>CM026391.1:53980669-54032219 GCA_014843695.1 Archivesica marissinica | reverse complement strand
GGATGTACAATGTTTGGGTTAGGATACAATGTTTGGGTTAGGATGTACAATGTTCGGGTTAGGATGTACAATGTTTGGGTTAGGATGTACTAGGATGTACTAGGATGTACAATGTTTGGGTTAGGATGTACAATGTTTGGGTTAGGATGTACAATGTTTGGGTTAGGATGTACAATGTTTGGGTTAGGTTGTACAATGTTTGGGTTAGGATGTTTGGGTTAGGTACAATGTTTGGGTTAGGTACAATGTTTGAGGATGTACAATGTTTGGGTTAGGATGTACAATGTTTGGGTTAGGATGTACAATGTTTGGGTTAGGTTGTACAATGTTTGGGTTAGGATGTACAATGTTTGGGTTAGGATGTACAATGTTTGGGTTAGGATGTACAATGTTTGGGTTAGGTACAATGTTTGGGTTAGGTTAGGATGTACAATGTTTGGGTTAGGATGTACAATGTTTGGTTAGGATGTACAATGTTTGGGTTAGGTACAATGTTTGGGTTAGGATGTACTAGGATGTACAATGTTTGGGTTAGGTTGTACAATGTTTGGGTTAGGATGTACAATGTTTGGGTTAGGTACAATGTTTGGGTTAGGATGTACAATGTTTGGGTTAGGATGTACAATGTTTGGGTTAGGATGTACAATGTTTGGGTTAGGTACAATGTTGGGTTAGGATGTACAATGTTTGGGTTAGGATGTACAATGTTTGGGTTAGGATGTACAATGTTTGGGTTAGGATGTACAATGTTTGGGTTAGGATGTACAATGTTTGGGTTAGGATGTACAATGTTTGGGTTAGGATGTACAATGTTTGGGTTAGGATGTACAATGTTTGGGTTAGGATGTACAATGTTTGGGTTAGGATGTACAATGTTTGGGTTAGGATGTACAATGTTTGGGTTAGGATGTACAATGTTTGGGTTAGGATGTACAATGTTTGGGTTAGGATGTACAATGTTTGGGTTAGGATGTACAATGTTTGGGTTAGGTTGTACAATGTTTGGGTTAGGATGTACAATGTTTGGGTTAGGATGTACAATGTTCGGGTTAGGATGTACAATGTTTGGGTTAGGATGTACAATGTTTGGGTTAGGATGTACAATGTTTGGGTTAGGATGTACAATGTTTGGGTTAGGTTGTACAATGTTTGGGTTAGGATGTACAATGTTTGGGTTAGGATGTACAATGTTTGGGTTAGGATGTACAATGTTTGGGTTAGGTTGTACAATGTTTGGGTTAGGATGTACAATGTTTGGGTTAGGATGTACAATGTTTGGGTTAGGATGTACAATGTTTGGGTTAGGATGTACAATGTTCGGGTTAGGATGTACAATGTTTGGATTAGGATGTACAATGTTTGGGTTAGGATGTACAATGTTTGGGTTAGGATGTACAATGTTTGGGTTAGGATGTACTACGATGTACAATGTTCGGGTTAGGATGTACTAGGATGTACAATGTTTGGGTTAGGATGTACTAAGATGTACAATGTTCGGGTTAGGATGTACTAGGATGTACAATGTTTGGGTTAGGATGTACAATGTTTGGGTTAGGATGTACTAGGATGTACAATGTTTGGGTTAGGATGTACTAGGATGTACAATGTTCAGGTTAGGATGTACTAGGATGTACAATGTTTGGGTTAGGATGTACTAGGATGTACAATGTTTGGGTTAGGATGTACAATGTTTGGGTTAGGATGTACTAGGATGTACAATGTTTGGGTTAGGATGTACTAGGATGTACAATGTTCGGGTTAGGATGTACTAGGATGTACAATGTTCGGGTTAGGATGTACTAGGATGTACAATGTTCGGGTTAGGATGTACTAGGATGTACAATGTTTGGGTTAGGATGTACTAGGATGTACAATGTTTGGGTTAGGATGTACTAGGATGTACAATGTTTGGGTTAGGATGTACTAGGATGTACAATGTTTGGGTTAGGATGTACAATGTTTGGGTTAGGATGTACAATGTTTGGGTTAGGATGTACTAGGATGTACAATGTTTGGTTAGGATGTACAATGTTTGGGTTAGGATGTACAATGTTTGGGTTAGGGTGTACTAGGATGCACAATGTTTGGGTTAGGATGTACAATGTTTGGGTTAGGATGTACTAGGATGTACAATGTTTGGGTTAGGATGTACAATGTTTGGGTTAGAATGTACAATGTTTGGGTTAGGATGTACAATGTTTGGGTTAGGATGTACAATGTTTGGGTTATGATGTACAATGTTTGGGTTAGGATGTACAATGTTTGGGTTAGGATGTACAATGTTTGGGTTAGGATGTACAATGTTTGGGTTAGGATGTACAATGTTTGGGTTAGGATGTACAATGTTTGGGTTAGGATGTACAATGTTTGGGCTCAGATATACAATGTTCAAGCACGGATGTACAATGTTCGAGCTCAGATGTACAATGTTCAAGCTCGGATGTACAATGTTTGAGCTCAGATATACAATGTTCAAGCTCGGATGTACAATGTTCGAGCTCAGATGTACAATGTTTGGGTTAGGTTAGGTTGTCCAATGTTACTGTTAGGATGTCCATTTATCGCGTTACGATGTCCGATGTTGGTGAGAATTAATGTAAATATTTCCTATTAATTACATTTCATTATTTACATGTAGAATGTCTGGATGTACATTTGTGTGGTGTTATATTTCAGATATTTGAGAAGTTGCAGTTTGCTCCAGTGAGAGAACCCGGCCTCAACATCATCTGTCACATGTTACTCAGTTTCCAGCACTCTCCCGAGCCATTCCATAAGGTTGGTACCATTGCTGCATTTATTAGTATCCTGTCTGTCTGTCTGTCTGTCTGTCTGTCTGTCTGTCTGTCTGTCTGTCTGTCTGTCTGTCTGTCTGTCTGTCTGTCTGTCTGTCTGTCTGTCTGTCTGTCTGTCTGTCTGTCTGTCTGTCTGTCTGTCTGTATGTCTGTATGTCTGTCGGCCTGCCTGTATGTCCATAAACTGGATCCAGTGATGAAAGGAAGGCTACTGCAGATAATATCATGAAACTTGGTATGTGCACTTGGGAATTATATAATAGTAATAAGGAGATTATACAAGTCGTTTTGTGTTGTTAATAGGACCAAGGTTGCTATGCATTTTTGAGTAATGGGCCTTGGTTAAAAGATATCTTCTCTGTAACTACTAACTAGTAATTAAATTTTGTTTTTTCCGTGTGTGTTTTACGTTTATTTATCATCGCTACTGATTGCCCATATGAGCGACGCCTCCTGAAGAGATTAGTCATTTTAGATTTTTGGAGGATAGTGCAATGATACAGACATAGACCCATTCCAGAGTCTCCTCTGGTTCTTTTACGTGCATGGTGTGCAGCACCGACACGAGATCTCGGTTTAAAGTCCCATCTGAAAGAATGTTAATTTTATTAGGGTCAGACTGGACTACAGATCCATCTTTCTTTTTTTCCATTTGACAAGCATACAAATTCATATAGTCCAAGAAGGTTCCATATCTTTTTACATCTGCACATAATGTGGAAGAGCACAAGGTCTCAGTTGAGATCGACAATGGGCCAGGTCAGTTTCTGTAACGTCAAGAGTTATGATCCCCAGAATTAGGGGGAAATGCTCTTATTTCACTGTCAAGAAGATATAAACCTAATTTTTTTAGCAATCTTCATCCATCCAACAAGCATATACCATACATACCTGTCAAGTCTCACAGTTTCGCCTCAAGTCTCGCCTCAAGTCTCACAGTTTCGCCTCAAGTCTCACAGTTTCGCCTCAAGTCTCACAGTTTCGCCTCAAGTCTCACAGTTTCGCATCAAGTCTCACAGTTTCGCCTCAAGTCTCACAGTTTTGCCTTAAGTCTCACAGTTTCGCCTCAAGTCTCACAGTTTCGCCTCAAGTCTCACAGTTTCGCCTCAAGTCTCACGCATTTTGCAATGTCTCACGGTGATTTTCTTATTTCTCACGCATTACAAAAAGTAAATCATATTATTGGAATACCAAATGTACATCGTATTTTCTCTGATTAATTTGATAACAGTGGACCTTGTGATAGCGCAGTGGATGCGCGTTCGCTTCAGATGCGAAAGGTCCGGAGTTTGAGCCCCGCTGGAGCAGGTACGATTGTGCCCTTAGGCAAGGCATTTAAATTCCACGTTGCCTCTTCTCTCTCCCTCGTGGCGATGGATTCCATCAGGAATGAGGTCTCGAGAGTGATTAATATAAGTTGTAAGAACTTGTTTCAAAATTGAGCTAAATAAATTTGAATAAACTAACAGTGGACCTTAAATTCATTAAAAATCAAACAAATTAATAAAAATTATTGTAAAATATGATTGCCATGTCATTGTCATGAAAATCCCCCTAGAATGCACAGAGGGAAACAAAATGTTCTGTGGTACCTGCCCCTGAACACACCTTTATTTATTTATTTTTTTAAATTTATTTTTCCTTTTATAGCATACACAACATAATTGTCACATGTTAACACTATACATAGTACTTAATGAACATATACTTATAATTCTTAATTCCCTGAACACACCTATCAAGCTCACTCTGAACCCCAAACGACCTAGACAGTTATGCACACTGTGTGAACTGTATGTTGTTACCATACCACCGTACTTCCCAGACCAAGGACCGAACCAGGGTTGCATTGGTGCAAAGCCAGTGTACATAACCACTGTGCATAATGGATAGGCGGGGGAAACTATCGAGTTTAGTTCACAATAAGACAATCACTAATGGGGCCTTCTTCTGGCAAGATGCATAATAAAGAGTATTCTTGTATTTAACACTTTTAAGCTACCCTGATTACTCTACCTTTGATGTATTTCTTTAAACAGCTTACTTATAAGTTCTTTTTTCTATCTGATTCTTTTTTGTCCGATTTATCCATTAACCCTTTAGTTTATACAAATTAGTTTAGCTCGATTGCGAAACAAATTCTTACAGCTTATATTAATCACTATCGAGACCTCATTCCTGATCGAATCCATCGCCACGATGGAGAGAGAAGAGGCAACGTGGAATTTAAATGCTTGCCTAAGGACACAATTGTAATGACTCCAGCAGGGCTCAATCTCCGGACCTTCGCACCTGGAGTGAACGCTCTACTACTGCGCTAGCACAACTTCCACATTAACCCTTTTCATGCTGAGTAAATAAAATCACATTTAATCGAAGAACATAGATCCAGATAATTGACTAAAAATCCACAAATGTGTCCCGAGTCAAATGGCTGGCATTATCAATTCATCAAATTTGCTCGTTTCTTAATAATGATAAATATCATTTCAATGAATTACAGATTTTACCAATGGTTCCAAAGATAGTTGGTGATTGGACAGCAGATAGTTCTGGGTCGTGTAGTCAGCTGGTAGCGAGGCTGGTGGAAATGTTGCACGTGCTTATGTATGTTCACGGTGGATTTCCCGAACTGTATGACCCAGTGTACGAGGTCATTAAGGTGCGTATTTTCTTCTTTCCTCAGATCTTAGCTTCCTTACTGCAGGAACGACTTCATGAAGCAAATCTCTACAGAATTGATAGAGTGGCACAGAGGCCAAGTGCTAATGCTCTTCCCTACCGGTCCAAGCTGTGTGGGTTTGATCCCCAGCCGGAATTGATAAAAAATAATTCCTTGTATTTCCCACCCTATTTAGAAGGCTTTCTTATAAAGCTGAATTGAGTTACAAGCCAAGCATGGTAACGAATCAGAGGGTACAATGAGCAATGGTGGGTATTGCACACTGGTCACACGCTTGTATCATAAACTATTTTTGGAATCCAGTACATCATCATGTCATCTTGTTTGTCTGTCGATGTAACGTAAATTACATACATGTACTGTGCTATATTTAGACATAGGCACATCACAATTTCGGCCTATTGCAAAACTCTATGAAATATTGGTACACAATACGTTAAGAAATTTAATATAGTTTGAAAATTAGACCGAGGATTTTCATTGGATATGACGTGCAAAATGTACAATCGACTGTGTTATTTTTAGGCACCATTACGGGACACATATTGCAAAACTCTATGAAATAATGGTACACAATGCAATAAGAAATTTAATACAGTTTAAAAATGAGACTGAGGAATTTGATTGGCTTTGAAAGTAGGTCAAAACATAAAATGTACAATCTACTGCGTTATTTATAGACTGCATATATAGCGCTGCACCATGATGATGCACATATTCTATGACTTCATAAAATAATGGTGCATAGTTTATTTTGATTGGCTGGGAAAGTATGTCAAAATATACAATATGTGCGATTGAATACTTAATGTTTTCATATTGACTTCAAAGTTTGGATAATATACATGCGGGATATGTTTGCATGAATTAAATTTAACATGAAGGATAATTCCCATGTACAATATTTCACATAGGAATTCCCAAAGCCGTCTCCCGATGTGATCAAGTTCAAGTTACTGGAGTCAAAGTGGACAGCCCATCGAGACGGTCAGGCATACATACCCAGATCTTACCAGCCCAAGGCGGAGATGGGTAAAACAGGGTTGTTTAACCTGGGTAACACATGCTATATGAACAGCATAATACAGGCTCTGTACATGTGCGACAGGTGAGGCTATAATATGGTGTCATTCATTGCAAATTGATGAAAATATCATTTTTGACGAGGTTCGAATTTGTTCAGGTGTTCATTTTGGCGCATTGGTGAGCCGCCAGCTAGTTAATGGTTACCAATCACCCTGGTGACTGGTCTGCAAGGAAAGGAATCGAGGCAAGTACTGATGTTGATAACATCAGTCAACAATGACTGGCTACACTATAATAAACAAACACTTTACTGGTATAATTTTTGATGTTTTTACCAATTAGTGGTGTGGGTATAGATATATACCGAGTTCTCATTCTATGCAATAAACGCAACTAATTCCTTGACAATGAGAGACATCAGTCAGTTACTGCCCCTGGCTACTCCCTAAAAGTAGATAGGTCCTATTATGTGTTTTCCTCTGTTTTTATCGTTGTTTCCTTTGCACAACATGCTTGCAATTTTATTCCACTATCGCTTTATATGATTATTAAATTACTATATCTCAACATATCTCCTACAGTATATGCAATAGGTACTTATTTGTAAAACAATGCTATCAGTTAATTAACACGATTTTGATAAAATCGCAATTATCATACCGCAACACCTGGTTAAAAATGAAGGATTGTAACTAAAACGACCTATTCACATTTTGGAATAAATCAGACTTTATCTGCCAAGGGAGGTAATAGAAAATTAGAGATGTCTCTCATTGTCGCAAACTTATAAATATCTGTTAATCATAGAAATGTGTGATAAAATACTTTGAAGGAAAACTTGTTGCAAAATGCTATAGACACATAGACCTATTTCCTTTCGGATTGCTGGCAAAACTAAAGGCCCAAGTTTTAGTTTTAAAGTTTAATCTTTATTTATTTTACGATTGCGAAGCGCAAGTTTTAACAACTTATATTAATCACTCACATTGGCGCAGATGAAAGCGTAAATGTTGTCATTCTTGTGGGAGTACCCGGAGAAAACCCACCTGTCCGATCTGGCGACCACCGTACCATCTCACATTCTTCCCGGTCCGAGGATCTAACCCGTGTTGCATTGGTGAGAAGATAGCTCGCTAACCACTGTACTAATCGGAAAGTTTTAGAATATATACAGAGATTTATGAGTATAGTGGATTTTCAGTTTTCGCAATGGTTTGCTGCAGCACCAACCCTCGCTGGAGCAGAGCCTCATTGTGAAGTTACAGTACGTGTTTGCGTTCCTCCGTCTCTCACAGGTAATACACCTATACACATCCAGTATACAACAGTCAAACCTTTGTTAGTGGTCACATCCAATATACAACAGTCAAACCTTTGTTAGTGGTCACATCCAATATACAACAGTCAAACCTTTGTTAGTGGTCACATCCAATATACAACAGTCAAACCTGTGTTAGTGGTCACATCCAATATACAACAGTCAAACCTTTGTTAGTGGTCACATCCAATATACAACAGTCAAACCTTTGTTAGTGGTCACATCCAATATACAACAGTCAAACCTTTGTTAGTGGTCACATCCAATATACAACAGTCAAACCTGTGTTAGTGGTCACATCCAATATACAACAGTCAAATCTTTGTTAGTGGGCACATCCAATATACAACAGTCAAACCTTTGTTAGTAGTCACATCCGATATACAACAGTCAAACCTTTGTTAGTGTTCACATCCGATATACAACAGTCAAACCTTTGTTAGTGGTCACATCCAATATACAACAGTCAAACCTGTGTTAGTGGTCACATCCAATATACAACAGTCAAACCTGTGTTAGTGGTCACATCCAATATACAACAGTCAAACCTTTGTTAGTGGTCACATCCAATATACAACAGTCAAACCTGTGTTAGTGGTCACATCCAATATACAACAGTCAAACCTGTGTTAGTGGTCACATCCAATATACAACAGTCAAACCTGTGTTAGTGGTCACATCCAATATACAACAGTCAAACCTTTGTTAGTGGTCACATTCAATATACAACAGTCAAACCTGTATTAGTGGTCACATCCAATATACAACAGTCAAACCTTTGTTAGTGGTCACATCCAATATACAACAGTCAAACCTTTGTTAGTGGTCACATCCAATATACAACAGTCAACCCTTTGTTAGAGGTCACATCCAATATACAACAGTCAAACCTGTGTTAGTGGTCACATCCAATATACAACAGTCAAACCTGTGTTAGTGGTCACATCCAATATACAACAGTCAAACCTGTGTTAGTGGTCACATCCAATATACAACAGTCAAACCTGTGTTAGTGGTCACATCCAATATACAACAGTCAAACCTGTGTTAGTGGTCACATCCAATATACAACAGTCAAACCTGTGTTAGTGGTCACATCCAATATACAACAGTCAAACCTTTGTTAGTGGTCACATCCAATATACAACAGTCAAACCTTTGTTAGTGGTCACATCCAATATACAACAGTCAAACCTTTGTTAGTGGTCACATCCAATATACAACAGTCAAACCTTTGTTAGTGGTCACATCCAATATACAACAGTCAAACCTTTGTTAGTGGTCACATCCAATATACAACAGTCAAACCTTTGTTAGTGGTCACATCCAATATACAACAGTCAAACCTTTGTTAGTGGTCACATCCAGTATACAACAGTCAAACCTTGTTAGTGGTCACATCCAATATACAACAGTCAAACCTTTGTTAGTGGTCACATCCAATATACAACAGTCAAACCTTTGTTAGTGGTCACATCCAATATACAACAGTCAAACCTTTGTTAGTGGTCACATCCAATATACAACAGTCAAACCTTTGTTAGTGGTCACATCCAATATACAACAGTCAAACCTTTGTTAGTGGTCACATCCAATATACAACAGTCAAACCTTTGTTAGTGGTCACATCCAATATACAACAGTCAAACCTTTGTTAGTGGTCACATCCAATATACAACAGTCAAACCTTTGTTAGTGGTCACATCCAATATACAACAGTCAAACCTTTGTTAGTGGTCACATCCAATATACAACAGTCAAACCTTTGTTAGTGGTCACATCCAATATACAACAGTCAAACCTTTGTTGTGGTCACATCCATATACAGTCAAACCTTTGTTAGTGGTCACATCCAATATACAACAGTCAAACCTTTGTTAGTGGTCACATCCAATATACAACAGTCAAACCTTTGTTAGTGGTCACATCCAATATACAACAGTCAAACCTTTGTTAGTGGTCACATCCAATATACAACAGTCAAACCTGTGTTAGTGGTCACATCCAATATACAACAGTCAAACCTTTGTTAGTGGTCACATCCAATATACAACAGTCAAACCTTTGTTAGTGGTCACATCCAATATACAACAGTCAAACCTGTGTTAGTGGTCACATCCAATATACAACAGTCAAACCTTTGTTAGTGGTCACATCCAATATACAACAGTCAAACCTTTGTTAGTGGTCACATCCAATATACAACAGTCAAACCTGTGTTAGTGGTCACATCCAATATACAACAGTCAAACCTTTGTTAGTGGTCACATCCAATATACAACAGTCAAACCTTTGTTAGTGGTCACATCCAATATACAACAGTCAAACCTGTGTTAGTGGTCACATCCAATATACAACAGTCAAACCTTTGTTAGTGGTCACATCCAATATACAACAGTCAAACCTGTGTTAGTGGTCACATCCAATATACAACAGTCAAACCTGTGTTAGTGGTCACATCCAATATACAACAGTCAAACCTTTGTTAGTGGTCACATCCAATATACAACAGTCAAACCTTTGTTAGTGGTCACATCCAATATACAACAGTCAACACTTTGTTAGAGGTCACATCCAATATACAACAGTCAAACGTGTGTTAGTGGTCACATCCAATATACAACAGTCAAACCTGTGTTAGTGGTCACATCCAATATACAACAGTCAAACCTGTGTTAGTGGTCACATCCAATATACAACAGTCAAACCTGTGTTAGTGGTCACATCCAATATACAACAGTCAAACCTTTGTTAGTGGTCACATCCAATATACAACAGTCAAACCTTTGTTAGTGGTCACATCCAATATACAACAGTCAAACCTTTGTTAGTGGTCACATCCAATATACAACAGTCAAACCTTTGTTAGTGGTCACATCCAATATACAACAGTCAAACCTTTGTTAGTGGTCACATCCAATATACAACAGTCAAACCTGTGTTAGTGGTCACATCCAATATACAACAGTCAAACCTGTGTTAGTGGTCACATCCAATATACAACAGTCAAACCTTTGTTAGTGGTCACATCCAATATACAACAGTCAAACCTTTGTTAGTGGTCACATCCAATATACAACAGTCAAACCTTTGTTAGTGGTCACATCCAATATACAACAGTCAAACCTTTGTTAGTGGTCACATCCAATATACAACAGTCAAACCTGTGTTAGTGGTCACATCCAATATACAACAGTCAAACCTTTGTTAGTGGTCACATCCAATATACAACAGTCAAACCTTTGTTAGTGGTCACATCCAATATACAACAGTCAAACCTTTGTTAGTGGTCACATCCAATATACAACAGTCAAACCTTTGTTAGTGGTCACATCCAATATACAACAGTCAAACCTTTGTTAGTGGTCACATCCAATATACAACAGTCAAACCTTTGTTAGTGGTCACATCCAATATACAACAGTCAAACCTTTGTTAGTGGTCACATCCAATATACAACAGTCAAACCTTTGTTAGTGGTCACATCCAATATACAACAGTCAAACCTTTGTTAGTGGTCACATCCAATATACAACAGTCAAACCTTTGTTAGTGGTCACATCCAATATACAACAGTCAAACCTTTGTTAGTGGTCACATCCAATATACAACAGTCAAACCTGTGTTAGTGGTCACATCCAATATACAACAGTCAAACCTTTGTTAGTGGTCACATCCAATATACAACAGTCAAACTTGTTAGTGGTCACATCCAATATACAACAGTCAAACCTTTGTTAGTGGTCACATCCAATATACAACAGTCAAACCTTTGTTAGTGGTCACATCCAATATACAACAGTCAAACTTTGTTAGTGGTCACATCCAATATACAACAGTCAAACCTTGTTAGTGGTCACATCCAATATACAACAGTCAAACCTTTGTTAGTGGTCACATCCAATATACAACAGTCAAACCTTTGTTAGTGGTCACATCCAATATACAACAGTCAAACCTGTGTTAGTGGTCACATCCAATATACAACAGTCAAACCTTTGTTAGTGGTCACATCATATACAACAGTCAAACCTTTGTTAGTGGCACATCCAATATACAACAGTCAAACCTTTGTTAGTGGTCACATCCAGTGTACAACAGTCAACCCTTTGTTAGTGGTCACATCCAATATACAACAGTCAAACCTTTGTTAGTGGTCACATCCAATATACAACAGTCAAACGTGTGTTAGTGGGCACATTTAAATATACAGTCAAACATTTGTTAGTGGTCACATTCAATATACAACAGTCAAACCTTTGTTAGTGGTCACATTCAATATACAGTCAAACATTTGTTAGTGATTCAATATACAATCAAACCGTTGTTAGTGGTCACCTTCATTAAGTACAGTCAAACCTGTGTTAGTGGTCACCTTCATTAAGTACAGTCAAACCTGTGTTAGTGGTCACCTTCATTAAGCAGCCAGTTTCCAGATTCCCAATACAATGTTTTATTATACATTTGCCCTCTATTAAACAGCCACCTGTGCTAAGCAGTCATTGTTCATGATTCCTCAGTTGGCTGCTTAAGACAGGTTTGACTGTATATGCTTCCCAACCAAAGAAAGTATTTATCGTTGCTACCATATGAGCGACTCCTGAAGAGATTTAGTCATTTTAGATTTTGGAGGATAGTGCAATGATACAGACAGAGACCCATTCCAGAGTCTCCTCTGGTTCTTTTACGTGCACAGTGTAAAACACCGACACAAGACCTCGGATTAATATCGCATTTAATTTTATTAGGGTCGGACGGGGGATCGAACCTGCGCTCCCTGGATTACCAGTCCAACGTGTTAACCACTGGACTACAGATCCCTGTGTAGTTACGAGTTTCTATCGATTAGGGATATTTATACTTGGCCCTCTCTGAGGCATTATCGTACAAAGTCGGTCTGTGGAGAAGACCACCCACATAGTCGGTAGAAACCACTACTAAATTTTCCAACATTCAAGCGACGGACACCTTTCTCACATATTACTTGTCCCTGATAGGGAGCGAAGTACCTGTAAGCCCTGTGGTAGCAGTGAAAGGCGAGAGTTCTAACTATGGCGTGCTAGACCACTGAAGCTCTATAATTGTGTGTGTCCTGTGAAAAATGTGCAGTTACTAACATTATGCAGCAAAAAATACAAGTTTCGTTCATGTGCGCCCATTCGGTAGATTATTCTTCTTAGATATTTTGTGTTTTATTACCTCATTATTACGCATACTTCCAAGATTCTATATATATACTGATGATATGCTTATCGGAAATAATGTTCAAAAACTGCTTATTTCAGAATTATTTTCTTTCATCAATATTATTGATATCGGTGAATTATGTTTATAGTGTAGGAAGCTACATCTAGTCAATGTTCAAATTTCTTCTCTTTATTTTTTGCTTCGGGCCCCAACAAAGGGGGACCCCATTTATTAGCTCCATCCAGTGACTAGTAAGGGTCGGGGCACGTCCCCTTGTAGCCTTACATGCTTCATACATTTATATAGTCATCAACATACTATGTAAGAAACACAGGGGTCGGGCCACGTCCCCTAGTAGCCGTACATGCTTCATACATTTATATAGTCATCAACATACTATGTAAGAAACATAGGGGTCGGGGCACGTCCCCTAGTAGCCGTACATGCTTCATACATTTATATAGTCATCAACATACTATGTAAGAAACATAGGGGTCGGGGCACGTCCCCTAGTAGCCGTACATGCTTCATACATTTATATAGATACTATGTAAGAAACATAGGGGTCGGGGCACGTCCCCTAGTAGCCTTACATGCTTCATACATTTATATAGATACTATGTAAGAAACATAGGGGTCGGGGCACGTCCCCTAGTAGCCTTACGTGCTTCATACATTTATATAGTCATCAACATACTATGTAAGAAATATAGGGGTCGGGGCACGTCCACTAGTAGCCTTACATGCTTCATACATTTATATAGTCATCAACATACTATGTAAGAAACATAGGGGTCGGGGCACGTCCCCTAGTAGCCGTACATGCTTCATACATTTATATAGTCATCAACATACTATGTAAGAAACATAGGGGTCGGGGCACATCCCCTAGTAGCCATACATGCTTCATACATTTATATAGATACTATGTAAGAAACATAGGGGTCGGGGCACGTCCCCTAGTAGCCTTACATGCTTCATACATTTATATAGTCATCAACATACTATGTAAGAAACATAGGGGTCGGGGCACGTCCCCTAGTAGCATTACATGCTTCATACATTTATATAGTCATCAACATACTATGTAAGAAACATAGGGGTCGGGGCACATCCCCTAGTAGCCATACATGCTTCATACATTTATATAGTCATCAACATACTATGTAAGAAACATAGGGGTCGGGGCACATCCCCTAGTAGCCTTACATGCTTCATACATTTATATAGTCATCAACATACTATGTAAGAAACATAGGGGTCGGGGCACGTCCCCTAGTAGCCTTACATGCTTCATACATTTATATAGTCATCAACATACTATGTAAGAAACATAGGGGTCGGGGCACGTCCCCTAGTAACCTTACATGCTTCATACATTTATATAGTCATCAACATACTATGTAAGAAACATAGGGGTCGGGGCACGTCCCCTAGTAACCTTACATGCTAGGGGTATATAGATACTATGTAAGAAAGGTATAGTTATTATGATTTATCGTTGTTCGTTTAAATTTCTTCCTTATTTTTACAGAGGCCATCATATGCCCCGGTAAACTTCCTGGCAGCCTCCCGGCCTGCATGGTTTACCACTGGTTTCCAGCAGGATTGTTCAGAGTTCCTCAAGTTTCTGTTAGATCAGTTGCACATACAGGAAACCAATTTCCTCACCAATTCTTCATCCTCCAGTCCTAAATCTCCTAGTCAAGACAAAAGTAAATCCAAAACGGAGACAAAACAAACGACTTTGATCGAGGAAAACTTTGGCGGAACAATGACCTCTACTTTGACATGTCTGAATTGTGGAAAAGAATCGAGGAAAGAGGAAATGTTCATGGATTTACCGCTGGCGTTCCCCGATTACAATACGACAAGTCAGAAATCCTTAGCAGGTGGCGATAGCAAAATGTCAACACGGTCGCAAGCGATGGTCACGTCACCGCCAGCAACATCTAACGTATCTGCGGACGAGATGAACTGTTTACACTTAAATGACTTGTTAAAACATTATTTGAAACCAGAAAAACTGGTGGGTGATAATAAATATTATTGTGATAATTGTGGTGGGCTTCAGGAGGGAGAACGAAAAATCAACATTATCAAATCCCCTGAATATCTTATTCTTACTTTGTTAAGATTTTCCTATGACACTAAACTTCAGTCACGTTCAAAGATTTTCCGAGAAGTGAAATATCCAAAGACACTGCTAATTCCTGTTGAAGATGAAACGCGTGGGACGTCTTCAGTAAGTCGTCCAAGACGCGATTCCTTACGCTCGGCAGTGACAGGTCAGTTGGAAAAATGTGGGTTAGATGTGGGCGTAGGTTGTGCGGATGTTTACTCCCTGTGTTCTGTAGTGATCCATTCTGGCAGCTCCTCTGACTGTGGGCACTATTACTGCTATGCAAGACATTCTGCTGCAACAAACTCGGAAAACATGTGTGAAAACATGCAAGATTGTACTCACGAGGACGACATAGACTTCCTGCAGGATAAGTGGTACCTGTTTAACGACAGTCGTGTGTCGTACGCCAGTTATACCTCATTCTGTAATGTGAGTCAACGGTTTACGAAGGACACGGCATATGTACTGATATACAGGAAGATCGAGGCAGATAAGATAGGGGCAGACAACAACATTGGTCTGGATCAGTCCATACAGCCAACAAAGATTGAGAACCCACTCCGGTCCGATCTCAGAGCTGCCGTGGTAAAAGACAACAAAACTTATCTCCAGGTATGTTCATCTACACCATTGTTACAATTTGGAAGGTATTTATGCAACAAAATAAATATGTATTGCTTCATTTACCTGTTCTGTTGCCTTGGATTCAAGATGCCTCCAGTGTAGCCCTAATTGTGTCTGTTAAGTGTACAGAGACTCCATTGCTCGAATATAAAAACAATCCTATACCAGGGTTCCCTCTGTCGGAATATTTGTCTGCACATCTTCTATCGCCAATTGAAAAAAAACTGGAGCCAATTTGAAAAGTTTGGCACCAACTAAGAGCCAGCCATAAGTTCAAAGATAAATATTTGAAACATGTGCCCAAAAAAAAAAGGTTTCGCCAAATATTTTCGCCAATTTACAAAATTTAGCGCCAGTATTTATTTTTTATCGCAATTGGCGACTGACAGCTGGAACCCTTTATACAATATGTCTGCCCAGCAGTTATGAATTAACCGCTTGTCATTTGATCTAGCATCACGCGAAGCAATCTGGACACAACCGTAAATAAGTGAAACTGGAGGTCTCGCACCGGGCATATAAAATACCGTCACGTTGCAAATTCAAAGTCATTGTGGGAATGGGAATAGAGAATGCGACCAGCTAATGGGACTGGGAATAGAGAATGTGACCAGCTAATGGGACTGGGAATAGAGAATGTGACCAGCTAATGGGACTGGGAATAGAGAATGCGACCAGCTAATGGGACTGGGAATAGAGAATGCGACCAGCTAATGGGACTGGGAATAGAGAATGTGACCAGCTAATGGGACTGGGAATAGAGAATGTGACCAGCTAATGGGACTGGGAATAGAGAATGTGACCAGCTAATGGGACTGGGAATAGAGAATGCGACCAGCTAATGGGACTGGGAAAAGAGAATGTGACCAGCTAATGGGACTGGGATATGCAGACTCGAGTGTCCAGATAATGTTAAGATTCTGTTAAAACTTTGATATTTTTGTTATAGGAGCAGGAGAATGCGGCTGCAAAGAACTCTAGCCGGAAACGTCCAAATGACTCGACCTGGTACAACTGGAAAGACGACGATGACAAAGGGGGTAGTGGTCCCTGTGGTGGTGGAGGTGGCAGTCTCGGAGACTTGGATACATCGGGAGCTAGATTCGTCTTCTAATGATAACAAAGGAAATGGTGGTTTATGCAGAGGGGGTTTTGCCTCGAGAGACCTGGATACATCGGGAGCTAGATTCGTCGTCTAATGATAACAAAGGAAATGGTGGTTTATGCAGAGGGTTTTGCCTCGAGAGACCTGGATAGGTCAGGAGCTAGATTCGTCTTCTAATGATAACAAAGGAAATGGTGGTTTATGCAGAGGGGGTTTTGCCTCGAGAGACCTGGATACATCGGGAGCTAGATTCGTCGTCTAATGATAACAAAGGAAATGGTGGTTTATGCAGAGGGGGTTTTGCCTCAAGAGACCTGGATAGGTCAGGAGCTAGATTCGTCTTCTAATGATAACAAAGGAAATGGTGGTTTATGCAGAGGGGGTTTTGCCTCAAGAGACCTGGACAGGTCAGGAGCTAGATTCGTCTTCTAATGATAACAACGGAAATGGTGGTTTATGCAGAGGGTTTTGCCTCGAGAGACCTGGATAGGTCAGGAGCTAGATTTGTTTACTCATCAAGCCATAAAGTTATCACTTTATTGAGCTATCATGAAATGAAACCCCTGTGAAGGATGTTCTGCCATCAAAGAAGTGTGTTTATCTCTGTTAATATATCAATGCTTAACCCTTTCCTTCATGGAGATTTAGGTTAATATACTATTATATCTCCATACAAACGACAGCCATTTAACCCTTTCCTTCATGGAGATTTAGGTTAATATACTATTATATCTCCATACAAACGACAGCCATTTAATCCTTTCCTTCATAGAGATTTAGGTTAATATACTATTATATCTCCATACAAACGACAGCCATTTAACCCTTTCCTTCATAGAGATTTAGGTTAATATACTATTATATCTCCATACAAATGACAGCCATTTAACCCTTTCCTTCATAGAGATTTAGGTTAATATACTATTATATCTCCATACAAACGACAGCCATTTAACCCTTTCCTTCAATAGAGATTTAGGTTAATATACTATTATATTTCCATACAAACGACAGCCATTTAGCTATCATGCAGTGGATAAGTAGTCGCCATATCTATCCCACCTCCATAGATATTACTGGAACTCTATGAGATTCTGACCTTTATTATGAACATTGGTTTGACTACATTGTCAATGTATGTCGTATTGGTAATGGCATCAAGAGGTGCTTCTATGAGGGAAAGGGTTAATGTATGTGGTATAGGTAATGGCGTCAAGAGGTGCTTCTATGAGGGAAAGGGTTAATGTATGTGGTATAGGTAATGGCGTCAAGAGGTGCTTCTATGAGGGAAAGGGTTAATGTATGTGGTATAGGTAATGGCGTCAAGAGGTGCTTCTATGAGGGAAAGGGTTAATATATGTGGTATAGGTAATGGCGTCAAGAGGTGCTTCTATAAGGGAAAGGGTTAACGGGTGTGGTATTGTTAATGGCGTCAAGAGGTGCTTCTATGAGGGAAAGGGTTAATGTATGTGGTATAGGTAATGGCGTCAAGAGGTGCTTCTATGAGGGAAAGGGTTAATGTATGTGGTATAGGTAATGGCGTCAAGAGGTGCTTCTATGAGGGAAAGGGTTAATATATGTGGTATAGGTAATGGCGTCAAGAGGTGCTTCTATAAGGGAAAGGGTTAACGGGTGTGGTATTGTTAATGGCGTCAAGAGGTGCTTCTATGAGGGAAAGGGTTAATGTATGTGGTATAGGTAATGGCGTCAAGAGGTGCTTCTATGAGGGAAAGGGTTAATGTATGTGGTATAGGTAATGGCGTCAAGAGGTGCTTCTATGAGGGAAAGGGTTAATATATGTGGTATAGGTAATGGCGTCAAGAGGTGCTTCTATAAGGGAAAGGGTTAACGGGTGTGGTATTGTTAATGGCGTCAAGAGGTGCTTCTATGAGGGAAAGGGTTAATGTATGTGGTATAGGTAATGGCGTCAAGAGGTGCTTCTATGAGGGAAAGGGTTAATGTATGTGGTATAGGTAATGGCGTCAAGAGGTGCTTCTATGAGGGAAAGGGTTAAAGGGTGTGGTATTGTTAATGGCGTCAAGAGGTGCTTCTATGAGGGAAAGGGTTAATGTATGTGGTATAGGTAATGGCGTCAAGAGGTGCTTCTATAAGGGAAAGGGTTAACGGGTGTGGTATTGTTAATGGCGTCAAGAGGTGCTTCTATGAGGGAAAGGGTTAATGTATGTGGTATAGGTAATGGCGTCAAGAGGTGCTTCTATGAGGGAAAGGGTTAATGTATGTGGTATAGGTAATGGCGTCAAGAGGTGCTTCTATGAGGGAAAGGGTTAATGTATGTGGTATAGGTAATGGCGTCAAGAGGTGCTTCTATGAGGGAAAGGGTTAATGTATGTGGTATTGGTAATGGCGTCAAGAGGTGCTTCTATGAGGGAAAGGGTTAATGTATGTGGTATAGGTAATGGCGTCAAGAGGTGCTTCTATGAGGGAAAGGGTTAATTTGGTATGGTAATGGCGTCAAGAGGTGCTTCTATAGGGAAAGGGTTAATGTATGTGGTATATGGTGGTGTTTTGGGGGGGTTGTGGTTGGGGTGCGTCAAGAGGTGCTTCTATGAGGGAAAGGGTTAATATATGTGGTATAGGTAATGGCGTCAAGAGGTGCTTCTATAAGGGAAAGGGTTAACGGGTGTGGTATTGTTAATGGCGTCAAGAGGTGCTTCTATGAGGGAAAGGGTTAATGTATGTGGTATAGGTAATGGCGTCAAGAGGTGCTTCTATGAGGGAAAGGGTTAATGTATGTGGTATAGGTAATGGCGTCAAGAGGTGCT
The DNA here is from genome assembly GCA_014843695.1 of Archivesica marissinica. Classification (NCBI taxonomy): domain Eukaryota; kingdom Metazoa; phylum Mollusca; class Bivalvia; order Venerida; family Vesicomyidae; genus Archivesica; species Archivesica marissinica. Next base: position 54,012,573 of record CM026391.1, on the reverse strand, counting down.
TCTATGAGGGAAAGGGTTAAAGGGTGGTTAAATCCATATGTACTTTTGATACATTTGTCGTTAACTGTATATTACTGCATAATTTATGCATACTGTATATTACTGCATAATATATACATAATCAGAACAGGCTGGTCCGCAATATGTATGGCTGATCATGAAATTGCAAAATTCACATCATCAATACCACAGATAGTGGTTTCATAGTCGATTTACATTGAAATTTGTATGACATGTTAGGCCTAGCAAATCTCTTGTTTCCGGTGATGAATTCAACAATTATTGATATGTGTATGGACAGTTTATGTTTATAATTTGTGGGGTAAGAGAATCAAAGGGTCAGGGTAAAATTGCAGGTTGGATTGGGAGGTGTATTATTCACGCCGGGGTCTGTCCACAAAACTTCACCACTACTAAGCTTACAGATCATCTTTCATTCTACCTATTCGATTTTTGACAAAAGAGTTATTACCCTTAGAAGATTGTAAATAATAATGTCTGTCGTCCGTGCTACTTGTGCTAAGCCTCAGATTGAACAGTACCCAGGGCTCGAATTTAACACTCACATTTTGCGAGTAGAAATACAAAAATGCGAGTTGAACTTTCTGGCACTAGCAAAATTTTGCGAGTTCAATTTAAAACCTGTGAAAATTTACGTTCCTGTTTGTCTACTTTCGTTTTCTGATTATAAACACATAAAACTATGATGTAGAACACAACTGTTTGACTGGTTTTTCGTTTTGGGCCAATTGGCGTGGTTTTTTTAAAAATCTGAGTCAATAATAAAATCCAGTCTGTGAAATTTTGTCTAGCAGTAGATATTCCAAGACGAAATGTTCATAATAACCAATATCTGTCGGTAACAGTGGTGAGAGGAGGCAACAATCGCAAGTGCCTGTACCAGAGTCCAGTTGGGCGATTCTGCCCTTAAAAAGACAATTTGCCAATCTCCAAAAACAATAAAAAGTGAACGTCGAGACGAAGCGTGATGAAACGGCCCGCACTCAATTCGCCCTATTCAAACAGTCAGTTGATAATTTAGGTACTCGCAAAAATTTGCCAGTGCACAAAAATGTTAAATTCTAGCCCTGAGTACCATGGCTACTTACCAGAGGTAGCAACCTCCACAGTCTGTTTGTATACACTCGGTAACATACAGATCATTTATTCCCCCTTGCCAATCTGGTTCGAGCATAAAGTGTTGTACCTGGTAGGCAGATTGGAACACCATCACCTTATGTCAATCATTATCTGCTTCATTTTGAGGTCACTGGAACAAGCGTCGAGGTGCCACCATTTGAAGAAAAGCCAAAGTGAAGGCATCCGATCCGTTCTGTATGACCTGATGCATGTATTCACATTCTAAATATGTGTGTTTGTACAGTATAGCATTACACACGAGGGGTCCATATGTGTGTTTGTACAGTATAACATTACACACGAGGGGTCCATATGTGTGTTTGTACAGTATAACATTACACACGAGGGGTCCATATGTGTGTTTGTACAGTATAGCATTACACATGAGGGGTCCATATGTGTGTTTGTACAGTATAGCATTACACACGAGGGGTCCGTATGTGTGTTTGTACAGTATAGCATTACACACGAGGGGTCCATATGTGTGTTTTTACAGTATAACATTACACACGAGGGGTCCATATGTGTGTTTGTACAGTATAGCATTACACATGAGGGGTCCATATGTGTGTTTGTACAGTATAACATTACACACGAGGGGTCCATATGTGTGTTTGTACAGTATAGCATTACACACGAGGGGTCCATATGTGTGTTTTTACAGTATAACATTACACACGAGGGGTCCATATGTGTGTTTGTACAGTATAGCATTACACATGAGGGGTCCATATGTGTGTTTGTACAGTATAACATTACACACGAGGGGTCCATATGTGTGTTTGTACAGTATAGCATTACACACGAGGGGTCCATATGTGTGTTTTTACAGTATAACATTACACACGAGGGGTCCATATGTGTGTTTGTACAGTATAGCATTACACATGAGGGGTCCATATGTGTGTTTGTACAGTATAACATTACACACGAGGGGTCCATATGTGTGTTTGTACAGTATAGCATTACACATGAGTGGTCCATATGTGTGTTTGTACAGTATAGCATTACACACGAGGGGTCCATATGTGTGTTTGTACCAGTATAACATTACACACGAGGGGTCCGTATGTGTGTTTGTACAGTATAGCATTACACATGAGGGGTCCATATGTGTTTGTACAGTATAGCATTACACACGAGGGGTCCGTATGTGTGTTTGTACAGTATAGCATTACACATGAGGGGTCCATATGTGTTTGTACAGTATAGCATTACACACGAGGGGTCCGTATGTGTGTTTGTACAGTGTAGCATTACACATGAGGGGTCCATATGTGTGTTTGTACAGTATAGCATTACACATGAGGGGTCCATATGTGTGTTTGTACAGTATAGCATTACACACGAGGGGTCCATATGTGTGTTTGTACAATATAGCATTACACACGAGGGGTCCATATGTGTGTTTGTACAGTATAGCATTACACACGAGGGGTCCGTATGTGTGTTTGTACAGTATAGCATTACACATGAGGGGTCCATATGTGTGTTTGTACAGTATAGCATTACACACGAGGGGTCCATATGTGTGTTTGTACAGTATAGCATTACACATGAGGGGTCCATATGTGTGTTTGTACAGTATAGCATTACACACGAGGGGTCCATATGTGTGTTTGTACCAGTATAACATTACACACGAGGGGTCCGTATGTGTGTTTGTACAGTATAGCATTACACATGAGGGGTCCATATGTGTTTGTACAGTATAGCATTACACACGAGGGGTCCGTATGTGTGTTTGTACAGTATAGCATTACACATGAGGGGTCCATATGTGTTTGTACAGTATAGCATTACACACGAGGGGTCCGTATGTGTGTTTGTACAGTGTAGCATTACACATGAGGGGTCCATATGTGTGTTTGTACAGTATAGCATTACACATGAGGGGTCCATATGTGTGTTTGTACAGTATAGCATTACACACGAGGGGTCCATATGTGTGTTTGTACCAGTATAACATTACACACGAGGGGTCCGTATGTGTGTTTGTACAGTATAGCATTACACATGAGGGGTCCATATGTGTTTGTACAGTATAGCATTACACACGAGGGGTCCGTATGTGTGTTTGTACAGTATAGCATTACACATGAGGGGTCCATATGTGTTTGTACAGTATAGCATTACACACGAGGGGTCCGTATGTGTGTTTGTACAGTGTAGCATTACACATGAGGGGTCCATATGTGTGTTTGTACAGTATAGCATTACACATGAGGGGTCCATATGTGTGTTTGTACAGTATAGCATTACACACGAGGGGTCCATATGTGTGTTTGTACAATATAGCATTACACACGAGGGGTCCATATGTGTGTTTGTACAGTATAACATTACACACGAGGGGTCCATATGTGTGTTTGTACAGTATAGCATTACACACGAGGGGTCCGTATGTGTGTTTGTACAGTATAGCATTACACACGAGGGGTCCATATTACAGTGTATGGATGCTTGTACAGTGTATGGATGTGTACAGTGTATGGATGCTTGTACAGTGTATGGATGCTTGTACAGTATATGGATGCTTGTACAGCATATTGCAGGGATTTCAACAATGGGGATCCTACAGCGTGGTAAATGGTCCCGATGGGGAGCCTACAGCGTGATGAATGGTCCCGATGGGGAGCCTACAGCGTGATGAATGGTCCCGATGGGGAGCCTACAGCGTGATGAATGGTCCCGATGGGGAGCCTACAGCATGATGACTGGTCCCGATGGGGAGCCTACAGCGTGATGAATGGTCCCGATGGGGAGCCTACAGCATGATGAATGGTCCCGATGGGGAGCCTACAGCATGATGGTCCCGATGGGGAGCCTACAGCGTGATGAATGGTCCCGATGGGGAGCCTACAGCATGATGACTGGTCCCGATGGGGAGCCTACAGCATGATGAATGGTCCCGATGGGGAGCCTACAGCGTGATGAATGGTCCCGATGGGGAGCCTACAGCATGATGAATGGTCCCGATGGGGAGCCTACAGCATGATGAATGGTCCCGATGGGGAGCCTACAGCATGATGGTCCCGATGGGGAGCCTACAGCGTGATGAATGTTAAATAATAATGTCTGTCTTTTACTGAGACACAATGATAACCTTTTAGAAATTGTAAACAAATCATTTAAAATAAATATATAGTCTAGTATCTTTCATTGCTGTATTATCTACTACGCCACACTAACGTCAAACATTGATAGTGTATTCTGTTTGTATGAATTGTGTAATACATGTCTGTCTTTCCTGAATTCAGACCATTTTTGTTGCCATGGGTAGCTTATATTTTGTTATAAAAAAAACTATCACTATATCCCTTGTTATGTTATGCAGATTATATAATAAACAAATGAAACACACAGAATGTCCGTGAAGTGTTGGTATAGGTGGACTGTCCGTGTATATTAGAGGACATGAGCAATGCTTGTAGTGAAGTGTTGGTATAGGTGGACTGTCCGTGTATATTAGAGGACATGAGCTATGCTTGTAGTGAAGTGTTGGTATAGGTGGACTGTCCGTGTATATTAGAGGACATGAGCTATGCGTGTAGTGAAGTGTTGGTTTAGGTGGAACGTCTGTGTATATTAGAGGACATGAGCAATGCTTGTAGTGAAGTGTTGGTATAGGTGGACTGTCTGTGTATATTAGAGGACATGAGCTATGCTTGTAGTGAAGTGTTGGTATAGGTGGACTGTCCGTGTATATTAGAGGACATGAGCTATGCTTGTAGTGAAGTGTTGGTATAGGTGGACTGTCCGTGTATATTAGAGGACATGAGCAATGCTTGTAGTGAAGTGTTGGTATAGGTGGACTGTCCGTGTATATTAGAGGACATGAGCTATGCTTGTAGTGAAGTGTTGGTATAGGTGGACTGTCCGTGTATATTAGAGGACATGAGCTATGCTTGTAGTGAAGTGTTGGTATAGGTGGACTGTCCGTGTATATTAGAGGACATGAGCAATGCTTGTAGTGAAGTGTTGGTATAGGTGGACTGTCCGTGTATATTAGAGGACATGAGCTATGCTTGTAGTGAAGTGTTGGTATAGGTGGACTGTCTGTATATTAGAGGACATGAGCTATGCTTGTAGTGAAGTGTTGGTATAGGTGGACTGTCCGTGTATATTAGAGGACATGAGCAATGCTTGTAGTGAAGTGTTGGTATAGGTGGACTGTCCGTGTATATTAGAGGACATGAGCAATGCTTGTAGTGAAGTGTTGGTATAGGTGGACTGTCTGTGTATATTAGAGGACATGAGCAATGCTTGTAGTGAAGTGTTGGTATAGGTGGACTGTCCGTGTATATTAGAGGACATGAGCAATGCTTGTAGTGAAGTGTTGGTATAGGTGGACTGTCCGTGTATATTAGAGGACATGAGCAATGCTTGTAGTGAAGTGTTGGTATAGGTGGACTGTCCGTGTATATTAGAGGACATGAGCAATGCTTGTAGTGAAGTGTTGGTATAGGTGGACTGTCCGTGTATATTAGAGGACATGAGCAATGCTTGTAGTGAAGTGTTGGTATAGGTGGACTGTCCGTGTATATTAGAGGACATGAGCAATGCTTGTAGTGAAGTGTTGGTATAGGTGGACTGTCCGTGTATATTAGAGGACATGAGCAATGCTTGTAGTGAAGTGTTGGTATAGGTGGACTGTCCGTGTATATTAGAGGACATGAGCAATGCTTGTAGTGAAGTGTTGGTATAGGTGGACTGTCCGTGTATATTAGAGGACATGAGCAATGCTTGTAGTGAAGTGTTGGTATAGGTGGACTGTCCGTGTATATTAGAGGACATGAGCTATGCTTGTAGTGAAGTGTTGGTATAGGTGGACTGTCCGTGTATATTAGAGGACATGAGCAATGCTTGTAGTGAAGTGTTGGTATAGGTGGACTGTCCTGTATATTAGAGGACATGAGCTATGCTTGTAGTGAAGTGTTGGTATAGGTGGACTGTCCGTGTATATTAGAGGACATGAGCAATGCTTGTAGTGAAGTGTTGGTATAGGTGGACTGTCCGTGTATATTAGAGGACATGAGCAATGCTTGTAGTGAAGTGTTGGTATAGGTGGACTGTCCGTGTATATTAGAGGACATGAGCTATGCTTGTAGTGAAGTGTTGGTATAGGTGGACTGTCCGTGTATATTAGAGGACATGAGCAATGCTTGTAGTGAAGTGTTGGTATAGGTGGACTGTCCGTGTATATTAGAGGACATGAGCTATGCTTGTAGTGAAGTGTTGGTATAGGTGGACTGTCCGTGTATATTAGAGGACATGAGCAATGCTTGTAGTGAAGTGTTGGTATAGGTGGACTGTCCGTGTATATTAGAGGACATGAGCAATGCTTGTAGTGAAGTGTTGGTATAGGTGGACTGTCCGTGTATATTAGAGGACATGAGCAATGCTTGTAGTGAAGTGTTGGTATAGGTGGACTGTCCGTGTATATTAGAGGACATGAGCAATGCTTGTAGTGAAGTGTTGGTATAGGTGGACTGTCCGTGTATATTAGAGGACATGAGCTATGCTTGTAGTGAAGTGTTGGTATAGGTGGACTGTCTGTGTATATTAGAGGACATGAGCAATGCTTGTAGTGAAGTGTTGGTATAGGTGGACTGTCCGTGTATATTAGAGGACATGAGCAATGCTTGTAGTGAAGTGTTGGTATAGGTGGACTGTCTGTGTATATTAGAGGACATGAGCAATGCTTGTAGTGAAGTGTTGGTATAGGTGGACTGTCCGTGTATATTAGAGGACATGAGCAATGCTTGTAGTGAAGTGTTGGTATAGGTGGACTGTCCGTGTATATTAGAGGACATGAGCAATGCTTGTAGTGAAGTGTTGGTATAGGTGGACTGTCCGTGTATATTAGAGGACATGAGCAATGCTTGTAGTGAAGTGTTGGTATAGGTGGACTGTCCTTGTATATTAGAGGACATGAGCAATGCTTGTAGTGAAGTGTTGGTATAGGTGGACTGTCCGTGTATTTAGAGGACATGAGCTATGTTGTAGTGAAGTGTTGGTATAGGTGGACTGTCCGTGTATATTAGAGGACATGAGCAATGCTTGTAGTGAAGTGTTGGTATAGGTGGACTGTCCGTGTATATTAGAGGACATGAGCAATGCTTGTAGTGAAGTGTTGGTATAGGTGGACTGTCCGTGTATATTAGAGGACATGAGCAATGCTTGTAGTGAAGTGTTGGTATAGGTGGACTGTCCATGTATATTAGAGGACATGAGCAATGCTTGTAGTGAAGTGTTGGTATAGGTGGACTGTCCGTGTATTTTAGAGGACATGAGCAATGCTTGTAGTGAAGTGTTCGTATAGATGGACTGTCCATGTATATTAGAGGACATGAGCAATGCTTGTAGTGAAGTGTTGGTATAGGTGGACTGTCTGTGTATATTAGAGGACATGAGCAATGCTTGTAGTGAAGTGTTGGTATAGGTGGACTGTCCGTGTATATTAGAGGACATGAGCAATGCTTGTAGTGAAGTGTTGGTATAGGTGGACTGTCCGTGTATATTAGAGGACATGAGCTATGCTTGTAGTGAAGTGTTGGTATAGGTGGACTGTCCGTGTATATTAGAGGACATGAGCTATGCTTGTAGTGAAGTGTTGGTATAGGTGGACTGTCCGTGTATATTAGAGGACATGAGCTATGCTTGTAGTGAAGTGTTGGTATAGGTGGACTGTCCGTGTATATTAGAGGACATGAGCAATGCTTGTAGTGAAGTGTTGGTATAGGTGGACTGTCCGTGTATATTAGAGGACATGAGCAATGCTTGTAGTGAAGTGTTGGTATAGGTGGACTGTCCGTGTATATTAGAGGACATGAGCTATGGTTGTAGTGAAGTGTTGGTATAGGTGGACTGTCCGTGTATATTAGAGGACATGAGCTATGCTTGTAGTGAAGTGTTGGTATAGGTGGACTGTCCGTGTATATTAGAGGACATGAGCTATGCTTGTAGTGAAGTGTTGGTATAGGTGGACTGTCCGTGTATATTAGAGGACATGAGCTATGCTTGTAGTGAAGTGTTGGTATAGGTGGACTGTCCGTGTATATTAGAGGACATGAGCTATGCTTGTAGTGAAGTGTTGGTATAGGTGGACTGTCTGTGTATTTTAGAGGACATGAGCTATGGTTGTATTGAAATGTTGGTATAGGTGGACTGTCCGTGTATATTAGAGGACATGAGCTATGGTTGTAGTGAAGTGTTGGTATAGGTGGACTGTCTGTGTATATTAGAGGACATGAGCTATGTGTGTAGTGAAGTGTTGGTATAGGTGGACTGTCCGTGTATATTAGAGGACATGAGCAATGCTTGTAGTGAAGTGTTGGTATAGGTGGACTGTCTGTGTATATTAGAGGACATGAGCTATGTGTGTAGTGAAGTGTTGGTATAGGTGGACTGTCTGTGTATATTAGAGGACATGAGCAATGCTTGTAGTGAAGTGTTGGTATAGGTGGACTGTCTGTGTATATTAGAGGACATGAGCAATGCTTGTAGTGAAGTGTTGGTATAGGTGGACTTTTTAGAGGACATGAGCTATGCTTGTAGTGAAGTGTTGGTATAGGTGGACTGTCTGTGTATATTAGAGGACATGAGCTATGCTTGTAGTGAAGTGTTGGTTTAGGTGGAACGTCTGTGTATTTTAGAGGACATGAGCTATGGTTGTAGTGAAGACGACCCCCCCCCCAACCGTGATCTTGAAATCTGTGCGTTTTGGCATGCACTAGCGCATAAGACAGGTTGATAAAATGGACATCAGAAGGTTGATCAAAATGGCACCAGATCAGATTTTTAGTCACCTTAACGCTTTCACCACTGTACAGACCTAAATAGGCTTACAAAAAGTGCAGAGCCGGATCATGACGAGTCGTCTCATCAGGATCTGCACTTTTTGCCAGTAATATTACTATATTTAAACAAAATTACCCATTTTGATAAATGAACTGGTCACATGTTATTTTCTTATTAATTTATTGGTCTAAAAATGCACCAGTCCATGTCAGTTACTTGGGTGTTGAATGCACCAGTCCATGTCAGTTACTTGGGTGTTGAATGTGTTAAATGTTAACTACAGTAGTTATCACTCAAAATGTATGTTGGTGAAGAGACCTGGGCTGGAGAATATAAAACTTTTCTCTAATCTCAGTCTCAAGCTTGTGATTGGTTCAGTTAAGTGTAAATATCAGACTCGACCAATAATATCACTTGAGATTGGAGAAAAGTTTTATAACCTCCGACCCTGGACTTTTAGGCGAACGTTTTATTTGCTAATTTCTATTTTTAGCAATGTGACATTGATCACAGAACCTGGCTATTGTGCATAACATGTCGTGTTCCGATGATCACCACTGCAAAGTTTCTATAAAATCTTGTGTTACAGTCTGGACCAGAGGGCCACCTGCCGTCACCTGTCTACCAATTTGCGTGGGAAATACCTGGTTCAAACTGCCCCCTCAATGATCACTATGTACTACAGTCAACTACAATCAATCTGCAGTAAATGGATTCTCTTTTTGAGTCAAGTCTATATCGATATATGTATCTCGAAAAGTTCCTTTCTTGAGAAGCTGCAATCTGATCGGGTTTATCGTTTCCTTTCTCTCGTCTGCATCCTCGCCGACAGCTTTGTTCTCATCTACTGTCAGTTTCACACAACTTCCTTGTTCAATGAGTTGGCGCTCATGAGCCATGGCAAGCTGACCAACGACTCGTCTCTCCACCTGAAATAACAATCTCTCCAAGCTTGAGCTTCAATAAAACCTGTATAGAGTATTGCTGGTTACACCAGGGGTTTATTCATGTACCGTGTGGCGTAGACAGGAACTATTGAGGTTGTTTTAACTATTGTCACGGTAAAGGCTTTAATCTTTAATCAAAGTACCGATCGAAAGCTCAAGGTCGTTGACTTCAAATCACTTGCCCCTCACCGCTCTAGGTTCTACCTCACCCCTCACCGCTCTAGGTTCTACCTCACCGCTCTAGGTTCTACCTCACCACTCTAGGTTCTACCTCACTGCTCTAGATTCTACCTCACCGCTCTAGATTCTACCTCACCGCTCTAGGTTCTACCTCACCGCTCTAGGTTCTACCTTACCGCTCTAGGTTCTACCTCACCGCTCTAGGTTCTACCTCACCACTCTAGGTTCTACCTCACCGCTCTAGGTTCTACCTCACCGCTCTAGGTTCTACCTCACCACTCTAGGTTCTACCTTACCGCTCTAGGTTCTACCTCACCGCTCTAGGTTCTCCTCACCACTCTAGGTTCCACCTCACCGCTCTAGGTTCTCCTCACCGCTCTAGGTTCCCCTCACCGCTCTAGGTTCCCCTCACCGCTCTAGGTTCCCCTCACCGCTCTAGGTTCTCCTCACCACTCTAGGTTCTACTCACCGCTCTAGGTTCTCCTCACCACTCTAGGTTCTCCTCACCGCTCTAGGTTCTACCTCACCACTCTAGGTTCTACCTTACCGCTCTAGGTTCTACCTCACCGCTCTAGGTTCTACCTCACCACTCTAGGTTCTACCTTACCACTCTAGGTTCTACCTTACCACTCTAGGTTCTACCTCACCACTCTAGGTTCTACCTTACCACTCTAGGTTCTACCTTACCGCTCTAGGTTCTACCTTACCGCTCTAGGTTCTACCTTACCGCTCTAGGTTCTACCTTACCGCTCTAGGTTCTACCTCACCACTCTAGGTTCTACCTCACCAGTTAATAAGCTAGCTATCCAGCTGGCTTACAGAAGATCAGTGGTTCTACACGTCCGTACCTGCAGTACGGCTCAGACTGGTTACTACCCGGGTTTTTCCTCCACCAACAATAGCTGGAGTCGTCATATGACCTAAGCAGTTTATGCGACTTTAATCCCCAAAACAATAAATAATTTCTCAAAGTAGGCACCCTGCACAGCAATGCATTGTAATATGTCCATCTACCAACTGTTTAAATAACACGAAGATCATTCTGCAGTATTGGATCATCGTGTATCCAAATCAAAGTTCATTAGCCCCGATATGTCTGTATTTACCGACATGTGTTTTCATGAGCTTGTTCATTTCGACACTGGCCGACAACCACTTGTCTCATCCACCTGAGTAGCCGACAACCACTTGTCTCATCCACCTGAGTAGCCGACAACCACTTGTCTCATCCACCTGAGTAGCCGACAACCACTTGTCTCATCCACCTGAGTATTGATGTTGCATCTTGTAAATTAAGAAATGCGGGCATGCAAAAGGCACTTTAGAAGCTTTTGGAAATCAGTTTCATCATCTGAACCAGTGTTTGAAACCGTAATTATCGATGTATAACACGCTATCATGTATAACGCGCACCCACTTTTTGGCACGAAAATCAGTTTATAAAACTATTCTCAGAACTCAAACTCGACCTCAAGTGATTTGATTGGTTCAGTCATATTTAAGCTCAGCTGAAACAATCAGAAGCTTGAGACTGAGTTTGAGATTGGAGACATAGACTAGAAATTGTCTGCTATTATAATAAAAACACGTAGGATGATGATTAAAACAGACATAGGTACAAGGACTGGATTTTGTTAAGCCAAATATTTCAGACAGAGTTCAGCCTGGAGGTTATAAAACTTTTCTCCAATCTCAAACTCAGTCTCAAGCTTCTGATTGGTTCAGCTGAGCTTAAATATCAGACTGAACCAATCAAATCACTTGAGGTCGAGGTTGAGTTCTGCAGAAATCAGAAGTTCAAAAGTTTGACGAACATATGAAGAATAAAATGAATTCGGCTGTGCACAACTTGTAAATACCGGGCTGTATATAATGTAGACTGTGAGAGTCTATTTTAGCTATTTCATAATCAAATTTATTTTAGCTCAATTGCGAAACAAGTTGTTAAAACTTATATTAATCACTCTCGAGACCTCATTCCTGATGGAATCCATCCAGAAGAGGCAACGTGCCTTGCCTAAGGGCACAATCTTAACAGTTCCAGTGGGGATCAAACTCCAGGCCTTTCGCACCTGAAGCGATTTCCATGTGCAATCATTAGATGCAAAACAAATGATTCGTAAATAATAAAAACAAGTATCTCTCAGAAATATCTTTCACAAAATAAATGTTGAAATACCCATCACAAAATAAATGTTTAAAGTATGGGTAGCAATGTTGCTACACATTCTAACATTATACTTTGTATGCTTATGTTCATTTGGTAAACAGTGTATTTTTGCGATAAAACAAACTCGAAACCGAATGTAGGACTTTCCGAGTCGATCGGTCACGCACTTGTTTACAACCGGAACGCATCGTCCGCACTTGTTTGCATTCGGAATGCATCGTCCCTATTTGTCCCACGTTATCTTTTTTAATTAAATTACGTGATATGTTGATTCATAACTCTGTTAGCTAAGTCTTTTAGGGACATTTCTACATCACCGCGAGGGGTTCGACATTAGAGGACGATAGATAGATAGTCTTTCATGTTCAAAATATATACGTTGTTTTCTACATCCTCTGTTGTTTCACGCATGCGCACTGTGCGTGTTTACATTTCGTGTGTTGATAAACAAATTCGCGTATACGACGGTTTAAATTTATTGGAATGTTATCGTTTCTGAGCGACTATTTCGATTTTTGTAAACACACTCACATTAGTATTTATATTTTACCCAAAACATCCTTTATTACGATGCAATGCTGTTTTAAATACCCTTCACAAAATAAATGTTTTTGTAAAGATATGGCACAACTGTTTATTTGTAAGTGTGAACACAAAATCTTATGTATTAAGCAGCTGCATTCAATGACTGTATTGATGAGAAAAAACATTTAAACTTGCATCGTCCCATACCTCATATTTCAGGGATCTGGCTCCATAGTGAACATCGTAACCGTCTACCAGGGCATCGACTACTTGGTGGTCCCATACTAACTCCATCTTGTGTTTCTTTTCTGCCTGCGGTGAAAGAGAGATCATTACTACAGCAAAATGCAACATAATTATACATGCCGTGATGGATTTGTCAATATTGTATACAGTCAAACCTGTGTTAGTGGTCACCTCTCTTAAGCAGCCAACCTGTATTAAGCTACCAATTTCCATATTCCCATTATGCTACTTTGTTATACATTTAACCTCTATTAAGCAGCCAACTGTGCTAAGCAGCCACTTTTTGTGATTCCCTTGGCAGGCTGGCTGGTTTAAGACAGGTTTTACTGTACACATGCTGTGATGTGATATATATGCCGGAATGCAATATGCACACACTGGGATTCGATACATAAACATGTCATTGTGCGGTATACACACTCCAGGATGCAGTATATAAACATGTCATTGTGCGGTATACACACTCCAGGATGCAGTATATAAACATGTCATTGTGCGGTATACACACTCCAGGATGCAGTATATAAACATGTCATTGTGCGGTATACACACTCCAGGATGCAGTATATAAACATGGCATTGTGCGGTATACACACTCCGGGATGCAGTATATAAACATGTCATTGTGCGGTATACACACTCCGGGATGCAGTATATAAACATGTCATTGTGCGGTATACACACTCCAGGATGCAGTATATAAACATGTCATTGTGCGGTATACACACTCCAGGATGCAGTATATAAACATGTCATTGTGCGGTATACACACTCCAGGATGCAGTATATAAACATGTCATTGTGCGGTATACACACTCCAGGATGCAGTATATAAACATGTCATTGTGCGGTATACACACTCCGGGATGCAGTATATAAACATGTCATTGTGCGGTATACACACTCCAGGATGCAGTATATAAACATGTCATTGTGCGGTATACACACTCCGGGATGCAGTATATAAACATGTCATTGTGCGGTATACACACTCCGGGATGCAGTATATAAACATGTCATTGTGCGGTATACACACTCCGGGATGCAGTATATAAACATGTCATTGTGCGGTATACACACTCCGGGATGCAGTATATAAACATGTCATTGTGCGGTATACACACTCCGGGATGCAGTATATAAACATGTCATTGTGCGGTATACACACTCCGGGATGCAGTATATAAACATGTCATTGTGCGGTATACACACTCCGGGATGCAGTATATAAACATGTTGTGCGGTATACACACTCCGGGATGCAGTATATAAACATGTCATTGTGCGGTATACACACTCCGGGATGCAGTATATAAACATGTCATTGTGCGGTATACACACTCCAGGATGCAGTATATAAACATGTCATTGTGCGGTATACACACTCCGGGATGCAGTATATAAACATGTCATTGTGCGGTATACACACTCCGGGATGCAGTATATAAACATGTCATTGTGCGGTATACACACTCCGGGATGCAGTATATAAACATGTCATTGTGCGGTATACACACTCCGGGATGCAGTATATAAACATGTCGTTGTGCGGTATACACACTCCGGGATGCAGTATATAAACATGTCATTGTGCGGTATACACACTCCGGGATGCAGTATATAAACATGTCATTGTGCGGTATACACACTCCGGGATGCAGTATATAAACATGTCATTGTGCGGTATACACACTCCGGGATGCAGTATATAAACATGTCATTGTGCGGTATACACACTCCGGGATGCAGTATATAAACATGTCATTGTGCGGTATACACACTCCGGGATGCAGTATATAAACATGTCATTGTGCGGTATACACACTCCGGGATGCAGTATATAAACATGTCATTGTGCGGTATACACACTCCGGGATGCAGTATATAAACATGTTGTGCGGTATACACACTCCGGGATGCGATACATAAACATGTCATTGTGCGGTATACACACTCCGGGATGCAGTATATAAACATGTTGTGCGGTATACACACTCCAGGATGCAGTATATAAACATGTCATTGTGCGGTATACACACTCCAGGATGTAGTATATAAACATGTCATTGTGCGGTATACACACTCCGGGATGCAGTATATAAACATGTCATTGTGCGGTATACACACTCCGGGATGCAGTATATAAACATGTCATTGTGCGGTATACACACTCCGGGATGCAGTATATAAACATGTCATTGTGCGGTATACACACTCCGGGATGCAGTATATAAACATGTCATTGTGCGGTATACACACTCCGGGATGCAGTATATAAACATGTCATTGTGCGGTATACACACTCCGGGATGCAGTATATAAACATGTCATTGTGCGGTATACACACTCCGGGATGCAGTATATAAACATGTCATTGTGCGGTATACACACTCCGGGATGCAGTATATAAACATGTCATTGTGCGGTATACACACTCCGGGATGCAGTATATAAACATGTCATTGTGCGGTATACACACTCCGGGATGCAGTATATAAACATGTCATTGTGCGGTATACACACTCCAGGATGCAGTATATAAACATGTCATTGTGCGGTATACACACTCCAGGATGCAGTATATAAACATGTCATTGTGCGGTATACACACTCCGGGATGCAGTATATAAACATGTCATTGTGCGGTATACACACTCCAGGATGTAGTATATAAACATGTCATTGTGCGGTATACACACTCCAGGATGCAGTATATAAACATGTCATTGTGCGGTATACACACTCCAGGATGCAGTATATAAACATGTCATTGTGCGGTATACACACTCCGGGATGCAGTATATAAACATGTCATTGTGCGGTATACACACTCCGGGATGCAGTATATAAACATGTCATTGTGCGGTATACACACTCCGGGATGCAGTATATAAACATGTCATTGTGCGGTATACACACTCCGGGATGCAGTATATAAACATGTCATTGTGCGGTATACACACTCCGGGATGCAGTATATAAACATGTCATTGTGCGGTATACACACTCCGGGATGCAGTATATAAACATGTCATTGTGCGGTATACACACTCCGGGATGCAGTATATAAACATGTCATTGTGCGGTATACACACTCCGGGATGCAGTATATAAACATGTCATTGTGCGGTATACACACTCCGGGATGCAGTATATAAACATGTCATTGTGCGGTATACACACTCCGGGATGCAGTATATAAACATGTCATTGTGCGGTATACACACTCCGGGATGCAGTATATAAACATGTCATTGTGCGGTATACACACTCCGGGATGCAGTATATAAACATGTCATTGTGCGGTATACACACTCCGGGATGCAGTATATAAACATGTCATTGTGCGGTATACACACTCCGGGATGCAGTATATAAACATGTCATTGTGCGGTATACACACTCCGGGATGCAGTATATAAACATGTCATTGTGCGGTATACACACTCCGGGATGCAGTATATAAACATGTCATTGTGCGGTATACACACTCCGGGATGCAGTATATAAACATGTCATTGTGCGGTATACACACTCCGGGATGCAGTATATAAACATGTCATTGTGCGGTATACACACTCCGGGATGCAGTATATAAACATGTCATTGTGCGGTATACACACTCCGGGATGCAGTATATAAACATGTCATTGTGCGGTATACACACTCCGGGATGCAGTATATAAACATGTCATTGTGCGGTATACACACTCCGGGATGCAGTATATAAACATGTCATTGTGCGGTATACACACTCCGGGATGCAGTATATAAACATGTCATTGTGCGGTATACACACTCCGGGATGCAGTATATAAACATGTCATTGTGCGGTATACACACTCCGGGATGCAGTATATAAACATGTCATTGTGCGGTATACACACTCCGGGATGCAGTATATAAACATGTCATTGTGCGGTATACACACTCCGGGATGCAGTATATAAACATGTCATTGTGCGGTATACACACTCCGGGATGCAGTATATAAACATGTCATTGTGCGGTATACACACTCCGGGATGCAGTATATAAACATGTCATTGTGCGGTATACACACTCCGGGATGCAGTATATAAACATGTCATTGTGCGGTATACACACTCCGGGATGCAGTATATAAACATGTCATTGTGCGGTATACACACTCCGGGATGCAGTATATAAACATGTTGTGCGGTATACACACTCCGGGATGCAGTATATAAACATGTCATTGTGCGGTATACACACTCCAGGATGTAGTATATAAACATGTCATTGTGCGGTATACACACTCCGGGATGCAGTATATAAACATGTTGTTGTGCGGTATACACACTCCGGGATGCAGTATATAAACATGTCATTGTGCGGTATACACACTCCGGGATGCAGTACATAAACATGTCATTGTGCAGTATACACACTCCGGGGTGCAGTATATAAACATGTCGTTGTGCGGTATACACACTCCGGGGTGCAGTACATAAACATGTCATTGTGCGGTATACACACTCCGGGAAGCGATACATAAACATGTCATTGTGCGGTATACACACTCCGGGATGCAGTATATAAACATGTCGTTGTGCGGTATACACACTCCGGGATGTAGTATATAAACATGTCATTGTGCGGTATACACACTCCAGGATGTAGTATATAAACATGTCATTGTGCGGTATACACACTCCGGGATGCAGTATATAAACATGTCATTGTGCGGTATACACACTCCAGGATGCAGTATATAAACATGTCATTGTGCGGTATACACACTCCAGGATGCAGTATATAAACATGTCATTGTGCGGTATACACACTCCGGGATGCAGTATATAAACATGTCATTGTGCGGTATACACACTCCAGGATGTAGTATATAAACATGTCATTGTGCGGTATACACACTCCAGGATGCAGTATATAAACATGTCATTGTGCGGTATACACACTCCAGGATGCAGTATATAAACATGTCATTGTGCGGTATAC
This sequence comes from Archivesica marissinica, assembly GCA_014843695.1. NCBI lineage: Eukaryota > Metazoa > Mollusca > Bivalvia > Venerida > Vesicomyidae > Archivesica > Archivesica marissinica. Next base: position 53,994,582 of record CM026391.1, on the reverse strand, counting down.
ACACTCCGGGATGCAGTATATAAACATGTCATTGTGCGGTATACACACTCCGGGATGTAGTATATAAACATGTCATTGTGCGGTATACACACTCCAGGATGCAGTATATAAACATGTCATTGTGCGGTATACACACTCCGGGATGCAGTATATAAACATGTCATTGTGCGGTATACACACTCCAGGATGTAGTATATAAACATGTCGTTGTGCGGTATACACACTCCAGGATGCAGTATATAAACATGTCATTGTGCGGTATACACACTCCAGGATGCAGTATATAAACATGTCATTGTGCGGTATACACACTCCGGGATGCAGTATATAAACATGTCATTGTGCGGTATACACACTCCGGGATGCAGTATATAAACATGTCATTGTGCGGTATACACACTCCGGGATGCAGTATATAAACATGTCGTTGTGCGGTATACACACTCCGGGATGCAGTATATAAACATGTCATTGTGCGGTATACACACTCCGGGATGCAGTATATAAACATGTCATTGTGCGGTATACACACTCCAGGATGCAGTATATAAACATGTCATTGTGCGGTATACACACTCCGGGATGCAGTATATAAACATGTCATTGTGCGGTATACACACTCCGGGATGCGATACATAAACATGTCGTTGTGCGGTATACACACTCCGGGATGTAGTATATAAACATGTCATTGTGCGGTATACACACTCCAGGATGCAGTATATAAACATGTCATTGTGCGGTATACACACTCCGGGATGTAGTATATAAACATGTCATTGTGCGGTATACACACTCCAGGATGCAGTATATAAACATGTTGTTGTGCGGTGCGGTATACACACTCCAGGATGTAGTATATAAACATGTCATTGTGCGGTATACACACTCCAGGATGCAGTATATAAACATGTCGTTGTGCGGTATACACACTCCGGGATGCAGTATATAAACATGTCATTGTGCGGTATACACACTCTGGGATGCAGTATATAAACATGTCATTGTGCGGTATACACACTCCAGGATGTAGTATATAAACATGTCATTGTGCGGTATACACACTCCAGGATGCAGTATATAAACATGTCAGTGTGCGGTATACACACTCTGCACGGTGACTCTGGGATGCAGTATATAAACATGTCATTGTGCGGTATACACACTCCGGGATGCAGTATATAAACATGTCATTGTGCGGTATACACACTCCGGGATGCAGTATATAAACATGTCGTTGTGCGGTATACACACTCCGGGATGCAGTATATAAACATGTCATTGTGCGGTATACACACTCCGGGGTGCAGTATATAAACATGTTGTTGTGCGGTATACACACTCCGGGGTGCAGTACATAAACATGTCATTGTGCGGTATACACACTCCGGGATGTAGTATATAAACATGTCATTGTGCGGTATACACACTCCGGGATGCGATACATAAACATGTCATTGTGCGGTATACACACTCCGGGATGCGATATATAAACATGTCATTGTGCGGTATACACACTCCGGGATGCGATACATAAACATGTTGTTGTGCGGTATACACACTCCGGGGTGCAGTATATAAACATGTCATTGTGCGGTATACACACTCCGGGATGCAGTATATAAACATGTCATTGTGCGGTATACACACTCCGGGATGTAGTATATAAACATGTCATTGTGCGGTATACACACTCCGGGATGCAGTATATAAACATGTTATTGTGCGGTATACACACTCCGGGATGCAGTATATAAACATGTCATTGTGCGGTATACACACTCCGGGATGCAGTATATAAACATGTCATTGTGCGGTATACACACTCCGGGGTGCAGTATATAAACATGTCGTTGTGCGGTATACACACTCCGGGATGCAGTATATAAACATGTCATTGTGCGGTATACACACTCCGGGATGCAGTATATAAACATGTCATTGTGCGGTATACACACTCCGGGATGCAGTATATAAACATGTCATTGTGCGGTATACACACTCCGGGATGCAGTATATAAACATGTCATTGTGCGGTATACACACTCCAGGATGCAGTATATAAACATGTCATTGTGCGGTATACACACTCCGGGATGCAGTATATAAACATGTCATTGTGCGGTATACACACTCCGGATGCAGTATATAAACATGTCATTGTGCGGTATACACACTCCGGGATGCAGTATATAAACATGTCATTGTGCGGTATACACACTCCGGATGCAGTATATAAACATGTCATTGTGCGGTATACACACTCCGGGATGCAGTATATAAACATGTCATTGTGCGGTATACACACTCCGGGATGCAGTATATAAACATGTCATTGTGCGGTATACACACTCCGGGATGCAGTATATAAACATGTTGTGCGGTATACACACTCCGGGATGCAGTATATAAACATGTCATTGTGCGGTATACACACTCCGGGATGCAGTATATAAACATGTCATTGTGCGGTATACACACTCCGGGATGCAGTATATAAACATGTCATTGTGCGGTATACACACTCCGGGATGCAGTATATAAACATGTCATTGTGCGGTATACACACTCCGGGATGCAGTATATAAACATGTCATTGTGCGGTATACACACTCCGGGATGCAGTATATAAACATGTTGTGCGGTATACACACTCCGGGATGCAGTATATAAACATGTCATTGTGCGGTATACACACTCCGGGATGCAGTATATAAACATGTTGTGCGGTATACACACTCCAGGATGCAGTATATAAACATGTCATTGTGCGGTATACACACTCCGGGATGCAGTATATAAACATGTCATTGTGCGGTATACACACTCCGGGATGCAGTATATAAACATGTCATTGTGCGGTATACACACTCCGGGATGCAGTATATAAACATGTCATTGTGCGGTATACACACTCCGGGATGCAGTATATAAACATGTTGTGCGGTATACACACTCCGGGATGCAGTATATAAACATGTCATTGTGCGGTATACACACTCCGGGATGCAGTATATAAACATGTCATTGTGCGGTATACACACTCCGGGATGCAGTATATAAACATGTCATTGTGCGGTATACACACTCCAGGATGTAGTATATAAACATGTCATTGTGCGGTATACACACTCCGGGATGCGATATAAACATGTCATTGTGCGGTATACACACTCCAGGATGTAGTATATAAACATGTCATTGTGCGGTATACACACTCCAGGATGTAGTATATAAACATGTCGTTGTGCGGTATACACACTCCAGGATGTAGTATATAAACATGTCATTGTGCGGTATACACACTCCAGGATGTAGTATATAAACATGTCATTGTGCGGTATACACACTCCAGGATGTAGTATATAAACATGTCATTGTGCGGTATACACACTCCAGGATGTAGTATATAAACATGTCATTGTGCGGTATACACACTCCAGGATGTAGTATATAAACATGTCATTGTGCGGTATACACACTCCAGGATGTAGTATATAAACATGTCGTTGTGCGGTATACACACTCCAGGATGTAGTATATAAACATGTCATTGTGCGGTATACACACTCCAGGATGTAGTATATAAACATGTCATTGTGCGGTATACACACTCCGGGATGCAGTATATAAACATGTCATTGTGCGGTATACACACTCCGGGATGCAGTATATAAACATGTCATTGTGCGGTATACACACTCCGGGATGCGATACATAAACATGTCGTTGTGCGGTATACACACTCCGGGATGTAGTATATAAACATGTTGTTGTGCGGTGCGGTATACACACTCCAGGATGCAGTATATAAACATGTCATTGTGCGGTATACACACTCTGGGATGCAGTATATAAACATGTCATTGTGCGGTATACACACTCCAGGATGTAGTATATAAACATGTTGTTGTGCGGTATACACACTCCGGGATGCAGTATATAAACATGTCGTTGTGCGGTATACACACTCCAGGATGCAGTATATAAACATGTCGTTATGCGGTATACACACTCCAGGATGCAGTATATAAACATGTCGTTGTGCGGTATACACACTCCAGGATGCAGTATATAAACATGTCGTTGTGCGGTATACACACACCAGGATACAATATATAAATAGCGGGATGCGGCTTATACACATCGGGATACAATATATAAATAGCGGGATGCAGCTTATACACATCGGGATACAATATATAAATAGCAGGATGCGGCTTATACACATCGGGATACAATATATAAATATCTGGATGCGGCTTATACACATTGGGATACAATATATAAATAGCGGGATGCGGCTTATACACATCGGGATACAATATATAAATATCGGGATGCGGCTTATACACATCGGGATACAATATATAAATAGCGGGATGCGGCTTATACACATCGGGATACAATATATAAATAGCGGGATGCGGCTTATACACATCGGGATACAATATATAAATATCGGGATGTGGCTTATACACATCGGGATACAATATATAAATAGCGGGATGCGGCTTATACACATCGGGATACAATATATAAATAGCGGGATGCGGTTTATACACATCGGGATACAGACAATTATGAGCATAATGAGGCAGTTTGTACAGCTATGCAAAGATCTTCACTACCTGTCTGAATGCATTTGTTGCTGCCTTCAAATGTATTTATAATATATGGCAATAGGCCAGAATAAATATTCTTCCATAATGGCATTGCACACAAATTTAACATTTCTATGAATAAAAATACGATTTTAATGCAATTTCACTAAAACCTGTCGGAGAATTTATATTACAAGCATTGTATGGAAACCGTAGTGATGACGTCCAACAGGAAACAAAAATGGCAGCCACGTATATATCACTGTCGAACATGAAAACGCTTGAGAAGTATTTTGCTTTAAAATACAGCCTTGGACGCCTGTACTGTTATATTGATTAAGTAGACGTATATCACCCTTTCTGCCCAGAGTTCTTTGTTGACGAGTATTGACTACAATATCGTTAAAGAATGTATAACTAAATATATATATATATTACACGTATTTAAGTTCTTTGATTTAACTGTATCGTTACAATTGTATATGTAGATATATATATTACCCGTTCTGCCCAGAACTCGAGTTCTTTGATCACCAGTTTTCCCAATTCTGACTTTGAGAATGGTAAGAAGTAGACAAACTCATTGATCCGTCCAAGAAACTCATCCCGCCGAAAGTGTCTCTGAAATATATTGTGAACAAGATATTTAATTAAAATAATACATGAGGCATAAATTTGCCTAACACTCGGTTAATGGATTGTTTAGTTGTTTCAGTCTCAAGCTTCTGAGTGTAAATCTCAGACTCAACCAATCAAATTTCTTCAGCTCAAGCTTGTGTGTGTGTTTTACGTTTATTTATCGTCGCTACCGGTTGCCCATATGAGCGACGCCTCCTGAAGAGGTTAATCATTTTAGATTTTTGGAGGATAGTTCAATGATACAGACAGAGACCATTCCAGAGTCTCCTCTGGTTCTTTTACGTGCACGGTGTAAAGCACCGACACGAGACCTCGGTTTAAAGTCCCATCTGAAAGACTGTTTTATTCGGGTCAGACGGGGGATCGAACCTGCGATCCCTGGATTACCAGTCCAGCATGTTACCACTGGCTACAGATCTATCTGTTCAAACTCGAGCTTGAGATCTGAGAACAGTTTTATAACCTCGGAGCCAGGTGCTCACCTGGGACAACTAAGCAATGGATTACATCAACGCAGAGGAGATTTAATATTTGTGAAACATCTGGATTTGTAACTGTAATTCTGAACCTTGCAGTAACCCGCCATCACCAAACGCTATATGGGTCATCTACAACTCACCAAACAGCAAAAATCAATTCCAGAATCTATGTTCAACTTTGCTTGAGTAATTGAACAAGATACACTTTCTGTTCTTAGTTACTGTAACTTTGACCTTCAACACACTGAGACCCCAATCAATCTGGGTCACCGGTTATCTAACTTTGACCTTCAACACACTGAGACCCCAATCAATCGGGGTCACCGGTTATCTAACTTTGACCTTCAACACACTGAGACCCCGATCAATCTGGGTCACCGGTTATCTAACTTTGACCTTCAACACACCGAGACCCCAATCAATCTGGGTCACCGGTTATCTAACTTTGACCTTCAACACACTGAGACCCCAATCAATCAGGGTCACCGGTTATCTAACTTTGACCTTCAACACACTGAGACCCCGATCAATCGGGGTCACCGGTTATCTAACTTTGACCTTCAACACACTGAGACTCCAATCAATCAGGGTCACCGGTTATCTAACTTTGACCTTCAACACACTGAGACCCCAATCAATCGGGGTCACCGGTTATCTAACTTTGACCTTCAACACACTGAGACCCCGATCAATTGGGGTCACCGGTTATCTAACTTTGACCTTCAACACACTGAGACCCCGATCAATTGGGGTCACCGGTTATCTAACTTTGACCTTCAACACACTGAGACCCCAATCAATCAGGGTCACCGGTTATCTAACTTTGACCTTCAACACACTGAGACCCCAATCAATCGGGGTCACCGGTTATCTAACTTTGACCTTCAACACACTGAGACCCCAATCAATCGGGGTCACCGGTTATCTAACTTTGACCTTCAACACACTGAGACCCCGATCAATCTGGGTCACCGGTTATCTAACTTTGACCTTCAACACACCGAGACCCCAATCAATCTGGGTCACCGGTTATCTAACTTTGACCTTCAACACACTGAGACCCCAATCAATCAGGGTCACCGGTTATCTAACTTTGACCTTCAACACACTGAGACCCCGATCAATCGGGGTCACCGGTTATCTAACTTTGACCTTCAACACACTGAGACTCCAATCAATCAGGGTCACCGGTTATCTAACTTTGACCTTCAACACACTGAGACCCCAATCAATCGGGGTCACCGGTTATCTAACTTTGACCTTCAACACACTGAGACCCCGATCAATTGGGGTCACCGGTTATCTAACTTTGACCTTCAACACACTGAGACCCCGATCAATTGGGGTCACCGGTTATCTAACTTTGACCTTCAACACACTGAGACCCCAATCAATCAGGGTCACCGGTTATCTAACTTTGACCTTCAACACACTGAGACCCCAATCAATCGGGGTCACCGGTTATCTAACTTTGACCATCAACACACTGAGACCCCGATCAATCTGGGTCACCGGTTATCTAACTTTGACCTTCAACACACTGAGACCCCGATCAATTGGGGTCACCGGTTATCTAACTTTGACCTTCAACACACTGAGACCCCAATCAATCAGGGTCACCGGTTATCTAACTTTGACCTTCAACACACTGAGACCCCAATCAATCGGGGTCACCGGTTATCTAACTTTGACCATCAACACACTGAGACCCCGATCAATCTGGGTCACCGGTTATCTAACTTTGACCTTCAACACACTGAGACCCCGATCAATCGGGGTCACCGGTTAGCTAACTTTGACCTTCAACACACTGAGACCCCAATCAATCGGGGTCACCGGTTATCTAACTTTGACCTTCAACACACTGAGACCCCGATCAATTGGGGTCACCGGTTATCTAACTTTGACCTTCAACACACTGAGACCCCAATCAATCGGGGTCACCGGTTATCTAACTTTGACCTTCAACACACTGAGACCCCAATCAATCGGGGTCACCGGTTATATAACCTTGACCTTCAACACACTGAGACCCCAATCAACCGGGGTCACCGGTTATCTAACTTTGACCTTCAACACACTGAGACCCCAATCAATCGGGGTCACCGGTTATATAACCTTGACCTTCAACACACTGAGACCCCGATCAATCGGGGTCACCAGTTATTAGTAATCTCGATTAACCTCCCTATAAAAGATTTCAACAATAGAGGTGCAAACATTCTTCGACAAATTTAGCAGACATACACTTTTAGTGATGTTCAATGTTGCTGTAACCATGACCTTAAACTGACATCAAAATCAACAGGTCACCCTCAACCTCCATACAAAGTTCCAATAGTCTATGCTACTACATTCTTGAACTGTTGAACAGAATTGCTTCTAATGCACAATGTTGCTGTGTTTTCCTACAATTCAATAGTCATCTAATGGGCACCACCAATTGCTTTATAAGGTTTCAATAATCTAGATTCAACCGTTCCTATGTTATTGGATTCTCGTTGGTGAAATGGATACTATGTACGCCTCGTAATCGAGAGATTGTGAGCTCGAACCCCACCAGAACCACGCCGGTGATGTCCCTAGGTAGGACTATTTAATCCACATTCCCCTTTCCTCTCTCTATTCACTGGAGAGCGATTAAACTAATGTTGCAAGACTTGTTTCGCAATCGAGCTAAAACTAATTTATATTGACAGTTGAGAGGAAAAGTGTTTGATATTAACGTAATGTTCAATGTCACTATCACCTTGACTCCAAAATCAATAAGGGTCTTTTACTGGTCACTAACAACAGCACTACAATGTTTCCAGAATCTTGGCTCAACCACTCTCGAGTTATTGGGCGAACAAGTTTTTCTTAGTAATGGTTATTTTAATCATATTTTATTGCACGATTAGATTTACATATATATACCCCCGCCCCCCCAACAAGATAGTAATTGAAATGTAATAACGACTAATCATTTCAAGTATAAATAAAGAAATAAGGCAATTTGTTATTTTACATAAATTCATTTTAGTAACAGTTGTGGTAATCAAAACCATTAGGGGTCATCTACTGGTCACTAACAGCACTCCTACCAAGTTTGTGGTAATCAAAACCATTAGGGGTCATCTACTGGTCACTAACAGCACTCCTACCAAGTTTGTGGTAATCAAAACCATTAGGGGTCATCTACTGGTCACTAACAGCACTCCTACCAAGTTTGTGGTAATCAAAACCATTAGGGGTCATCTACTGGTCACTAACAGCACTCCTACCAAGTTTGTGGTAATCAAAACCATTAGGGGTCATCTACTGGTCACTAACAGCACTCCTACCAAGTTTGTGGTAATCAAAACCATTAGGGGTCATCTACTGGTCACTAACAGCACTCCTACCAAGTTTGTGGTAATCAAAACCATTAGGGGTCATCTACTGGTCACTAACAGCACTCCTACCAAGTTTGACAACTATAGGTTTTATAGTTAATTGTATTTAAATATGTTTCTGTTGGTTGCACTGACAAGCTGGGTTAGGCAAGGATACCACTGACAAGCTGGGTTAGGCAAGGATACCACTGACAAGCTGGGTTAGGCAAGGATACCACTGACAAGCTGGGTTAGGCAAGGATACCACTGACAAGTTGGGTTAGGCAAGGATACCACTGACAAGCTGGGTTAGGCAAGGGGATACACATTTTGGTAGTGTCAATTAAAGCTTTGTCAAATGCATCCCATCCTAAACAAGAACTTTCTACATGTATATTAAACTGGGGGAAAACAGTTACTGATGTTAGTCGGTCAAAAATACATGTAGTTCTCACCTTAAGAATTGGTCTGACAACAAAATCTTTGAATCCCCTGGAAACCGTGATAGTTTCTTCATTGCCCAACTCATCTGTAATACACAAGTCCACTATAATATACAGGGTGTAATATACAAGTCCACTACAATATACATGATACAGGGTGTAATATACAAGTCCACTATAATATACAGGGTGTAATATACAAGTACACTATAATATACATGATACAGGGTGTAATATACAAGTCCACTACAATATACAGGGTGTAATATACAAGTACACTATAATATACATGATACAGGGTGTAATATACAAGTCCACTACAATATACATGATACAGGGTGTAATATACAAGTCCACTATAATATACATGATACAGGGTGTAATATACAAGTCCACTACAATATACAGGGTGTAATATACAAGTACACTATAATATACATGATGTAATATACAAGTACACTGCAATATACAGGGTGTAATATACAAGTCCACTATAATATACATGATACAGGGTGTAATATACAAGTCCACTATAATATACAGGGTGTAATATACAAGTCCACTATAATATACAGGGTGTAATATACAAGTACACTATAATATACAGAGTGTAATATACAAGTCCACTATAATATACATCATATAATATACAAGTCCACTATAATATACAGGATGTAATATACAAGTCCACTATAATATACATGATATAATATACACGTCCACTATAATATACATGGTGTAATATACAAGTACACTATAATATACAGGGTGTAATATACAAGTACACTATAATATACAGGGTGTAATATACAAGTCCACTATAACATACATGATGTAATATACAAGTACACTATAATATACAGGGTGTAATATACAAGTACACTATAATATACAGGGTGTAATATACAAGTCAACTATAATATACATGGTGTAATATACAAGTCCACTATAATATACATGATATAATATACAAGTCCACTATAATATACAGGGTGTAATATACAAGTCCACTATAATATACAGAGTGTAATATACAAGTACACTATAATATACAGGGTGTAATATACAAGTCAACTATAATATACAGGGTGTAATATACAAGTACACTATAATATACAGGGTGTAATATACAAGTCCACTATAATATACAGAGTGTAATATACAAGTCCACTATAATATACAGGGTCTAATATACAAGTCCACTATAATATACAGGGTGTAATATACAAGTACACTATAATATACAGGGTGTAATATACAAGTCAACTATAATATACAGGGTGTAATATACAAGTCCACTATAACATACATGATATAATATACAAGTCCACTATAATATACAGGGTGTAATATATAAGTACACTATAATATACAGGGTGTAATATACAAGTCCACTATAATATACATGATATAATATACAAGTCCACTATAATATACAGGGTGTAATATACAAGTACACTATAATATATAGGGTGTAATATACAAGTCAACTATAATATACATGGTGTAATATACAAGTACACTATAATATACAGGGTGTAATATACAAGTCAACTATAATATACAGGGTGTAATATACAAGTCCACTATAATATACATGGTGTAATATACAAGTACACTATAATATACAGGGTGTAATATACAAGTCCACTATAATATACATGGTGTAATATACAAGTACACTATAATATACAGGGTGTAATATACAAGTCAACTATAATATACAGGGTGTAATATACAAGTCCACTATAATATACAGGGTGTAATATACAAGTCCACTATAATATACAGGGTGTAATATACAAGTCCACTATAATATACAGGGTGTAATATACAAGTCCACTACAATATACATGATACAGGGTGTAATATACAAGTCCACTATAATATACAGGGTGTAATATCCAAGTCAACTATAATATACAGGGTGTAATATACAAGTCAACTATAATATACATGATGGGTGTAATATACAAGTAACTATAATATACAGGGTGTAATATACAAGTCAACTATAATATACAGGGTGTTTGTACTATAATATACATGGTGTAATATACAAGTCAACTATAATATACAGGGTGTAATATACAAGTCCACTATAATATACAGGGTGTAATATACAAGTCACTATAATATACAGGGTGTAATATACAAGTCAACTATAATATACAGGGTGTAATATACAAGTCAACTATAATATACAGGGTGTAATATACAAGTCCACTATAATATACAGGGTGTAATATACAAGTCCACTATAATATACAGGATGTAATATACAAGTCCACTATAATATACATGGTGTAATATACAAGTACACTATAATATACAGGGTGTAATATACAAGTCCACTATAATATACATGGTGTAATATACAAGTACACTATAATATACAGGATGTAATATACAAGTACACTATAATATACAGAGTGTAATATACAAGTCAACTATAATATACAGGGTGTAATATACAAGTCCACTATAATATACAGGGTGTAATATACAAGTCCACTATAATATACAGGGTGTAATATACAAGTCCACTACAATATACATGATACAGGGTGTAATATACAAGTCCACTATAATATACAGGGTGTAATATACAAGTAAACTATAATATACAGGGTGTAATATACAAGTCCACTATAATATACATGGTGTAATATACAAGTAAACTATAATATACAGGGTGTAATATACAAGTACACTATAATATACATGGTGTAATATACAAGTCCACTATAATATACATGGTGTAATATACAAGTACACTATAATATACATGGTGTAATATACAAGTCCACTATAATATACAGGGTGTAATATACAAGTACACTATAATATACAGGGTGTAATATACAAGTCCACTATAATATACATGGTGTAATATACAAGTCCACTATAATATACATGGTGTAATATACATGTACACTATAATATACATGGTGTAATATACAAGTACACTATAATATACAGGGTGTAATATACAAGTCCACTATAATATACAGGGTGTAATATACAAGTCCACTATAATATACAGGGTGTAATATACAAGTCCACTGCAATATACAGGGTGTAATATACAAGTCCACCATAATATACATGGTGTAATATACAAGTACACTATAATATACAGGGTGTAATATACAAGTCCACTATAATATACAGGGTGTAATATACAAGTCCACTATAATATACAGGGTGTAATATACAAGTCCACTATAATATACAGGATGTAATATACAAGTACACTGCAATATGCAGGATGTAATATACAAGTCAACTATAATATACATGATACAGGGTGTAATATACAAGTCCACTATAATATACAGGGTGTAATATACAAGTACACTATAATATACAGGGTGTAATATACAAGTCCACTATAATATACAGGGTGTAATATACAAGTCAACTATAATATACAGGGTGTAATATACAAGTACACTATAATATACAGGGTGTAATATACAAGTCCACTATAATATACAGGGTGTAATATACAAGTCCACTATAATATACATGATGTAATATACAAGTCCACTATAATATACAGGGTGTAATATACAAGTACACTATAATATACAGGGTGTAATATACAAGTCCACTATAATATACATGGTGTAATATACAAGTAAACTATAATATACATGGTGTAATATACAAGTCCACTATAATATACATGGTGTAATATACAAGTACACTATAATATACAGGGTGTAATATACAAGTCAACTATAATATACATGGTGTAATATACAAGTACACTGTAATATGCATGGTGTAATATACAAGTCAACTATAATATACATGGTGTAATATACAAGTACACTATGATATACAGGGTGTAATATACAAGTCAACTATAATATACATGGTGTAATATACAAGTCCACTATAATATACATGGTGTAATATACAAGTACACTGTAATATGCAGGGTGTAATATACAAGTACACTATAATATACATGGTGTAATATACAAGTACACTATAATATACAGGGTGTAATATACAAGTCCACTATAATATACATGATATAATATACAAGTCCACTATAATATACAGGGTGTAATATACAAGTACACTATAATATACAGGGTGTAATATACAAGTCCACTATAATATACATGATATAATATACAAGTACACTATAATATACAGAGTGTAATATACAAGTCCACTATAATATACAGGGTGTAATATACAAGTCCACTATAATATACATGATATAATATACAAGTACACTATAATATACAGGGTGTAATATACAAGTCCACTATAATATACAGGGTGTAATATACAAGTCAACTATAATATACATGGTGTAATATACAAGTCCACTATAATATACAGGGTGTAATATACAAGTCCACCATAATATAC
>CM026391.1:53865349-53979669 GCA_014843695.1 Archivesica marissinica | reverse complement strand
ATGTCATTGTGCGGTATACACACTCCGGGATGCGATACATAAACATGTCGTTGTGCGGTATACACACTCCGGGATGCAGTATATAAACATGTCATTGTGCGGTATACACACTCCGGGGTGCAGTATATAAACATGTTGTTGTGCGGTATACACACTCCGGGGTGCAGTACATAAACATGTCATTGTGCGGTATACACACTCCGGGATGTAGTATATAAACATGTCATTGTGCGGTATACACACTCCGGGATGCGATACATAAACATGTCATTGTGCAGTATACACACTCCGGGATGCGATACATAAACATGTCATTGTGCGGTATACACACTCCGGGATGCGATACATAAACATGTTGTTGTGCGGTATACACACTAAGGGAGGCCAGTATCTAAACATGTTGTTGTGCGGTATACACACTCGGGGATGCAGTATATAACAGGTCATTGTGGGTATACACATCCGGATTGTAGTATATATAAAATGTCCATTGTGCGGTATACACACTCTGGGATGCAGTATATAACAGGTTGTGGCGGTATACACACTCCGGACTGCAGTATATAAACATGTCTTGTGCGGTTATACACACTCCGGGATGCAGTATATACAACAGTCATGTGCGGTATACACACTCCGGGAGGCAGTATATAAACATGCATTGTGCGGTTACACACCCGGGTAGCGATACATAAAAATTGTCATTGTGCGGTATACACACTCGGGAGGCAGTATATAAACATGTCATTGTGCGGTATACACACTCGGGATGCGGTATATAAACATGTCATTGTGCGGTATACACACTCTGGGATGCAGTATATAAACATGTCATTGTGCGGTATACACACTCCAGGATGTAGTATATAAACATGTCATTGTGCGGTATACACACTCTGGGATGCAGTATATAAACATGTCATTGTGCGGTATACACACTCCGGGATGCAGTATATAAACATGTCATTGTGCGGTATACACACTCCGGGATGCAGTATATAAACATGTCATTGTGCGGTATACACACTCCGGGATGCAGTATATAAACATGTCATTGTGCGGTATACACACTCCGGGATGCAGTATATAAACATGTCATTGTGCGGTATACACACTCCGGGATGCAGTATATAAACATGTTGTGCGGTATACACACTCTGGGGTGCAGTATATAAACATGTCATTGTGCGGTATACACACTCCAGGATGTAGTATATAAACATGTCATTGTGCGGTATACACACTCCGGGATGCAGTATATAAACATGTTGTTGTGCGGTATACACACTGCGGGATGCAGTATATAAACATGTCATTGTGCGGTATACACACTCCGGGATGCAGTACATAAACATGTCATTGTGCAGTATACACACTCCGGGGTGCAGTATATAAACATGTCGTTGTGCGGTATACACACTCCGGGGTGCAGTACATAAACATGTCATTGTGCGGTATACACACTCCGGGAAGCGATACATAAACATGTCATTGTGCGGTATACACACTCCGGGATGCAATACATAAACATGTCGTTGTGCGGTATACACACTCCGGGATGTAGTATATAAACATGTTGTTGTGCGGTGCGGTATACACACTCCAGGATGTAGTATATAAACATGTCATTGTGCGGTATACACACTCCGGGATGTAGTATATAAACATGTTGTTGTGCGGTATACACACTCCAGGATGTAGTATATAAACATGTCGTTGTGCGGTATACACACTCCGGGATGTAGTATATAAACATGTCATTGTGCGGTATACACACTCCAGGATGTAGTATATAAACATGTCATTGTGCGGTATACACACTCCGGGATGTAGTATATAAACATGTCGTTGTGCGGTATACACACTCCAGGATGTAGTATATAAACATGTGTGTGCGGTGTACACTTAGGATGTTATATAACATGTATTTGCGGTATACACCGGGATGTATATATCATGTGCGGTATACACACTCCGGGATGTAGTATATAAACATGTCGTTGTGCGGTATACACACTCCAGGATGTAGTATATAAAACATGTCATTGTGCGGTATAACAACTCTAGGATGTAGTATATAAACATGTCATTGTGCGGTATACACACTCGGATGCAGTATATAAACATGTCATTGTGCGGTATACACACTCCGGGATGCAGTATATAAACATGTCATTGTGCGGTATACACACTCCGGGATGCGATACATAAACATGTCGTTGTGCGGTATACACACTCCGGGATGTAGTATATAAACATGTTGTTGTGCGGTGCGGTATACACACTCCAGGATGTAGTATATAAACATGTCATTGTGCGGTATACACACTCCGGGATGCAGTATATAAACATGTCATTGTGCGGTATACACACTCTGGGATGCAGTATATAAACATGTCATTGTGCGGTATACACACTCCAGGATGTAGTATATAAACATGTTGTTGTGCGGTATACACACTCCGGGATGCAGTATATAAACATGTCGTTGTGCGGTATACACACTCCAGGATGCAGTATATAAACATGTCGTTATGCGGTATACACACTCCAGGATGCAGTATATAAACATGTCGTTGTGCGGTATACACACTCCAGGATGCAGTATATAAACATGTCGTTGTGCGGTATACACACACCAGGATACAATATATAAATAGCGGGATGCGGCTTATACACATCGGGATACAATATATAAATAGCGGGATGCAGCTTATACACATCGGGATACAATATATAAATAGCAGGATGCGGCTTATACACATCGGGATACAATATATAAATATCTGGATGCGGCTTATACACATTGGGATACAATATATAAATAGCGGGATGCGGCTTATACACATCGGGATACAATATATAAATATCGGGATGCGGCTTATACACATCGGGATACAATATATAAATAGCGGGATGCGGCTTATACACATCGGGATACAATATATAAATAGCGGGATGCGGCTTATACACATCGGGATACAATATATAAATATCGGGATGTGGCTTATACACATCGGGATACAATATATAAATAGCGGGATGCGGCTTATACACATCGGGATACAATATATAAATAGCGGGATGCGGTTTATACACATCGGGATACAGACAATTATGAGCATAATGAGGCAGTTTGTACAGCTATGCAAAGATCTTCACTACCTGTCTGAATGCATTTGTTGCTGCCTTCAAATGTATTTATAATATATGGCAATAGGCCAGAATAAATATTCTTCCATAATGGCATTGCACACAAATTTAACATTTCTATGAATAAAAATACGATTTTAATGCAATTTCACTAAAACCTGTCGGAGAATTTATATTACAAGCATTGTATGGAAACCGTAGTGATGACGTCCAACAGGAAACAAAAATGGCAGCCACGTATATATCACTGTCGAACATGAAAACGCTTGAGAAGTATTTTGCTTTAAAATACAGCCTTGGACGCCTGTACTGTTATATTGATTAAGTAGACGTATATCACCCTTTCTGCCCAGAGTTCTTTGTTGACGAGTATTGACTACAATATCGTTAAAGAATGTATAACTAAATATATATATATATTACACGTATTTAAGTTCTTTGATTTAACTGTATCGTTACAATTGTATATGTAGATATATATATTACCCGTTCTGCCCAGAACTCGAGTTCTTTGATCACCAGTTTTCCCAATTCTGACTTTGAGAATGGTAAGAAGTAGACAAACTCATTGATCCGTCCAAGAAACTCATCCCGCCGAAAGTGTCTCTGAAATATATTGTGAACAAGATATTTAATTAAAATAATACATGAGGCATAAATTTGCCTAACACTCGGTTAATGGATTGTTTAGTTGTTTCAGTCTCAAGCTTCTGAGTGTAAATCTCAGACTCAACCAATCAAATTTCTTCAGCTCAAGCTTGTGTGTGTGTTTTACGTTTATTTATCGTCGCTACCGGTTGCCCATATGAGCGACGCCTCCTGAAGAGGTTAATCATTTTAGATTTTTGGAGGATAGTTCAATGATACAGACAGAGACCATTCCAGAGTCTCCTCTGGTTCTTTTACGTGCACGGTGTAAAGCACCGACACGAGACCTCGGTTTAAAGTCCCATCTGAAAGACTGTTTTATTCGGGTCAGACGGGGGATCGAACCTGCGATCCCTGGATTACCAGTCCAGCATGTTACCACTGGCTACAGATCTATCTGTTCAAACTCGAGCTTGAGATCTGAGAACAGTTTTATAACCTCGGAGCCAGGTGCTCACCTGGGACAACTAAGCAATGGATTACATCAACGCAGAGGAGATTTAATATTTGTGAAACATCTGGATTTGTAACTGTAATTCTGAACCTTGCAGTAACCCGCCATCACCAAACGCTATATGGGTCATCTACAACTCACCAAACAGCAAAAATCAATTCCAGAATCTATGTTCAACTTTGCTTGAGTAATTGAACAAGATACACTTTCTGTTCTTAGTTACTGTAACTTTGACCTTCAACACACTGAGACCCCAATCAATCTGGGTCACCGGTTATCTAACTTTGACCTTCAACACACTGAGACCCCAATCAATCGGGGTCACCGGTTATCTAACTTTGACCTTCAACACACTGAGACCCCGATCAATCTGGGTCACCGGTTATCTAACTTTGACCTTCAACACACCGAGACCCCAATCAATCTGGGTCACCGGTTATCTAACTTTGACCTTCAACACACTGAGACCCCAATCAATCAGGGTCACCGGTTATCTAACTTTGACCTTCAACACACTGAGACCCCGATCAATCGGGGTCACCGGTTATCTAACTTTGACCTTCAACACACTGAGACTCCAATCAATCAGGGTCACCGGTTATCTAACTTTGACCTTCAACACACTGAGACCCCAATCAATCGGGGTCACCGGTTATCTAACTTTGACCTTCAACACACTGAGACCCCGATCAATTGGGGTCACCGGTTATCTAACTTTGACCTTCAACACACTGAGACCCCGATCAATTGGGGTCACCGGTTATCTAACTTTGACCTTCAACACACTGAGACCCCAATCAATCAGGGTCACCGGTTATCTAACTTTGACCTTCAACACACTGAGACCCCAATCAATCGGGGTCACCGGTTATCTAACTTTGACCTTCAACACACTGAGACCCCAATCAATCGGGGTCACCGGTTATCTAACTTTGACCTTCAACACACTGAGACCCCGATCAATCTGGGTCACCGGTTATCTAACTTTGACCTTCAACACACCGAGACCCCAATCAATCTGGGTCACCGGTTATCTAACTTTGACCTTCAACACACTGAGACCCCAATCAATCAGGGTCACCGGTTATCTAACTTTGACCTTCAACACACTGAGACCCCGATCAATCGGGGTCACCGGTTATCTAACTTTGACCTTCAACACACTGAGACTCCAATCAATCAGGGTCACCGGTTATCTAACTTTGACCTTCAACACACTGAGACCCCAATCAATCGGGGTCACCGGTTATCTAACTTTGACCTTCAACACACTGAGACCCCGATCAATTGGGGTCACCGGTTATCTAACTTTGACCTTCAACACACTGAGACCCCGATCAATTGGGGTCACCGGTTATCTAACTTTGACCTTCAACACACTGAGACCCCAATCAATCAGGGTCACCGGTTATCTAACTTTGACCTTCAACACACTGAGACCCCAATCAATCGGGGTCACCGGTTATCTAACTTTGACCTTCAACACACTGAGACCCCGATCAATCTGGGTCACCGGTTATCTAACTTTGACCTTCAACACACTGAGACCCCGATCAATTGGGGTCACCGGTTATCTAACTTTGACCTTCAACACACTGAGACCCCAATCAATCAGGGTCACCGGTTATCTAACTTTGACCTTCAACACACTGAGACCCCAATCAATCGGGGTCACCGGTTATCTAACTTTGACCATCAACACACTGAGACCCCGATCAATCTGGGTCACCGGTTATCTAACTTTGACCTTCAACACACTGAGACCCCGATCAATCGGGGTCACCGGTTAGCTAACTTTGACCTTCAACACACTGAGACCCCAATCAATCGGGGTCACCGGTTATCTAACTTTGACCTTCAACACACTGAGACCCCGATCAATTGGGGTCACCGGTTATCTAACTTTGACCTTCAACACACTGAGACCCCAATCAATCGGGGTCACCGGTTATCTAACTTTGACCTTCAACACACTGAGACCCCAATCAATCGGGGTCACCGGTTATATAACCTTGACCTTCAACACACTGAGACCCCAATCAACCGGGGTCACCGGTTATCTAACTTTGACCTTCAACACACTGAGACCCCAATCAATCGGGGTCACCGGTTATATAACCTTGACCTTCAACACACTGAGACCCCGATCAATCGGGGTCACCAGTTATTAGTAATCTCGATTAACCTCCCTATAAAAGATTTCAACAATAGAGGTGCAAACATTCTTCGACAAATTTAGCAGACATACACTTTTAGTGATGTTCAATGTTGCTGTAACCATGACCTTAAACTGACATCAAAATCAACAGGTCACCCTCAACCTCCATACAAAGTTCCAATAGTCTATGCTACTACATTCTTGAACTGTTGAACAGAATTGCTTCTAATGCACAATGTTGCTGTGTTTTCCTACAATTCAATAGTCATCTAATGGGCACCACCAATTGCTTTATAAGGTTTCAATAATCTAGATTCAACCGTTCCTATGTTATTGGATTCTCGTTGGTGAAATGGATACTATGTACGCCTCGTAATCGAGAGATTGTGAGCTCGAACCCCACCAGAACCACGCCGGTGATGTCCCTAGGTAGGACTATTTAATCCACATTCCCCTTTCCTCTCTCTATTCACTGGAGAGCGATTAAACTAATGTTGCAAGACTTGTTTCGCAATCGAGCTAAAACTAATTTATATTGACAGTTGAGAGGAAAAGTGTTTGATATTAACGTAATGTTCAATGTCACTATCACCTTGACTCCAAAATCAATAAGGGTCTTTTACTGGTCACTAACAACAGCACTACAATGTTTCCAGAATCTTGGCTCAACCACTCTCGAGTTATTGGGCGAACAAGTTTTTCTTAGTAATGGTTATTTTAATCATATTTTATTGCACGATTAGATTTACATATATATACCCCCGCCCCCCCAACAAGATAGTAATTGAAATGTAATAACGACTAATCATTTCAAGTATAAATAAAGAAATAAGGCAATTTGTTATTTTACATAAATTCATTTTAGTAACAGTTGTGGTAATCAAAACCATTAGGGGTCATCTACTGGTCACTAACAGCACTCCTACCAAGTTTGTGGTAATCAAAACCATTAGGGGTCATCTACTGGTCACTAACAGCACTCCTACCAAGTTTGTGGTAATCAAAACCATTAGGGGTCATCTACTGGTCACTAACAGCACTCCTACCAAGTTTGTGGTAATCAAAACCATTAGGGGTCATCTACTGGTCACTAACAGCACTCCTACCAAGTTTGTGGTAATCAAAACCATTAGGGGTCATCTACTGGTCACTAACAGCACTCCTACCAAGTTTGTGGTAATCAAAACCATTAGGGGTCATCTACTGGTCACTAACAGCACTCCTACCAAGTTTGTGGTAATCAAAACCATTAGGGGTCATCTACTGGTCACTAACAGCACTCCTACCAAGTTTGACAACTATAGGTTTTATAGTTAATTGTATTTAAATATGTTTCTGTTGGTTGCACTGACAAGCTGGGTTAGGCAAGGATACCACTGACAAGCTGGGTTAGGCAAGGATACCACTGACAAGCTGGGTTAGGCAAGGATACCACTGACAAGCTGGGTTAGGCAAGGATACCACTGACAAGTTGGGTTAGGCAAGGATACCACTGACAAGCTGGGTTAGGCAAGGGGATACACATTTTGGTAGTGTCAATTAAAGCTTTGTCAAATGCATCCCATCCTAAACAAGAACTTTCTACATGTATATTAAACTGGGGGAAAACAGTTACTGATGTTAGTCGGTCAAAAATACATGTAGTTCTCACCTTAAGAATTGGTCTGACAACAAAATCTTTGAATCCCCTGGAAACCGTGATAGTTTCTTCATTGCCCAACTCATCTGTAATACACAAGTCCACTATAATATACAGGGTGTAATATACAAGTCCACTACAATATACATGATACAGGGTGTAATATACAAGTCCACTATAATATACAGGGTGTAATATACAAGTACACTATAATATACATGATACAGGGTGTAATATACAAGTCCACTACAATATACAGGGTGTAATATACAAGTACACTATAATATACATGATACAGGGTGTAATATACAAGTCCACTACAATATACATGATACAGGGTGTAATATACAAGTCCACTATAATATACATGATACAGGGTGTAATATACAAGTCCACTACAATATACAGGGTGTAATATACAAGTACACTATAATATACATGATGTAATATACAAGTACACTGCAATATACAGGGTGTAATATACAAGTCCACTATAATATACATGATACAGGGTGTAATATACAAGTCCACTATAATATACAGGGTGTAATATACAAGTCCACTATAATATACAGGGTGTAATATACAAGTACACTATAATATACAGAGTGTAATATACAAGTCCACTATAATATACATCATATAATATACAAGTCCACTATAATATACAGGATGTAATATACAAGTCCACTATAATATACATGATATAATATACACGTCCACTATAATATACATGGTGTAATATACAAGTACACTATAATATACAGGGTGTAATATACAAGTACACTATAATATACAGGGTGTAATATACAAGTCCACTATAACATACATGATGTAATATACAAGTACACTATAATATACAGGGTGTAATATACAAGTACACTATAATATACAGGGTGTAATATACAAGTCAACTATAATATACATGGTGTAATATACAAGTCCACTATAATATACATGATATAATATACAAGTCCACTATAATATACAGGGTGTAATATACAAGTCCACTATAATATACAGAGTGTAATATACAAGTACACTATAATATACAGGGTGTAATATACAAGTCAACTATAATATACAGGGTGTAATATACAAGTACACTATAATATACAGGGTGTAATATACAAGTCCACTATAATATACAGAGTGTAATATACAAGTCCACTATAATATACAGGGTGTAATATACAAGTCCACTATAATATACAGGGTGTAATATACAAGTACACTATAATATACAGGGTGTAATATACAAGTAAACTATAATATACAGGGTGTAATATACAAGTCCACTATAATATACATGATATAATATACAAGTCCACTATAATATACAGGGTGTAATATATAAGTACACTATAATATACAGGGTGTAATATACAAGTCCACTATAATATACATGATATAATATACAAGTCCACTATAATATACAGGGTGTAATATACAAGTACACTATAATATATAGGGTGTAATATACAAGTCCACTATAATATACATGGTGTAATATACAAGTACACTATAATATACAGGGTGTAATATACAAGTCAACTATAATATACAGGGTGTAATATACAAGTCCACTATAATATACATGGTGTAATATACAAGTACACTATAATATACAGGGTGTAATATACAAGTCCACTATAATATACATGGTGTAATATACAAGTACACTATAATATACAGGGTGTAATATACAAGTCAACTATAATATACAGGGTGTAATATACAAGTCCACTATAATATACAGGGTGTAATATACAAGTCCACTATAATATACAGGGTGTAATATACAAGTCCACTATAATATACAGGGTGTAATATACAAGTCCACTACAATATACATGATACAGGGTGTAATATACAAGTCCACTATAATATACAGGGTGTAATATCCAAGTCAACTATAATATACAGGGTGTAATATACAAGTCCACTATAATATACATGATGGGTGTAATATCAAGTCACTATATATACAGGGTGTAATATACAAGTCAACTATAATATACAGGGTGTAATATACAAGTCCACTATAATATACATGATGTAATATACAAGTCAACTATAATATACAGGGTGTAATATACAAGTCCACTATAATATACAGGGTGTAATATACAAGTCAACTATAATATACAGGGTGTAATATACAAGTCAACTATAATATACAGGGTGTAATATACAAGTCAACTATAATATACAGGGTGTAATATACAAGTCCACTATAATATACAGGGTGTAATATACAAGTCCACTATAATATACAGGATGTAATATACAAGTCCACTATAATATACATGGTGTAATATACAAGTACACTATAATATACAGGGTGTAATATACAAGTCCACTATAATATACATGGTGTAATATACAAGTACACTATAATATACATGATATAATATACAAGTACACTATAATATACAGAGTGTAATATACAAGTCAACTATAATATACAGGGTGTAATATACAAGTCCACTATAATATACAGGGTGTAATATACAAGTCCACTATAATATACAGGGTGTAATATACAAGTCCACTACAATATACATGATACAGGGTGTAATATACAAGTCCACTATAATATACAGGGTGCAATATCCAAGTCAACTATAATATACAGGGTGTAATATACAAGTCCACTATAATATACAGGGTGTAATATACAAGTCAACTATAATATACAGGGTGTAATATACAAGTACACTATAATATACAAGGTGTAATATACAAGTCCACTATAATATACAGGGTGTAATATACAAGTACACTATAATATACATGGTGTAATATACAAGTCCACTATAATATACAGGGTGTAATATACAAGTACACTATAATATACAGGGTGTAATATACAAGTCCACTATAATATACATGGTGTAATATACAAGTCCACTATAATATACATGGTGTAATATACATGTACACTATAATATACATGGTGTAATATACAAGTACACTATAATATACAGGGTGTAATATACAAGTCCACTATAATATACAGGGTGTAATATACAAGTCCACTATAATATACAGGGTGTAATATACAAGTCCACTGCAATATACAGGGTGTAATATACAAGTCCACCATAATATACATGGTGTAATATACAAGTACACTATAATATACAGGGTGTAATATACAAGTCCACTATAATATACAGGGTGTAATATACAAGTCCACTATAATATACAGGGTGTAATATACAAGTCCACTATAATATACAGGATGTAATATACAAGTACACTGCAATATGCAGGATGTAATATACAAGTCAACTATAATATACATGATACAGGGTGTAATACACAAGTCCACTATAATATACAGGGTGTAATATACAAGTACACTATAATATACAGGGTGTAATATACAAGTCCACTATAATATACAGGGTGTAATATACAAGTCAACTATAATATACAGGGTGTAATATACAAGTACACTATAATATACAGGGTGTAATATACAAGTCCACTATAATATACAGGGTGTAATATACAAGTCCACTATAATATACATGATGTAATATACAAGTCCACTATAATATACAGGGTGTAATATACAAGTACACTATAATATACAGGGTGTAATATACAAGTCCACTATAATATACATGATATAATATACAAGTACACTATAATATACAGGGTGTAATATACAAGTCCACTATAATATACATGGTGTAATATACAAGTACACTATAATATACAGGGTGTAATATACAAGTCAACTATAATATACAGGGTGTAATATACAAGTCCACTATAATATACATGGTGTAATATACAAGTCAACTATAATATACAGGGTGTAATATACAAGTCCACTATGATATACAGGGTGTAATATACAAGTCCACTATAATATACATGGTGTAATATACAAGTCCACTATAATATACATGGTGTAATATACAAGTACACTATAATATACAGGGTGTAATATACAAGTACACTATAATATACAGGGTGTAATATACAAGTACACTATAATATACAGGGTGTAATATACAAGTCCACTATAATATACATGATATAATATACAAGTCCACTATAATATACAGGGTGTAATATACAAGTACACTATAATATACAGGGTGTAATATACAAGTCCACTATAATATACATGATATAATATACAAGTACACTATAATATACAGAGTGTAATATACAAGTCCACTATAATATACAGGGTGTAATATACAAGTCCACTATAATATACATGATATAATATACAAGTACACTATAATATACAGGGTGTAATATACAAGTCCACTATAATATACAGGGTGTAATATACAAGTCAACTATAATATACATGGTGTAATATACAAGTCCACTATAATATACAGGGTGTAATATACAAGTCCACCATAATATACATGATATAATATACAAGTACACTATAATATACAGGGTGTAATATACAAGTCCACCATAATATACATGATATAATATACAAGTACACTATAATATACAGGGTGTAATATACAAGTCCACTATAATATACAGGGTGTAATATACACGTCCACTATAATATACATGGTGTAATATACAAGTACACTATAATATACAGGGTGTAATATACAAGTCCACTATAATATACATGATGTAATATACAAGTACACTGCAATATGCAGGATGTAATATACACGTCCACCATAATATACATGGTGTAATATACAAGTACACTATAATATACAGGGTGTAATATACAAGTCAACTATAATATACATGGTGTAATATACAAGTCCACTATAATATACATGGTGTAATATACAAGTACACTGCAATATGCAGGATGTAATATACACGTCCACCATAATATACATGGTGTAATATACAAGTACACTATAATATACAGGGTGTAATATACAAGTCCACTATAATATACATGATGTAATATACAAGTCCACTATAATATACAGGGTGTAATATACAAGTCCACTATAATATACAGGGTGTAATATACAAGTCCACTATAATATACAGGGTGTAATATACAAGTCCACATAATATACAGGTGTAATATACAAGTCCACTGCAATATACAGGGTGTAATATACAAGTCCACTATAATATACAGGGTGTAATATACAAGTACACTGCAATATACAGGGTGTAATATACAAGTCCACTATAATATACAGGGTGTAATATACAAGTCAACTATAATATACAGGGTGTAATATACAAGTCCACTATAATATACAGGGTGTAATATACAAGTCCACTATAATATACATGATATAATATACAAGTACACTATAATATACAGGGTGTAATATACAAGTCCACTATAATATACATGATGTAATATACAAGTACACTATAATATACAGGGTGTAATATACAAGTCCACTATAATATACAGGGTGTAATATACAAGTCCACTATAATATACATGGTGTAATATACAAGTACACTATAATATACAGGGTGTAATATACAAGTCCACTATAATATACATGATGTAATATACAAGTACACTGCAATATGCAGGATGTAATATACAAGTCCACTATAATATACATGGTGTAATATACAAGTACACTATAATATACAGGGTGTAATATACAAGTCAACTATAATATACATGGTGTAATATACAAGTCCACTATAATATACATGGTGTAATATACAAGTACACTGAATATGCAGGTGTAATATACAGTCCACATAATATACATGGTGTAATATACAAGTACACTATAATATACAGGGTGTAATATACAAGTCCACTATAATATACATGATGTAATATACAAGTACACTATAATATACAGGGTGTAATATACAAGTCCACTATAATATACAGGGTGTAATATACAAGTCCACTATAATATACAGGGTGTAATATACAAGTCCACTATAATATACAGGGTGTAATATACAAGTCCACTGCAATATACAGGATGTAATATACAAGTCCACTATAATATACAGGGTGTAATATACAAGTCCACTGCAATATACAGGGTGTAATATACAAGTCCACTATAATATACAGGGTGTAATATACAAGTCAACTATAATATACAGGGTGTAATATACAAGTCCACTGCAATATACAGGATGTAATATACAAGTCAACTATAATATACATGATATAATATACAAGTACACTATAATATACAGGGTGTAATATACAAGTCCACTATAATATACAGGATGTAATATACAAGTACACTATAATATACAGGGTGTAATATACAAGTACACTATAATATACATGATGTAATATACAAGTCCACTATAATATACAGGGTGTAATATACAAGTACACTATAATATACAGGGTGTAATATACAAGTCCACTATAATATACAGGGTGTAATATACAAGTACACTATAATATACAGGATGTAATATACAAGTCCACTATAATATACAGGATGTAATATACAAGTCCACTATAATATACAGGGTGTAATATACAAGTACACTATAATATACAGGGTGTAATATACAAGTCCACTATAATATACATGGTGTAATATACAAGTCCACTATAATATACATGGTGTAATATACAAGTCACTATAATATACAGGGTGTAATATACAAGTCCACTATAATATACATGATGTAATATACAAGTACACTGCAATATGCAGGATGTAATATACAAGTCCACTATAACATACATGATACAGGGTGTAATATACAAGTCCACTATAATATACAGGATGTAATATACAAGTCCACTATAATATACAGGATGTAATATACAAGTCACTAAACATACAAGATACAGGGTGTAATATACAAGTCCACTATAATATACATGATGTAATATACAAGTACACTGCAATATGCAGGATGTAATATACAAGTCCACTATAACATACATGATACAGGGTGTAATATACAAGTCCACTATAATATACATGATACAGGGTGTAATATACAAATTCACCTGTAATATACATGATACAGGGTGTAATATACAAATTCACCTGTAAGATACATGATGTAGAGTGTTATAATATACTTGCCAATTGTAAGTGTGTAATATACACAACCTGGAGTGAAATAGTACCGAAAATATTGACCAGTTAATATTATCTCTGAGAGAAACAGTAAATAATATTGATCAAGACATGCTGGGAATTTTGGCAAATCGACCATTTTTAGTTGTTTTTAGAAACCAGGTATGATACAATCTATAACTGACTGAGATTTCCTGATTTTCTCTGTTTCGACACAAGTGCTGCTTCCTTTCTCAGTTCCAACCCATGAGCACCGATCTCGTCTGCAGCCAGGTTTGACGTCATGATGAAAATAGCATCCTTGCACTCTATTGTCTTGCCCTTACCATCAGTAAGGCGACCCTGCACAATGACAAACCAAAATGTTTAAAACCAAAGTCACCATTGTACATATCAGCATACATGTGCCTGTAATGGATAGCTGTGCTCAAATATCAATATTTGTGCCTGTGTATCAAACAGATACCAAGTAATGACCAAGTAGTGAGTTTGGGGTTAAAATACTGAAATTCTGTAAAATACACATATAAATGTGGACTGATATAATGATGTAAACTTGTAACCTGGCAATTCCAATCAATGTACCCACAAGGACCAATCAATGTACCCACAAGGACCAATCAATGTACCCACAAGGGCCAATCAATGTACCCACAAGGGCCACAAGGGCCAATCAATGTACCCACAAGGACCAATCAATGTACCCACAAGGGCCAATCAATGTACCCACAAGGGCCAATCTATGTACCCACATGGACCAATCTATGTACCCACAAGGGCCAATCAATGTACACACAAGGGCTAATCTATGTACCCACAAGGGCCAATCATTGTACACACAAGGGCCAATCTATGTACCCACAAGGGCCAATCAATGTACCCACAAGGGCCAATCAATGTACCCACAAGGACCAATCAATGTACCCACAAGGGCCAATCATTGTACACACAAGGGCCAATCTATGTACCCACAAGGGCCAATCATTGTACATACAAGGGCCAATCTATGTACCCACAAGGGCCAATCAATGTACCCACAAGGGCCAATCATTGTACACACAAGGACCAATCATTGTACACACAAGGGCCAATCATTGTACACACAAGGACCAATCAATGTACCCACAAGGACCAATCATTGTACACACAAGGGCCAATCTATGTACCCACAAGGGCCAATCAATGTACCCACACGGACCAATCATTGTACACACAAGGGCCAATCTATGTACCCACAAGGGCCAATCAATGTACCCACAAGGGCCAATCAATGTACACACAAGGGACAATATATGTACCCACAAGGGCCAATCAATGTACCCACAAGGGCCAATCATTGTACACACAAGGGCCAATCTATGTACCCACAAGGGCCAATCATTGTACACACAAGGGCCAATCATTGTACCCACAAGGGCCACTCATTGTACACACAAGGGCCAATCTATGTACCCACAAGGGCCAATCAATGTACCCACACGGACCAATCAATGTACCCACAAGGGCCAATCAATGTACCCACAAGGGCCAATCATTTTACACACAAGGGCCAATCATTGTACACACAAGGGCCAATCATTGTACACACAAGGGCCAATCATTGTACACACAAGGGCCAATCATTGTACACACAAGGGCCAATCTATGTACCCACAAGGGCCAATCAATGTACCCACAAGGGCCAATCATTGTACACACAAGGGCCAATCATTGTACACACAAGGGCCAATCATTGTACACACACGGGCCAATCTATGTACCCACAAGGGCCAATCTATGTACCCACAAGGGCCAATCAATGTACCCACACGGGCCAATCTATGTACCCACAAGGGTTAGGAGTTTCAATTGATATGATTGCGGGGTCAGGGAGTCTCAATCAATGTACCCACATGGGCCAATCTATGTACCCACAAGGGTTAGGAGTTTCAATTGATGTGATTGCGGGGTCAGGGAGTCTCAAGCAATGTACCTACATGGTCAGGGAGTTTTAAGCAATGTACCCACATGGTCAGGGTGTTTCAAGCAATGTACCCACATGGTCAGGGTGTTTCAAGCAATGTACATACATGGTCAGGGAGTTTCAAGCAATGTACCCACATGGTCAGGGAGTTTCAAGCAATGTACACACATGGTCAGGGAGTTTCAAGCAATGTACCCACATGGTCAGGGAGTTTCAAGCAATGTACACACATGGTCAGGGAGTTTCAAGCAATGTACCTACATGGCCAAGGAGTTTCAAGCAATGTACACACATGGTCAGGGAGTTTCAAGCAATGTACACACATGGTCAGGGAGTTTCAAACAATGTACCTACATGGCCAAGGAGTTTCAAGCAATGTACACACATGGTCAGGGAGTTTCAAGCAATGTACACACATGGTCAGGGAGTTTCAAGCAATGTACACACATGGTCTGGGAGTTTCAAGCAATGTACCTACATGGTCAGGGAGTTTCAAGCAATGTACACACATGGTCAGGGAGTTTTAACTATAGTAAAGTGTTTGTTTATTATAGTGTCACCCCTATTTAAAGAGCCAGCCATTTCTGACTTATGAGACACCTCTTTTTATGAACATCAGTACTTCCCGAATCCTATGCTTGTATGCCAGGCGCCAGGCAGGTAGGCAATCGGTAACCATTATTTAACTAGCTGGTGGCTCACCAACCGGCCATATCAGAACAAACCCCTAACAAGATTCGAACCTTCGACCTCCTGCTCCGTAGGCGGACACCTTAACCACCAGGCCACGGAGACGGTATCTAATATCACTGAAGTACAGAACTAAAATAAGATGTTATTTCCCTTTAATAAACTGTAGGAGGTTTTACCTCATCAAAGAGTTGTAACATGATGGTGAGAACGTCCGTGTGGGCCTTGTCTACCTCATCAAACAGCACTACAGCTTTAGGGTTCTCGTTCAACAGTTTGGTCAACTGTCCACCCTCCTCGTGACCAACATAGCCTGGTGGTGAACCAATAAATTTCGAAACCTGAATATAACATACATTTCAGTTACAAACTAGATAGTTGTATACAATCATACAATCAAACCTGTCTTAAGCAGTCAGCCAAGGGAATCACAGAACATGGCTGCTTAGCACAGGTGGCTGCTTAATAGAGGTCAAATGTATAATAAAACAACATATTGGGAATCCGTGCACACTGGCTGGTTAATACAGATTGGCTGCTTAACAGAGGTGACCACTAAACACAGGTGTGAAGAGAAACAGAGGTGACCACTAAACACAGGTGTGAAGAGAAACAGAGGTGACCACTAAACACAGGTGTGAAGAGAAACAGAGGTGACCACTAAACACAGGTGTGAAGAGAAACAGGTCTCCTTTCAATAGAACAATTTTCGGTTGTAAATCATTTCAACATTGTCAACATTTTATGCCAAGTTATTCCACAATAAGCACAGCAGATATAGGGAAGACAAGCAATAATGTGCGTGGTTAATCATGCTGGAAAACACAGCGTATCAACCGGGGGTAGTAAACAGTATAGCGCTAGGCAAATACAAGGCTACAACTCATACCTAAGTATATAGTGGTTAATCATGCTGGAAAACACAGCGTATCAACCAGGGGGGTAGTAAACAGTATAGAGCTAGGCAAATACAAGGCTACAACTTATATCTAAGTAATAGTGGTTAATCATGCTGGAAAACACAGCGTATCAACCAGGGGGGTAGTAAACAGTATAGCGCTAGGCAAATACAAGGCTACAACTTATATCTAAGTAACATAGTGGTTAATCATTTACCTCATGCTTCTCTTGGTACTCCGACATGTCAATGCGAATAAATCCCTGCATAAATACACAAAGCTTGATTAGTCAGTATCTATGATTCTATCATCAAACACAAGAGGAAGTTGCCAAGACTGAGTGTAATACAGAACGCTTGATTAGTCAGTATCTATGATTCTATCACTAAACACAAGAGGAAGTTGCTCCGACTGAGTGTAATACAGAAAGCTTGATTAGTCAGTATCTATGATTCTATCACTAAACACAAGAGGAAGTTGCTCCGACTGAGTGTAATACAGAACGCTTGATTAGTCAGTATCTATGATTCTATCACTAAACACAAGAGGAAGTTGCTCCGACTGAGTGTAATACAGAACGCTTGATTAGTCAGTATCTATGATTCTATCACTAAACACAAGAGGAAGTTGCTCCGACTGAGTGTAATACAGAACGCTTGATTAGTCAGTATCTATGATTCTATCACTAAACACAAGAGGAAGTTGCTCCGACTGAGTGTAATACAGAACGCTTGATTAGTCAGTATCTATGATTCTATCACTAAACACAAGAGGAAGTTGCTCCGACTGAGTGTAATACAGAACGCTTGATTAGTCAGTATCTATGATTCTATCACTAAACACAAGAGGAAGTTGCTCCGACTGAGTGTAATACAGAATGCTTGATTAGTCAGTATCTATGATTCTATCACTAAACACAAGAGGAAGTTGCTCCGACTGAGTGTAATACAGAACGCTTGATTAGTCAGGATCTATGATTCTATCACTAAACACAACAGGAAGATGCTACGACTGATTAGTCAGTATCTATGATTCTATCACTAAACACAAGAGGAAGTTGCTCCGACTGAGTGTAATACAGAAAGCTTGATTAGTCAGTATCTATGATTCTATCACTAAACACAAGAGGAAGTTGCTCCGACTGAGTGTAATACAGAACGCTTGATTAGTCAGTATCTATGATTCTATCACTAAACACAAGAGGAAGTTGCTCCGACTGAGTGTAATACAGAACGCTTGATTAGTCAGGATCTATGATTCTATCACTAAACACAAGAGGAAGATGCTACGACTGAGTGTAATACAGAACGCTTGATTAGTCAGTATCTATGATTCTATCACTAAACACAAGAGGATGTTGCTCCGACTGAGTGTAATACAGAAAGCTTGATTAGTCAGGATCTATGATTCTATCACTAAACACAAGAGGAAGTTGCTCCGACTGAGTGTAATACAGAACGCTTGATTAGTCAGGATCTATGATTCTATCACTAAACACAAGAGGAAGTTGCTCCGACTGAGTGTAATACAGAAAGCTTGATCAGTCAGTATCTATGATTCTATCACTAAACACAAGAGGAAGATGCTACGACTGATTAGTCAGTATCTATGATTCTATCACTAAACACAAGAGGAAGATGCTACGACTGATTAGTCAGTATCTATGATTCTATCACTAAACACAAGAGGAAGATGCTCCGACTGAGTGTAATACAGAAAGCTTGATCAGTCAGTATCTATGATTCTATCACTAAACACAAGAGGAAGATGCTACGACTGATTAGTCAGTATCTATGATTCTATCACTAAACACAAGAGGAAGATGCTACGACTGATTAGTCAGTATCTATGATTCTATCACTAAACACAAGAGGAAGATGCTCCGACTGAGTGTAATACAGAAAGCTTGATCAGTCAGTATCTATGATTCTATCACTAAACACAAGAGGAAGATGCTACGACTGATTAGTCAGTATCTATGATTCTATCACTAAACACAAGAGGAAGATGCTCCGACTGAGTGTAATACAGAAAGCTTGATCAGTCAGGATCTATGATTCTATCACTAAACACAAGAGGAAGATGCTATGACTGATTAGTCAGTATCTATGATTCTATCACTAAACACAAGAGGAAGATGCTATGACTGATCAGTCAGGATCTATGATTCTATCACTAAACACAAGAGGAAGATGCTCCGACTGATTAGTCAGTATCTATGATTCTATCACTAAACACAAGAGGAAGTTGCTCCGACTGAGTGTAATACAAAATCTGTTTTATCCAAGATAGTCGCTTCAATGATGTATTGTTTTTTTACACAAATTTATTTTAGCTCAATTGCGAAACAAGTTATTTCAACTTATATTAATCACTCTTGAGACATCATTCCTGATATAATCCATCGCCATGAGGGAGAGAAGAGGCAACATGGCATTTAAATGCTTTGCCTAAGAGCACAATCATCAATGATGGTTCTATTTGAGATAATACTAAACTATTTTTTTATTTGAAGTGCAATTTTCAAAATTCTTTCACTGTTTTATATATATGTATATATTTGTTTAAATTTTTTTTGATATATAGATTCTTTTATTCCTCCACTATAAAGCACATTTACATAATATACAAATTTACATACAAATTTATTCCTCCACTATATAGCACATTTACATAATATACAAATTTACATACAATTTGTGACGACACATTAAAATATATACAATGTATAAATAGGCATTGCATTGTGCATTATGAGCACATTCTTATAACCTTTACAAATACATAATAAATGGTTATGTGCATATCTCTTTATATATACACAAACACACTTACACACATATATATATATATATATATATATATATATATATATACACATGCATACATACATACATACATCGATATACATATACATGCACATATATATTACTTTTCAACTTATAACAGCAATGTATCAGGTGTTCAGATGTGTTTTATATAATTTAGTGAGTTTTATTATTAGAGATGAACATGAATTATGTTAATTGGTTCTATTCAGTCTTCTCATAAATTATTATCCTTACCTTCTTGGCATCTTTGTGCAAATATCTAGCAACTTGTTTGGCCAACTCCGTCTTTCCTGTAAAACGATAAATAAAGCACATCCTTGAACTGAACAAAGAGAAACAGATGGATCTGTAGTCCAGTGGTAACAAGCTGGACTGCTAATCCAGGGATCACAGGTTTGATCCCCCGTCTGACCCTAATAAAATTAACAGTCTTTCAGATGGGATGTTAAACCGAGGTCTCGTGTCGGTGCTTTACACCGTGCACGTAAAAGAACCAGAGGAGACTCTGGAATGAGTCTCTGTTTGTATCATTGCACTATCCTCCAAAAATCTAAAATGACTAATCTCTTCAGGAGGCGTCGCTCATATGGGCAACCGGTAGCGACGATAAAGCAACGTAGAACACACACTGAATGACGAGATGACCAGACTGAAGATTTAGAGTATCCTATGCACTCGAGTGGTCAGAATATGTTGTCAGAAAAAAGGCTATGCCGGGTTTCTGGTGACATATTCTGACAACGATGGTGGAACATCCTTGTACCACACCAGTGCTTACTGATGGTGGAACATCCTTGTACCACACCAGTGACAACGATGGTGGAACATCCTTGTACCACACCAGTGCTTACTGATGGTGGAACATTCTTGTACCACACCAGTGCTTACTGATGGTGGAACATCCTTGTACCACACCAGTGCTTACTGATGGTGGAACATCCTTGTACCATACCAGTGACAACGATGGTGGAACATCCTTGTACCCCACCAGT
Organism: Archivesica marissinica; assembly: GCA_014843695.1. Lineage (NCBI taxonomy): Eukaryota > Metazoa > Mollusca > Bivalvia > Venerida > Vesicomyidae > Archivesica > Archivesica marissinica. The sequence goes on along the minus strand of CM026391.1, from coordinate 53,957,229 downwards.
GACAACGATGGTGGAACATCCTTGTACCACACCAGTGACAACGATGGTGGAACATCCTTGTACCCCACCAGTGACAACGATGGTGGAACATCCTTGTACCCCACCAGTGCTTACTGATGGTGGAACATCCTTGTACCACACCAGTGACAACGATGGTGGAACATCCTTGTACCACACCAGTGACAACGATGGTGAAACATCCTTGTACCACACCAGTGACAACGATGGTGGAACATCCTTGTACCACACCAGTGACAACGATGGTGGATCATCCTTGTACCACACCAGTGACAACGATGGTGGAACATCCTTGTACCCCACCAGTGACAACGATGGTGGAACATCCTTGTACCACACCAGTGACAACGATGGTGGAACATCCTTGTACCATACCAGTGACAACGATGGTGGAACATCCTTGTACCACACCAGTGCTTACTGATGGTGGAACATCCTTGTACCACACCAGTGACAACGATGGTGGAACATCCTTGTACCACACCAGTGACAACGATGGTGGAACATCCTTGTACCATACCAGTGACAACGATGGTGGAACATCCTTGTACCACACCAGTGCTTACTGATGGTGGAACATCCTTGTACCACAGCAGTGACAACGATGGTGAAATATCCTTGTACCACACCAGTGCTTACTGATGGTGGAACATCCTTGTACCACACCAGTGCTTACTGATGGTGGAACATCCTTGTACCACACCAGTGCTTACTGATGGTGGAACATCCTTGTACCACACCAGTGCTTACTGATGGTGGAACATCCTTGTACCACACCAGTGCTTACTGATGGTGGAACATCCTTGTACCACACCAGTGCTTACTGATGGTGGAACATCCTTGTACCACACCAGTGCTTACTGATGGTGGAACATCCTTGTACCACACCAGTGCTTACTGATGGTGGAACATCCTTGTACCACACCAGTGCTTACTGATGGTGGAACATCCTTGTACCACACCAGTGCTTACTGATGGTGGAACATCCTTGTACCACACCAGTGCTTACTGATGGTGGAACATCCTTGTACCACACCAGTGCTTACTGATGGTGGAACATCCTTGTACCCCACCAGTGACAACGATGGTGGAACATCCTTGTACCCCACCAGTGCTTACTGATGGTGGAACATCCTTGTACCACAGCAGTGACAACGATGGTGAAATATCCTTGTACCCCACCAGTGCTTACTGATGGTGGAACATCCTTGTACCATACCAGTGACAATGATGGTGGAACATCCTTGTACCACACCAGTGCTTACTGATGGTGGAACATCCTTGTACCACAGCAGTGACAACGATGGTGGAATATCCTTGTACCACACCAGTGCTTACTGATGGTGGAACATCCTTGTACCACACCAGTGCTTACTGATGGTGGAACATCCTTGTACCACACCAGTGCTTACTGATGGTGGAACATCCTTGTACCACACCAGTGCTTACTGATGGTGGAACATCCTTGTACCACACCAGTGCTTACTGATGGTGGAACATCCTTGTACCACACCAGTGCTTACTGATGGTGGAACATCCTTGTACCACACCAGTGCTTACTGATGGTGGAACATCCTTGTACCACACCAATGCTTACTGATGGTGGAACATCCTTGTACCATACCAGTGACAACGATGGTGGAACATCCTTGTACCCCACCAGTGCTTACTGATGGTGGAACATCCTTGTACCACACCAGTGACAACGATAGTGGAACATCCTTGTACCACATCAGTGACAACGATGGTTGAACATCCTTGTACCCCACCAGTGACAACGATGGTGGAACATCCTTGTACCACAGCAGTGACAACGATGGTGGAACATCCTTGTACCACACCAGTGCTTACTGATGGTGGAACATCCTTGTACCCCACCAGTGACAACGATGGTGGAACATCCTTGTACCACACCAGTGCTTACTGATGGTGGAACATCCTTGTACCACACCAGTGACAACGATGGTGGAACATCCTTGTACCCCACCAGTGCTTAGTGATGGTGGAACATCCTTGTACCACAGCAGTGACAACGGTGGTGGAACATCCTTGTACCCCACCAGTGCTTACTGATGGTGGAACATCCTTGTACCACAGCAGTGACAACGGTGGTGGAACATCCTTGTACCACAGCAGTGACAACGGTGGTGGAACATCCTTGTACCACACCAGTGACAACGATGGTGGAACATCCTTGTACCACACCAGTGACAACGATGGTGGAACATCCTTGTACCACACCAGTGACAACGGTGGTGGAACATCCTTGTACCACACCAGTGCTTACTGATGGTGGAACATCCTTGTACCACACCAGTGACAACGATGGTGGAATATCCTTGTACCACACCAGTGCTTACTGATGGTGGAACATCCTTGTACCACACCAGTGACAACGATGGTGGAACATCCTTGTACCACAGCAGTGACAACGGTGGTGGAACATCCTTGTACCACACCAGTGACAACGATGGTGGAACATCCTTGTACCACACCAGTGACAACGATGGTGGAACATCCTTGTACCACACCAGTGACAACGGTGGTGGAACATCCTTGTACCACACCAGTGCTTACTGATGGTGGAACATCCTTGTACCACACCAGTGACAACGATGGTGGAATATCCTTGTACCACACCAGTGCTTACTGATGGTGGAACATCCTTGTACCACACCAGTGACAACGATGGTGGAACATCCTTGTACCACAGCAGTGACAACGGTGGTGGAACATCCTTGTACCACACCAGTGACAACGATGGTGGAACATCCTTGTACCACACCAGTGACAACGATGGTGGAACATCCTTGTACCACACCAGTGACAACGGTGGTGGAACATCCTTGTACCACACCAGTGACAACGATGGTGGAACATCCTTGTACCACACCAGTGACAACGATGGTGGAACATCCTTGTACCACACCAGTGACAACGATGGTGGAACATCCTTGTACCACACCAGTGACAACGGTGGTGGAACATCCTTGTACCACACCAGTGACAACGATGGTGGAACATCCTTGTACCACACCAGTGACAACGATGGTGGAACATCCTTGTACCACACCAGTGACAACGATGGTGGAACATCCTTGTACCACACCAGTGACAACGGTGGTGGAACATCCTTGTACCACACCAGTGCTTACTGATGGTGGAACATCCTTGTACCACACCAGTGACAACGATGGTGGAATATCCTTGTACCACACCAGTGCTTACTGATGGTGGAACATCCTTGTACCACACCAGTGACAACGATGGTGGAACATCCTTGTACCACAGCAGTGACAACGGTGGTGGAACATCCTTGTACCACACCAGTGACAACGATGGTGGAACATCCTTGTACCACACCAGTGACAACGATGGTGGAACATCCTTGTACCACACCAGTGACAACGGTGGTGGAACATCCTTGTACCACACCAGTGACAACGATGGTGGAACATCCTTGTACCACACCAGTGACAACGATGGTGGAACATCCTTGTACCACACCAGTGACAACGATGGTGGAACATCCTTGTACCACACCAGTGACAACGGTGGTGGAACATCCTTGTACCACACCAGTGACAACGATGGTGGAACATCCTTGTACCACACCAGTGACAACGATGGTGGAACATCCTTGTACCACACCAGTGACAACGATGGTGGAACATCCTTGTACCACACCAGTGACAACGGTGGTGGAACATCCTTGTACCACACCAGTGACAACGATGGTGGAACATCCTTGTACCACACCAGTGACAACGATGGTGGAACATCCTTGTACCACACCAGTGACAACGATGGTGGAACATCCTTGTACCACACCAGTGACAATGGTGGTGGAACATCCTTGTACCACACCAGTGACAACGATGGTGGAACATCCTTGTACCACACCAGTGACAACGATATTGACCGGGAGGTAACTGGAGGCACAATGTGGAGATAGTCTCAGGACTGATATTGACCGGGAGGTAACTGGAGGCACAATGTGGAGATAGTCTCAGGACTGATATTGACCGGGAGGTAACTGGAGGCACAATGTGGAGATAGTCTCAGGACTGATATTGACCGGGAGGTAACTGGAGGCACAATGTGGAGATAGTCTCAGGACTGATATTGACCGGGAGGTAACTGGAGGCACAATGTGGAGATTGTCTCAGGACAGATATTGACCAGGAGGTAACTGGAGGCACAATGTGGAGATAGTCTCAGGACAGATATTGACCGGGATGTAACTGGAGGCACAATGTGGAGATAGTCTCAGGACAGATATTGACCAGGAGGTAACTGGAGGCACAATGTGGAGATAGTCTCAGGACAGATATTGACCAGGATGTAACTGGAGGCACAATGTGGAGATTGTCTCAGGACAGATATTGACCAGGATGTAACTGGAGGCACAATGTGGAGATTGTCTCAGGACAGATATTGACCGGGATGTAACTGGAGGCACAATGTGGAGATTGTCTCAGGACAGATATTGACCAGGATGTAACTGGAGGCACAATGTGGAGATTGTCTCAGGACAGATATTGACCAGGAGGTAACTGGAGGCACAATGTGGAGATAGTCTCAGACAGATATTGACCGGGAGGTAACTGGAGGCACAATGTGGAGATAGTCTCAGACAGATATTGACCGGGATGTAACTGGAGGCACAATGTGGAGCTAATATCTTATTACCTTTCCAAAATAAGAAGGATATGAAATGCGACAAGATTGTGCTACATACCTATACCAGATGACCCGAGGAAGAGGAAGACGAGTGGATGGTCCTCGTCATACCAACCATTCTCCTTGCGACGAATTGCTGAAAACAAACAATGTAAACCAGAAGGTTATTTTGATAAATCATAATGTGTATCTCCACCCATTCCAGCTGGAGCCAGCAATTGTGTCTGTTGTTGTGGTTTAAGTGTTAAGCTTAGCAAAATTCCACCACGGGTATAGAAAACCGTGTCCGGAAAATATTGTGTTAAAGATTATTTACAGAAACAAGCGGACAATCTTGGATTGGGGACAGTATTTGTTTGAGAAGGACATGCACAATCATTAGCATCATCACCATATGACTTGGGGCAAACACAGAGACCAGTTACCCGAGGCAACGTTATTGATGGCTCCTTCCTGTCCAATAATGTGTTCCTTCAGCCGCAGTTCTAGTGGGTACCGTCTCCTCTCCACGGCTGCTAATCTCTCCTGTTCAGCTTTAAACTACAAATAACAAAGCAGATTGACACTCTCTCATACAGACGGATCTGTAGTCCAGTGGTAACACACTGGACTGGTAATCCAGGGATCGCAGGTTCGATCCCCCATCTGACCCTAATAAAATTATCAGTCTTTCAGATGGGACGTTAAACCGAGGTCTCGTGTCGGTGCTTTACACTGTGCACGTAAAAGAACCAGAGGAGACTCTGGAATGGGTCTGTATCACTGCACTATCCTCCAAAATCTAAAATGACTGATATCTTCAGGAGGCGTCTCTCATATGGGCAACCGGTAGCGACGATAAATAAACGTAAAACACACACACTCTCTCATTAACACTCTCTTCAATTATTTTTGCTATTTGTAATTTACTAGTTGCCCCGCCACCCTGATGCTCCAGACACAATTTATAAACAAACTTTACCCAGTAATTAAGGAGAAATCGACATAGATGGTGGCCATTTTGAAATTTGGATCAGAATTATTTAACCACATTTTGATCTACTAGTTGTCTCGATGCTCCGTATCAAGTTTCAAAAAAATTGATCGAGCAATTCAGTTGAAAATATGAGGCCATTTTGGATTTCAGATCATAACAATTGTTGCCATATTTGATCTACTAATTACTGCTGTGCTCAACAACCAGTTTCATCAGATTTAACCATACGGCGGTTCAGGAAGTGAAGTCAAAGATAGATTTTCAAGATAGCAGTAGATTATTGTATATTAGTTACTGTGTATTTCTGAAATAAATTTGTTCAAACCAACATAGTAACAATGGAGATCATTTCTGATTGGAATTATTTGAGCTATTTTTAACTACTAGATCCCTCGATTCTCCACGCCAAGTTTTATCAAAACAGACCCAGCACAGTTTTTAAAGACGATGTCATTTGAAGCAACTGTTCACAGATATCCAACCTGAAGAAAACCCACCAAAGTACGACCCACCTAAAAGACAACCCACTTTCAGGATGACCCACCCAAAGTACGACCCACTTTCAGGATGACCCGCCCAAAGTACGACCCACCTAAAAGACAACCCACTTTCAGGATGACCCACCCAAAGTACGACCCACCTGAAGGACAACCCACTTTCAGGATGACCCGCCCAAAGTATGACCCACCTAAAGGACAACCCCACTTTCAGGATGACTCACCCAATGTACGACCCACCTGAAGGACAACCCACTTTCAGGATGACCCACCCAAAGTACGACCCACTTTCAGGATGACCCGCCCAAAGTATGACCCACCTAAAAGACAACCCACTTTCAGGATGACCCACCCAAAGTACGACCCACCTGAAGGACAACCCACTTTCAGGATGACTCACCCATGGGTTGACCAACCTATATAAGTAACATCACAGTGTGTGGCAGACAGATCTGTAGTCCAGTGGCAACACGCTGGACTGGTAATCCAGAGATCGCAGTTTCGATCCCCCGTCTGACACTAATAAAATTAACAGTCTTTCAGATGGGACTTTAAACCGAGGTCTCGTGTCGGTGCTTACACTGTGCAAGTAAAAGGAACCAGAGGAGACTCTGGAATGGGTCTCTGTCTGTATCATTGCACTATCCTCCAAAAATCTAAAATGACTAATCTCTTCAGGAGGCGTCGCTCATATGGGCAACCGGTAGCGACGATAAATAAACGTAAAACACACGCACAATGTGTGAAATAGTAGACAGAAATATATATCTATCTGAAGAGTAGACAGTAGTAATCACCTGTTTCTTGCTGTTGACTAGTAATTGTTTATTTTCTGGGCTTTTGGCATACATATCTGGTTTATGGCCATTCACATTCTCAATAGTTGGGTCTGCACCTACAATTATAACACATATTTCTGTAAAACACACACTATATGCAAGCACACGTTTTCCATCATTTGTCTCGTTCCATTACAGGCTTGATTCAGTGATATGGGCTCATTCTTCAAAAGTTGCATTCATTTCTCATTTATTTTAATTTATTTATATCCAAGGATTGCAATTCTGACATAATTTATTTATAACCAAGGATAGCAATTCTAACATAATTTATTTATATCCAAGAATAGCAATTCTAACATAATTTATTTATATACAAGGATAGCAATTCTAACATAATTTATTTATAACCAAGGATAGCAATTCTGACATAATTTAAGGCTGGGCTTATAATAGGGAAAAAGACATTCATTAATTTCTGGAACCCAAGTGGCACACTTATTTTAAGGGTGGGGGGGGGTACATTTAAATTCATATAGAACAAAGAAGGAAACTTCAGAGATATGATGGCATGGGTTATTACATATATACCAGCATGGAGAAGGAGCTTGATGATTTCTTCGTTATCTATGAGGGCGGCGTAGTGTAGAGCTGTGCAACCCTTACAGTCAGCATTGGCACGTAATCTCGAGCTAAACTCTTCCTCTCGTGCTCTGTGAACTAAAAACAATACTCGTGCCAGCCAATATATGCAATACAACAATTTATAGTAATGAATACGATGTTCTATAGAAATGAATACGATGTTCTATAGAAATGAATACGATGTTCTATAGAAATGAATACGATGTTCTATATAAATGAATACGATGTTCTATAGAAATGAATACGATATTCTATAGAAATGAATACGATGTTCTATAGAAATGAATACGATGTTCTATAGAACTGAATACGATATTCTATAGAAATGAATACGATATTCTATAGAACTGAATACGATATTCTATAGAAATGAATACGATATTCTATAGAAATGAATACGATATTCTATAGAAATGAATACGATATTCTATAGAACTGAATACGATGTTCTATAGAAATGAATACAATGTTCTATAGAAATGAATACATACAGTTATCATAAGTAATTTATAAGAAATGTTTAATGGCTTTAAATACATGTACTAGTAATTAACATTACAACATACACGTGTATTTATATATACGTCATATTTCCATGACACTGAAAGGTACAAGGACTCTCTCTGGGTCTCGCTATGCGCCGCAGGGTGTAAACTAGACAGAGACGGATAAACAATCACTCTGGGCCTCGATTCTCACTGCAGGGACTGGTGCAAGCTAGAGGGAGCAACAATCTTTCTGGGCCGCGGTTCTCCCTGCAGGGACTGGGTGCAAGCTAGAGGGAGCAACAATCTTTCTGGGCCTCGCTTCTCCCTGCATGGACTGGGTGCAAGCTAGAGGGAGCAACAATCTTTCTGAGCCATGCTTCTCCCTGCAGGGACTGGGTGCAAGCTAGAGGGAACAACAATCTTTCTGTGCCTCGCTTCTCCCTGCAGGGACTGGGTGCAAGCTAGAGGGAGAAACAGTATATCTGTGCCTCACTTCTCCCTGCAGGACTGGGTGCAAGCTAGAGGGAGAAACAGTATCTCTGAGCCTTGCTTCTCCCTGCAGGGACTGGGTGCAAGCTAGGGGGAGCAACAGTCTTTCTGTGCCTCGCTTCTCCCTGCAGGGACTGGGTGCAAGGTAGAGGGAGCAACAGTCTTTCTGGGCCTCGCTTCTCCCTGCAGGGACTGGGTGCAAGCTAGAGGGAGCAACAATCTTTCTGAGCCTCGCTTCTCCCTACAGGGACTGGGTGCAAGCTAGAGGGAACAACAATCTTTCTGTGCCTCGCTTCTCCCTGCAGGGACTGGGTGCAAGCTAGAGGGAGAAACAGTATCTCTGTGCCTCACTTCTCCCTGCAGGACTGGGTGCAAGCTAGAGGGAGAAACAGTATCTCTGAGCCTTGCTTCTCCCTGCAGGGACTGGGTGCAAGCTAGGGGGAGCAACAGTCTTTCTGTGCCTCGCTTCTCCCTGCAGGGACTGGGTGCAAGGTAGAGGGAGCAACAGTCTTTCTGTGCCTTGCTTCTCCCTGCAGGGACTGGGTGCAAGCTAGAGGGAGCAACAGTCTTTCTGTGCCTCGCTTCTCCCTGCAGGGACTGGGTGCAAGCTAGAGGGAGCAACAGTCTTTCTGTGCCTCGATTCTCCCTGCAGGGACTGGGTGCAAGCTAGAGGGAGCTCCATCTAGCTTGAACCCATCTTTCTGTGCCTCACTTTCTGTGTATTTGTTTCTCTCTGGACACCTGATTAATGGTGCTGTACTTACCTCCAACATTGTAATGCTGACATATATTATGAAACACCCTGTATGTCACTCACCATGTATGGGGTGTATTTGTTTCTCTCTGGACACCTGGTTAATGGTGCTGTACTTACCTCCAACATTGTAATGCTGACATATATTATGAAACACCCTGTATGTCACTCACCATGTATGGGGTGGGGTGTATCTGTTTCTCTCTGGACACCTGGTTAATGGTGCTGTACTTACCTCCAACATTGTAATGCTGACATATATTATGAAACACCCTGTATGTCACTCACCATGTATGGGGTGTATCTGTTTCTCTCTGGACACCTGGTTAATGGTGCTGTACTCATCTTCAACATTTGGATCAGCACCACTCTCTAACAACTGCTTAACAGCCCTGAAAGTACAGTCCACAAATATGTACTGTCAACAATATGTTCAACAACAAAATTAATTTCTAATGTACAGGCAATGTGCTAAATGTTTCCCTTGCACATCAAATACCATTAAACTGATTAAGTTACATTACAATTGCGGTTTTTCGTGTTGATTCTTCATGTGTGTTTAACAACGTGTTTACAATGTGTTTAACATTGTACTTGACCATATGTTTGACAATGTGTTTAACATTGTGCGTGACCATATGTTTGACAATGTGTTTAACATTGTACTTGACCATATGTTTGACAATGTGTTTAACATTGTGCTTCACCATATGTTTAACATTGTGCTTGACCATATGTTTGACAATGTGTTTAACATTGTACTTGACCATATGTTTGACAATGTGTTTAACATTGTGCTTCACCATATGTTTAACATTGTGCTTGACCATATGTTTGACAATGTGTTTAACATTGTACTTGACCATATGTTTGACAATGTGTTTAACATTGTGCTTCACCATATGTTTAACATTGTGCTTGACCATATGTTTGACAATGTGTTTAACATTGTACTTGACCATATGTTTGACAATGTGTTTAACATTGTGCTTCACCATATGTTTAACATTGTGCTTGACCATATGTTTGACAATGTGTTTAACATTGTACTTGACCATATGTTTGACAATGTGTTTAACATTGTGCTTCACCATATGTTTAACATTGTGCTTGACCATATGTTTGACAATGTGTTTAACATTGTACTTGACCATATGTTTGACAATGTGTTTAACATTGTGCTTCACCATATGTTTAACATTGTGCTTGACCATATGTTTGACAATGTGTTTAACTTGACCAATGACCATATGTTTGACAATGTGTTTAACTTGACCATATGTTTGACAATGTGTTTAACTTGACCATATGTTTGACAATGTGTTTAACTTGACCATATGTTTGACAATGTGTTTAACTTGACTACATGTTTGACAATGTGTTTAACTTGACCAATGTTTGACAATGTGTTTAACTTGACCAATGTTTGACAATGTGTTTAACTTGACCAATGTTTGACAATGTGTTTAACTTGACCAATGTTTGACAATGTGTTTAACTTGACCAATGTTTGACAATGTGTTTAACTTGACCAATGTTTGACAATGTGTTTAACTTGACCAATGTTTGACAATGTGTTTAACTTGACCAATGTTTGACAATGTGTTTAACTTGACCAATGTTTGACAATGTGTTTAACTTGACCAATGTTTGACAATGTGTTTAACTTGACCAATGACTACATGTTTGACAATGTGTTTAACTTGACCAATGACTAATGAGGTATGAAGTATCCTACATTTTAAGGAAAGATACGCTTACAGTCAATAAGAGCAATAGTACATCGAGTCAATAAGAGCAATAGTACATCGAGTATTAATGTACCTTACAGTCAATAAGAGCAATAGTACATCGAGTATTAATGTACCTTACAGTCAATAAGAGCAATAGTACATCGAGTATTAATGTACCTTACAGTCAATAAGAGCAATAGTACATCGAGTATTAATGTACCTTATTGGGGTAATTGATTACAAGGTCATTGATGGATTCCATCATGAATGCGGTTTCAAGAGTGATTAATAAAGTTGTAAGAACTTGTTTCACAATCGAGCTAAAATAAATTTGTATAAACTAAGGTCATTGAAATAGCTACTGGAGCCATAAGTATGTTATATTATTTAAATGAACAAAACTTACGTGACATTTCCATTGATAGCAGCTACATGAAGAGCTGTCCATCCCAGTGCATGCCTTGCATTAACATCCACTCCACTGTTTACAATACTGTAACAAACACAATCCAATAACCAAATTATACATGTATTACATGTAGTTGTTCTATGTTAAAACTCACTTTACAATACTGTACTCAGGGTTTGTCGGGATAATTATTCTCCCTGAAACCTGGGGAGCCAGATTCAGGGTTCCCTCTGTCTGAATGTTTGTCTGCGCCACCTCTGTCGCCAATTGAAAACACTTGGAGCCAACTAACAGCCACATAGTTCACAAATAAATAGTTGAAGCAATATATTTGACAAAACATGTGCATTAAAAAAAATTAAAAATTAAAAGTTGCGCAATATATTTTCGCCAATTCACAAAATTTAGCGCCAATATTTGTTTTTTGCAGCAATGGGCACCATTGGCGACCGACAGCAGGAACCCTGAGATTACATATTCCCAATATATTGTTTTAATTTGAAATTATTTACACTTGACCTCTATTAAGCAGCCGCCTGTGCTAAACAGCAACTGTTTGTGATTCCCTTGGCTGGTTGCCCTACGACAGGTTTGACTGTACACCAATTATTTCTTATAGAATTGATAGAGGACATTTGGTTGAGTCAACAAATTTCTCCCTTGTATGCCTTAATGCTTTACTCCACACCAGAAATGGAAGTCGTGATAGCGCTGTGGTAGAGTGTTCGCTTCAGGTGCGAAAGACCCTGAGTGCTAGCCCCGCTGGAGCCGTTATGATACTGCCCTTAGGCAATAGGCAAGGCATTTAAATTCCATGTTGCCTCTTCTTTCTCCCGCGTGGCAATGGATTCCATCAGGAATGAGGTATCGAGAGTGATTAATATAAATTGTAATAACTTGTTTCGCAATCAAGCTATAATAAATTGACTTCCATGGGAATAGATTATGGTGTGGAATGGCATTATATATGTGGGGAACATTAATGGTGTTGTAGGGCGTTATATGTGGGGAACATTAATGGTGTTGTAGGGCGTTATATGTGGGGAACATTAATGGTGTTGTAGGGCGTTATATGTGGGGAACATTAATGGTGTTGTAGGGCGTTATACGTGGGGAACATTAATGGTGTTGTAGGGAGTTTATGTGGGGAACATTAATGGTGTTGTAGGGAGTTTATGTGGAATCAAGGGTTAAACTTCGCCTAATTTTGAAGGTCTAGCTCACTTTAACACTGGACTCCAAGCACATGTTGCTGATGGTTACAAGTATATAGTACACATTCGTATTATAAGTTCAAAATCTCACTGTCACATATTTTATTGTTGCAATTATAAATATTAAATTAAACTTCAGTCAAAATTAAGTTAGATGATGTTGCTATTATGACAGCCTATAATGAAGAAACTATTAAATGTTGTAATGTTATGTCAATTCATATAATGCAGTATATTATAGTATTATAACTGATGCTATTCTTCAACAAAATTTAATATAAGACTTAAAGCAATGTAAAACAAAGAGTTTTTTAACTTCCAGTTAACCATACAATTTTATAAATATTCAACAAGAGAAAAACTTCAAAAATAATCATGGATTGCCATATTTTAATGCACATTTACATGGATTCAGCTAGAGACATAGATTCAGTATGAGGAATATATTCAGTATGAGGAATTGATTCAGTATGAGGCATTGATTCAGTATGAGGAATAGATTCAGTATGAGGAATTGATTCAGTATGAGGAATTGATTCAGTATGAGGAATAGATTCAGTATGAGGAATTGATTCAGTATGAGGAATTGATTCAGTATGAGGAATATATTCACTGTGAGGCATTGATTCAGTATGATGTATTGATTCAGTATGAGGAATTGATTCAGTATGAGGCATTGATTCGGTATGAGGCATTGATTCAGTATGAGGAATATATTCAGTATGAGGAATTGATTCAGTATGAGGAATAGATTCAGTATGAGGAATAGATTCAGTATGAGGAATAGATTCAGTATGAGGAATTGATTCCATATGAGGAATAGATTCAGTATGAGGAATTGATTCAGTATGAGGAATTGATTCAGTATGAGGAATTGATTCAGTATGAGGAATATATTCAGTGTGAGGCATTGATTCAGTATGAGGAATTGATTCAGTATGAGGAATTGATTCAGTATGAGGAATTGATTCAGTATGCGGAATTGATTCAGTATGAGGAATATATTCAATATGAGGAATTGATTCAGTATGAGGAATAGATTCAGTATGACGAATAGATTCAGTATGAGGAATAGATTCAGTATGAGGTATGGATTCAGTATGTGGTATGGATTCAGTATGTGGTATGGATTCAGTATGTGGTATGGATTCAGTAAATCTATGACTCTCAGGGCTCATTCTAGGTCAGAATTTATGGGAGAAGTGAGATAGCGTGCGATTGAGTCCTTAAATGGTGGATGTCGTGATAGCGCAGTGGATGCGCGTTCGCTTCAGGTGCGAAAGGTCTGGAGTTCGAGCCCCGCTGGAGCCGTTGCGATTGTGCCCTTAGGCAAGGCATTTAAATTCCACGTTGCCTCTTCTCTCTCCCTCGTGGCGATGGATTCCATCAGGCATGAGTTCTCGAGAGTGATTAATATAAGTTATATGAACTTGTTTCGCAATCGAGCTAAAATAAATTTGTATAAACTAAATGGTGTTATTTAATCAATTTCAGCAACATAGGGTTAAAATTCACAGTATGCCAAATACAACATTTAAAATTTAAATATAATGAGTGCTTTATAATGGGCAAGTGTATCTTACTGGACACAATTTTGGATGAATGTAGAAAGTCGGCGAAGTCAGGGTCCCTAGGGTGACTATTTCTCCCAAATTGCCCTCTAGAATGAGTCCTGACTCTACCATATATTATTTGTTAGTAGGCCATTATTAAATATACATAATACATGTACGCACCTTCTTATGGAATGATTGTCACCATTTTTTACAGCCACAAGAAGTCTGTTAACTAAAACGAACAACAAAAATAAATCTAATTGCAAGTCAGGAACAAGTAATAATCCATTTTCCATTATAATATTTATGGCTGTACAACTATCCACAAATCATGGTTGGTAGTATGGATTTATTTTTATATCAGAAACAGTGTTCCAGTCAGGTCAGGCCTACATGTACACAAAGGTATGCTGCACGCATATCAAGATCCCATACCCCTCTACAAACAATGTCGTCAAATGTGCTCTAGAATATATCAACAATAATTAATGGCGTTTCATAATGGAACATCTTAACTTTTATACATGTACTTTATAAAACTATAAGAGACTGGAACAAGCTTTAAGATAGCACATAGTGTGAGCCAAAGGACTGGAACAAGCTTTAAGATAGCACATAGTGTGAGCCAAATGACTGGAACAAGCTTTAAGATAGCACATAGTGTGAGCCAAATGACTGGAACAAGCTTTAAGATAGCACATAGTGTGAGCCAAATGACTGGAACAAGCTTTAAGATAGCACATAGTGTGAGCCAAATGACTGGAACAAGCTTTAAGATAGCACATAGTGTGAGCCAAATGACTGGAACAAGCTTTAAGATAGCACATAGTGTGAGCCAAATGACTGGAACAAGCTTTAAGATAGCACATAGTGTGAGCCAAATGACTGGAACAAGCTTTAAGATAGCACATAGTGTGAGCCAAATGACTGGAACAAGCTTTAAGATAGCACATAGTGTGAGCCAAATGACTGGAACAAGCTTTAAGATAGCACATAGTGTGAGCCAAATGACTGGAACAAGCTTTAAGATAGCACATAGTGTGAGCCAAATGACTGTGGTCACTGAGAGCTTTAGGACAGCTCTCAGCCAACTGGTTATAATCTGATGTTTACATGCTGTAAGGATTCTACATCATACCCATTCTGAATCAGGTGCGTCCCCAGTGCTTTGCTTTTACAAAATTGCTTTGGATTGTATTGGTGCGTATAAACATTTTGCTATGCTCATACTGTGGCTTTGCCAAGACTTGAGCTCTGCTATTAACTAGGACCCTGATTCTGGGCGAAGATACAGATCGTCTTGAAATGTTTGAAGTTAAAAAACATCAAATGACTATGTATGTATGTATGATGTATGTATGTAAGTTTCATTAATGTCAAATCACTTACTGGGACCTGTTTTCCAGTACTAAGCAATGTGTGTACGGTTCCTTGCTCAATGACACCACATATGTGGCCTGACCAAATATCAAACCTGGGACCATTCAATTCCAAATCCGACGCTCTATTACTCGAACACGGACGCCACACAACATTACTAAATGTTAAATTATAAACAGGTTAGACACTTACAGGATGGGTACAATGATAAGTGACTTTTCACTGGTGTTTTGCAAAGTAAGTAGATTCCGATAAATATGTTGATTGTGGTATACAGAGTAAATGTCAAAATCAGACAATTTTTAATTTATATAGATGAATGATGCAATTCGACCCTGGATATGCCACAAGATATGCAATCATATGACAATGATATGGACATTAGTTTTCATTTATTGATGAGTTTGACAATTATTTATGTTCAATACTCACAATTGTCACTGTCATATCCATCCCCTGAACTATAAGCGAACACTACACTATTGCGTAATAAATAACACCCGATGCCGAGGCTGGCAAAAGTCGTTCCGGTAACTAGAGCTCCAGACGTAGAAATATTTGTTCCTGTTAACTTTGGTGTATTGTAAAATGATCGTTTTAATTTAATTTTGCTGTTGACACCGGGGATATATGCCTTAGATGTCAGACAACGTCTTATTTGTAGAAAATTACAAAATGCACATAGTTTCGCTCTGGCCGCTGCCATGTTTGTCGTAGATGAGTTCAGGTATAAATTTACGACTTATGTTAAACTATTGGATTTTTCTTAGATAGCTTCAAACACCATGTTACAATATATTTAAAAACAAATTCCCTTTTGCTTAGCCCATTTATTATTTTAACTTTGTACTATTTTACGACTTCAAACAGCTGTCGGTGTTTGCTAAAACGCACCCCAAACACAAACACACAAAACAAAGAAACACTGGGCACAAAAAGGAAAGTTCTGTTCAATATCAATTTAATTATGATATATGTTAACACCAGTTGTTAACTGTTGCACATCACATTACGTGACACATGTTCGTTACCATGATGTATGTATGTTCCTTTAATGTCAATCCCCTCGGTGATCAGACAATACTTGTGTAGTCCAAATATTTAGACTTGAAAAATGTGACATTTTACTGTCAATGCATTTTTCAAATAACAGATCGAACCAAAAATCATGTAGAGGTCTTATATACATCTACACAATACTCCCAACACTCAGACGCGAGTATGACAGGGAGGCGCTTGTCGGGGACAATGGTTAATAATCTCGGTGAGATGGAATGTTAAAAAGAACTACATACTAAGGTTAAAAAACAGACATCATGTTACATGAGTGGTACCGTGGCCAGCCGCTCAGTAAAATGGTTAAGCTGGACTGTACATAGTAGGCGAAGCTATTCCAGAAACGTATTGTTCGAGGGAAAAAGAGTTTATATTGTACTGGGTTCGGGATTGAGGAATTAAGTAGTTCAGGTTCCTTGTAGGTGGTTGTGGTCGGCGCATACCAAATTATTTTTATATAGGTATATTACTGATGATTGTATGCGTTGATATTCAAGTGTTTGCCAGTTCAGTGAGTTACACTGCTTGTATAGTTATAGTCATTGCAGACATAGCGTGTGGCTGATATATATATATAGGACTAATACTGGTGGTGTGTTTGTTCAACCAGTATTAGTCTTATATATAAGATCTCTACAAACACGCCACCAGTAACAGACGGATCTGTAGTCCAGTGGTAACACGCTGGACTTGTAATCCAGGGATCGCAGGTTTGATCCCCCGTCAGACCCCAATAAAATTAACCATCTTTCAGATGGGACTTTAAACCAAGGTCTCGTGTCGGTATTGTACACCGTGTACGTAAATGAATAAGAGGAGACTCTGGAATGGGTCTCTGTCTATATCATTGCACAAAAATCTAAAATGACTAATCTCGTCAGGAGGCGTCGCTCATATTGGCAACCGGTAGCGACGATAAATAAACGTAAAACCACCAGTAATAAGTCCTATATATAAAACATCTACATAATTTTTTTCCTTTTCGATCTGTTATTTTTCAGATATTTACAATAGTTGTAAATATCTGAATACATCTCTTCAGTTTGTATGTATGTTCCATTAATGTCAAGCCACTTGCGGCGACCTAGACATATTTTCCTGGACAGGCTTATGTTACCTAAGCGGTTAACCAGTAGTAAGCAATGTGTGTGAGGTGACTTACTCAATGACACTACATGTATGCGTGGCCTGACTGAGTATCGAATCTGACATCTGCCACTGGACCCCGGACGTCGGGTAACCTTGGCATTTACTACATTATCCGACATCTACCACTGGACCACAGACGTCGGGTAACCTTGGCATTTACTACATTGTCCGACATCTACCACTGGACCACAGACGTCGGGTAACCTTGGCATTTATACATTGTCCGACATCTACCACTGGACCACGGACGTCGGGCAACCTTGGCATTTACTACATTGTCCGACATCTACCACTGGACCACAGACGTCGGGTAACCTTGGCATTTATACATTGTCCGACATCTACCACTGGACCACGGACGTCGGGTAACCTTGGCATTTACTACATTATCTGACATCTACCACTGGACCACGGACGTCGGGTAACCTTGGCATTTATACATTGTCTGACATCTACCACTAGACCACGGACGTCAGGCAACCTTGGCATTTACTACATTGTCCGACATCTACCACTAGACCACGGACGTCGGGTAAACTTGGCATTTACTACATTGTCCGACATCTACCACTGGACCACGGACGTCGGGTAACCTTGGCATTTATACATTATCTGACATCTACCACTGGACCACAGACGTCGGGTAACCTTGGCATTTACTACATTGTCCGACATCTACCACTGGACCACGGACGTCGGGTAACCTTGGCATTTATACATTATCTGACATCTACCACTGGACCACAGACGTCGGGTAACCTTGGCATTTACTACATTATCTGACATCTACCACTGGACCATGGACGTCAGGTAACCTTGGCATTTATACATTGTCCGACATCTACCACTGGACCACGGACGTCGGGTAACCTTGGCATTTACTACATTGTCCGACATCTACCACTGGACCACGGACGTCGGGTAACCTTGGCATTTATACATTATCCGACATCTACCACTGGACCACGGACGTCGGGTAACCTTGGCATTTATACATTGTCCGACATCTACCACTAGACCACGTACGTCGGGTAACCTTGGCATTTATACATTATCCGACATCTACCACTGGACCACGAACGTCGGGTAACCTTGGCATTTATACATTGTCCGACATCTACCA
The DNA here is from genome assembly GCA_014843695.1 of Archivesica marissinica. Taxonomy (NCBI): domain Eukaryota; kingdom Metazoa; phylum Mollusca; class Bivalvia; order Venerida; family Vesicomyidae; genus Archivesica; species Archivesica marissinica. Next base: position 53,938,280 of record CM026391.1, on the reverse strand, counting down.
CTGGACCACAGACGTTGGGTAACCTTGGCATTTACTACATTATCTGACATCTACCACTGGACCACAGACGTCAGGTAACCTTGGCATTTACTACATTATCTGACATCTACCACTGGACCACGGACGTCGGGTAACCTTGGCATTTATACATTGTCTGACATCTACCACTGGACCACGGACGTCGGGTAACCTTGGCATTTATACATTGTCTGACATCTACCACTGGACCACGGACGTCGGGTAACCTTGGCATTTACTACATTGTCCGACATATACCACTGGACCACAGACTTCGGGTAACCTTGGCATTTACTACATTGTCCGACATCTACCACTGGACCACGGACGTCGGGCAACCTTGGCATTTATACATTGTCCGACATCTACCACTGGACCACAGACATCGGGTAACCTTGGCATTTATACATTGTCCGACATCTACCACTGGACCACGGACGTCGGGTAACCTTGGCATTTACTACATTATCCGACATCTACCACTGGACCACAGACGTCGGGTAACCTTGGCATTTACAGAAATAGGCAACTTGATCAATGAAACATACATGTATGCAGTTTGCATAAATTGATTCTCCACCAACAAATGAATGCCACTTCATAGCCTACTGATCGGCTATTACCCTCTTACACTCCTCTCACTCCACACAGCAGACCATGACTTCCAAATTCCCCACTGCACTACTAACTACTTCCACAGTCCCAAACCCAGTAGGCCTACCATATAAAATCACCCCCTGTACATTACGTCTGGAATGGCCTCCCTACTATGTTCTGTCCAGCCCCAGCTTAACCAAAGATCCATTTTTGCTGAGTGGTTGGATACTGCACCACTCTTGTTGTAACCTTCATGTCTGTTTGTAATCTTAGCAACTATGTACTTCTTTTTAACACTCACTTAATGAGATGTTTGGCTACTGCCTCCTTGATATTCATTGTTTGGAGAAGAATGTAGATGTAGAAGCGCTGCAGTAGCATAAACTGTCACTGCAACATTTTATTCCACTTTTTTTTAAATTTTAAACTTTATTTATTTTACAATTTCCAAGCAAGTTCTAACAACTTATATTAATCACTCTCGTTGGCGCGGATGAAAGCGTAAATGTGGTCATTCGTGTGAGAGGAAGCCGGAGTACCCAGAGAAAACACACCTGTCCGATCTGGCGACCACCGTACCATCTCGCATACTTCCCGGTCCGAGGATCGAACCTGGGTTGCATTGGTGAGAAACGAGCGTGCTAACTACTGCGCTAATCGGACAGCCGATTCCACTGCAGCATTTTATGTAAATTGGTACATCATTGTATTGCGACTGTAAATGTTATCTGTGAATTAATTATTAAGATTCATTTTTTACTACTGTAGCGATGTATGTATATTAGCAATTAACCCTTTCAACACCACAGGCCTCTCAATAGGCTTACAAATAGTGTAGATCCAGATGAACCGTCTTCTGATGAGCCGTCTCATCAGGATCTGTACTTTTTGCCAGTAATATTACTATTTTTAGACAAAAATGACCCATTTTGATAAATGAACTGGTCCAAATGTAATTTTCTAATTAATTTATTGGTCTGAAAATATCATGCACCAGTCCCAGGTTCCCGCTGTCGGTCACCAATTGCGCTAAATTTTGTGAATTGGCAAATATATTTGGCGCAACTTAAAAAAAAATTGTTTACATGGCTTCAAATATATATTTGTGAACTTAGTTGGCTCCAAGTTTTTAATTGGCTCCACTGTTTTTCAATTGGTGACAGAAGTGGCACAGACAAACATTCAGACAGAGGGAACGCTGAGTCCATGTCAGTTACTTGGTGTTGAATGGGTTACGGAAATCTTCACTTTGTGTGATACTCTCTATTGTGGTTAGTTACGGAGAAATAAACGTTAATGTTTACAGATGAGGCTGGTTATATTAGACACAACAAAAGACGTGGGTGAATGGGCGGCCAAATACATCCGGCGTAAAATACACGACTTCAACCCAGGTCCAGAAAAATACTTCACACTAGGACTTCCAACAGGTTAGTATATTAAATGTAAAATACACAAATTGAATATTGGCCCAGATAAATACTTTACTCATGGACTTTTTTTGTGTATTTAATGTAAAATACACAAATTGAATAGTCGAGCGGTTACGGTCGCTGACCTGTATACCACTGTAACCTATCATCACTGATGGTCACGGGTTCGAGCCCCGCTCAGGCCGTGTCTCATTTATATGAAAAAGTTGGCAGTTTCTTACGGAGGTTGGTGCACCCAAGTACTGGTTAACCGCTGGAGCCTGCCCAGGAAAGGTGTTGTTAGGTAAACTGCCCGTCGGCGATATAGCCCAAAATGGTGCTGATGCAGGCGTAAAACCCGAAATATAAATATATATAACAAATTGAATATTGGCCCAGATAAATATTTTACTCATGGACTTTATAAACAGTTTAGTGTATTTAATGTAAAATACACAAATTGAATATTGGCCCAGATAAATACTTTACCCATGGATTTTAAACAGTTTCAGGGTTCATTCTAGAGGGCGACTTGGGCGAAATAGTCGCCCTAGGGACACTGATTTCGCCCCCTGGGGGCCCCACTTCTCCCTAAAAAAATTCAATTTGAAATTATTATTTTTTTTAATTTTCATACACAATTTTGTCCAGTAGGCTACACTGGCCCATTATAAAGCATTCCTACTATTCAAATGTTTGTATTTAATGGTCATAATGTGTAGTTTAACCCTATTTTATGAATATTTATTAAATAACGCCATTCAAGGATGCCATTCAAGGACGCAATCGCACACTTTCTCACTTCTCCCAAATATTTTGACCTAGAATGAGCCCTGAGTTTAGTGTATTTAATGTAAAATACACAAATTGAATATTGGCCCAGATAAATACTTTACTCATGGACTTTATAAACAGTTTAGTGTATTTAATGTAAAATACACAAATTGAATATTGGCCCAGATAAATACTTTACTCATGGACTTTATAAACAGTTTAGTGTATTTAATGTAAAATTCTTGTCTTGAGTGCAGTCATGTATATTATAAATTGTAAATTATATAGTATGAGACTTGATATATGGAATGAGGTGCAGTGCATAGCACACATAACTGCTGTATTCATGAATTTAACTTTTATTTGAAATACTATTATGTCTTTAGAATTATTGAATTGAATCATATGAGACTTGATACTTGTATATACATTGAATCAGAGTGCAAGAACCATAACTGTATGTGTTATGCTACTGAATTATCTCTCTTTACTTGTCTAGAACATGAAATATTAAGATAGATAGAGATAGATAGATTTCTTTATTTATAGAGGGTGACCTAATTAGTTTTGAACTAATCCTCCTTAGGGCCCTCTTCAATTTGTTAACACTATAGAATAAATGTACATACACAATAATTATAACATAGTTATGCCGTACAATATACATGCATAATGTTGTACAATGTAACTTAAACAACAGCCTAAGTAAATCAGGTACTTTGATAGAAATACAAAACGACATAAGCATATTGATTTACAATCATTATATATATATATAATAACTGTCTAGTGTCTACCAATTAAAACGTTGTATCCATACTTTACATTTTGTCTTGAATATATTTAAAGATCTGGATGTCTTAATTTCAAATGGTAGACAATTCCATATCTTTGGACCAGAGTATTCTAATGATTTCTTATACATTTCACATCTAGGTCTTGGAATATAGAGATCCATATTTGAAACATGTCTCAATGTCATATCTGAAGTAACTGAATTGCAATGTCTTAATTGAAAATGTTCATTCAAATAATTCGGTACAAGATTGTTCATAATTTTGTACATTGTTACTGCTTTTTGAAAAATAAGCCGTTGGTCAAAAGTCATTATATTAATTTCAGACATTGATTCACGCAAAGAAATATAATCTTGGCCCAGAATGAATTTACAAGCTCGTCTTTGCAATCTTAATAATGTGTTGATATTTTGTTGTGTGGTGTTTCCCCATATGATACAACAATAATCAAAATGTGGTTGGATATATGCCTTGTAATAAAGTATTCTGTAGTTCAGATTCACAATATACCGTATTTTACCTAATAGCCAAATGTTAGTTGAAATCTTTTTCACAATATATTTGATATGTGAGTCCCATTTTAATGAATCCTGAATGTGTACTCCAAGCAACTTCTCTGATTTGCTGGTTTTCAATAATATATTTTCATATTTAAGAGAGAGTGTAGGGTTAGGGAAAGCACATTTTCGCTGGGCTGTCATCATAAATAGAACTTTCGTTTTGTCTGTATTAATCTTCATTCCATTTTGGAAACACCAGTATTTCAAGTCTTCCAAAGCTTGTTGTAATCTTGTTTCTAACACTTCTTTCTTATTATGGATATCATATAATGTAGTATCATCTGCATATAAATCGCTACCGGTGATTTTATTTGAAAACATTAGTGGTAAGTCATTGATAAAAAGTAAGAATAAAAGAGGTCCTAATATTGAGCCCTGCGGGACTCCACAATTAACAGTTCTATTTTCAGATAAAACGACATTTATAGAAACAGTTTGCTTTCTATCACAAAGATATGATTGAAAAAGCTTCAAAGTATTGTTGCTACATTTGTATAATGATAATTTCTTTAACAAAACAGTATGATCGACAAGATCAAAAGCTTTTCGAAAATCGACCATTACAATTCCAATAAATTTTCCCCCATTCATTGCTCGAATCCATTTATCTATCATATAAAGTAAAGCTGATTCAGTTGAGTGGCCAGTTCTGAAACCACTTTGTGTTTTGTGAAGTAAATTGAAGTGATCCAAAAAAGTCTGCAGCGATTTATAAATGCATGTGTCTTTCAAAAAGTTTCGACAAAGATGGTAAAATTGAAATAGGTCTATAGTTATTGACGTCATTGGTTTTTCCACTTTTGAATAATGGTTTGACTTTTGCACATTTCCAAGCTTCAGGGAAAGTTGATGTTTTCAAACTCTTATTTATTATAACAGTTAAATGTTGTACAATGATATCAGCTGAAAGTTTTAACAGCTTTGGTCCAATATTATCGATTCCAGTAGCTTTAAAGGTGTGTGTTTTACGTTTATTTATCGTCACTACCGGTTGCCTATATGAGCGACGCCTCCTGAAGAGATTAATCATTTTAGATTTTTGGAGGATAGTGCAATGATACAGGCAGAGACCCATTCCAGAGTCTCCTCTGGTTCTTTTATGTGCACGGTGTAAAGCACCGACACAAGACCTCGGTTTAAAGTCCCATCTGAAAGACTGTTCATTTTATTATGGTCAGACGGGGGATCAAACCTGCGATCCCTGGATTATCAGTCCAACATGTAAACCACTGGACTACAGATCCTTGGATTACCAGTCCAACATGTAAACCACTGGACTACAGATCCCTGGATTACCAGTCCAACATGTAAACCACTGGACTACAGATCCCTGGATTACCAGTCCAACATGTAAACCACTGGACTACAGATCCCTGGATTACCAGTCCAACATGTAAACCACTGGACTACAGATCCCTGGATTACCAGTCCAACATGTAAACCACTGGACTACAGATCCCTGGATTACCAGTCCAACATGTAAACCACTGGACTACAGATCCCTGGATTACCAGTCCAACATGTTAACCACTGGACTACAGATCCCTGGATTACCAGTCCAACATGTAAACCACTGGACTACAGATCCCTGGATTACCAGTCCAATGTGTAAACCACTGGACTACAGATCCCTGGATTACCAGTCCAACATGTAAACCACTGGACTACAGATCCCTGGATTACCAGTCCAACGTGTAAACCACTGGACTACAGATCCCTGAATTACCAGTCCAACGTGTAAACCACTGGACTACAGATCCCTGGATTACCAGTCCAACGTGTAAACCACTGGACTACAGATCCCTGGATTACCAGTCCAACATGTAAACCACTGGACTACAGAATCCTGGATTACCAGTCCAACATGTAAACCACTGGACTACAGATCCCTGGATTACCAGTCCAACATGTAAACCACTGGACTACAGATCCCTGGATTACCAGTCCAACATGTAAACCACTGGACTACAGATCCCTGGATTACCAGTCCAACATGTAAACCACTGGACTACAGATCCCTGGATTACCAGTCCAACGTGTTAACCACTGGACTACAGATCCCTGGATTACCAGTCCAACGTGTTAACCACTGGACTACAGATCCCTGGATTACCAGTCCAACATGTAAACCACTGGACTACAGATCCCTGGATTACCAGTCCAACATGTAAACCACTGGACTACAGATCCCTGGATTACCAGTCCAACATGTAAACCACTGGACTACAGATCCCTGGATTACCAGTCCAACATGTAAACCACTGGACTACAGATCCCTGGATTACCAGTCCAACATGTTAACCACTGGACTACAGATCCCTGGATTACCAGTCCAACATGTAAACCACTGGACTACAGATCCCTGGATTACCAGTCCAACATGTTAACCACTGGACTACAGATCCCTGGATTACCAGTCCAACATGTAAACCACTGGACTACAGATCCCTGGATTACCAGTCCAACATGTAAACCACTGGACTACAGAATCCTGGATTACCAGTCCAACATGTAAACCACTGGACTACAGATCCCTGGATTACCAGTCCAACATGTAAACCACTGGACTACAGATCCCTGGATTACCAGTCCAACATGTTAACCACTGGACTACAGATCCCTGGATTACCAGTCCAACATGTAAACCACTGGACTACAGATCCCTGGATTACCAGTCCAACATGTAAACCACTGGACTACAGAATCCTGGATTACCAGTCCAACATGTAAACCACTGGACTACAGATCCCTGGATTACCAGTCCAACATGTAAACCACTGGACTACAGATCCCTGGATTACCAGTCCAACATGTTAACCACTGGACTACAGAATCCTGGATTACCAGTCCAACATGTTAACCACTGGACTACAGATCCCTGGATTACCAGTCCAACATGTAAACCACTGGACTACAGATCCCTGGATTACCAGTCCAACATGTAAACCACTGGACTACAGATCCGGCTGTAAGTATCATGATTATGTCTTATTAATTGCCACAATGTTTGTTTGCAGGTTATGTATTTAATAATAGAACCATAGGTAAGGTTTTGGACAAATTTTGCAACAGCTTAATTCTTTCCCTCATTCAAGCACCTCTCGACGCTATTACCAACATGACCTACATTGACAATGTAGTAGCCAAACTAATGTTCATAATAAAGGCCAGAATCTCATGTAGTCCCAGTAATATCTATGGAGGTGGGATAGATATGGCCACTACTTATCCACTGTATGATAGCTAAATGGCTGTCGTTTGTATGGAGATATAATAGTATATTAACCTAAATCTCTATGAAGTCCCAGTAATATCTATGGAGGTGGGATAGATATGGCCACTACTTATCCACTGTATGATAGCTAAATGGCTGTGATTTGTATCATATACAATATAATAGTATATTAATTTAAATCTTTTATGAAGGAAAGGGGTTAACAGTTTAAATTTTAATTTAAAAAAATTTCAATTTAAGTGGGCATTTTTGACAGAGGAGAATCCTGGAAAAAAACCAGGGGAACGTTCGTGAATTTGGGATGCCAATATTTGTTGACACTCTGTAACCAATTTTCTGCAGTGTACATTGTAAGGACAACGTTTTGTTTGTTTTAGGTAGTACCCCGCTGGGTACGTACAAGAAGTTGATAGAATTCTATAAGGCAGGTAGTGTTTCCTTCAAGTATGTGAAGACATTCAACATGGATGAATACTGTGGTATGTACAACAAAACTGTTGTTTGTAGAGTTTGAAACAGTGTGAGATTGTGGTGTGTACATCAAAACTGTTGTTTGTAGAGTTTGAAACAGTGTAAGATTGTGGTGTGTACATCAAAACTGTTGTTTGTAGAGTTTGAAACAGTGTAAGATTGTGGTGTGTACATCAAAACTGTTGTTTGTAGAGTTTGAAACAGTGTGAGATTGTGGTATGTACAACACAACTGTTGTTTGTAGAGTTTGAAACAGTGTGAGATTGTGGTATGTACAACAAAACTGTTGTTTGTAGAGTTTGAAACAGTGTGAGATTGTGGTATGTATAACAAAACTGTTGTTTGTAGAGTTTGAAACAGTGTGAGATTGTGGTGTGTACATCAAAACTGTTGTTTGTAGAGTTTGAAACAGTGTAAGATTGTGGTGTGTACATCAAAACTGTTGTTTGTAGAGTTTGAAACAGTGTGAGATTGTGGTGTGTACATCAAACTGTTGTTTGTAGAGTTTGAAACAGTGTAAGATTGTGGTGTGTACATCAAAACTGTTGTTTGTAGAGTTTGAAACAGTGTGAGATTGTGGTATGTACAACAAAACTGTTGTAGAGTTTGAAACAGGGTGAGATTGTGGTATGTACAACACAACTGTTGTAGAGTTTGAAACAGGGTGAGATTGTGGTATGTACAACACAACTGTTGTAGAGTTTGAAACAGGGTGAGATTGTGGTATGTACAACAAAACTGTTGTTTGTAGAGTTTGAAACAGTGTGAGATTGTGGTATGTACAACACAACTGTTGTTTGTAGAGTTTGAAACAGTGTGAGATTGTGGTATGTACAACACAACTGTTGTTTGTAGAGTTTGAAACAGTGTAAGACTGTGGTATATACAACAAAACTGTTGTTTGTAGAGTTTGAAACAGTGTAAGACTGTGGTATATACAACAAAACTATTGTTTGTAGAGTTTGAAACAGTGTGAGATTGTGGTATGTACAACACAACTGTTCTTTGTAGAGTTTGAAACAGTGTGAGATTGTTGTATGTACAACACAACTGTTGTTTGTAGAGTTTGAAACAGTGTGAGATTGTGGTATGTACAACAAAACTGTTGTTTGTAGAGTTTGAAACAGTGTGAGATTGTGGTATGTACAACACAACTGTTGTTTGTAGAGTTTGAAACAGGGTGAGATTGTGGTATGTACAACACAACTGTTGTTTGTAGAGTTTGAAACAGGTGAGATTGTGGTATGTACAACAAACTATTGTTTGTAGAGATTGAAACAGTGTGAGATTGTGGTATGTACAACACAACCTTTGTTTGTAGAGTTTGAAACAGGGTGAGATTGTGGTATGTACAACAAACTATTGTTTGTAGAGTTTGAAACAGGGTGAGATTGTTGTATATACAACAAAACTGTTGTTTGTAGAGTTTGAAACAGGGTGAGACTGTGGTATGTACAACAAACTATTGTTTGTAGAGTTTGAAACAGTGTGAGATTATGGTATGTACATCAAAACTGTTGTTTGTAGAGTTTGAAACAGCGTGATATTGTGGTATGTACAACACAACTGTTGTTTGTAGAGTTTGTAACAGTGTGAGATTGTGGTATGTACAACAAACCTGTTGTTTGTAGAGTTTGAAACAGTGTAAGACTGTGGTATGTACAACACAACTGTTGTTTGTAGAGTTTGAAACAGTGTGAGATTGTGGTATGTACAACACAACTGTTGTTTGTAGAGTTTGAAACAGTGTGAGATTGTGGTATGTACAACACAACTGTTGTTTGTAGAGTTTGAAACAGTGTGAGATTGTGGTATGTACAACACAACTGTTGTTTGTAGAGTTTGAAACAGTGTGAGATTGTTGTATGTACAACACAACTGTTGTTTGTAGAGTTTGAAACAGTGTGAGATTGTGGTATGTACAACACAACTGTTGTTTGTAGAGTTTGAAACAGTGTGAGATTGTGGTATGTACAACACAACTGTTGTTTGTAGAGTTTAAAACAGTGTGAGATTGTGGTATGTACAACACAACTGTTGTTTGTAGAGTTTGAAACAGTGTGAGATTGTGGTATGTACAACACAACTGTTGTTTGTAGAGTTTGAAACAGTGTGAGATTGTGGTATGTACAACACAACTGTTGTTTGTAGAGTTTGAAACAGTGTGAAATTGTGGTATGTACAACACAACTGTTGTTTGTAGAGTTTGAAACAGTGTAAGACTGTGGTATGTACAACACAACTGTTGTTTGTAGAGTTTGAAACAGTGTGAGATTGTGGTATGTACAACACAACTGTTGTTTGTAGAGTTTGAAACAGTGTGAGACTGTGGTATGTGTATATAGCTTGATATGTTTGAATGATGTATACTACAATGCACTGCATATGGCATATCCGTATTCAATAATATTTACATCGCTATTGCATCTACTTCGATTAATACCCAGAGAGCTATCACTATTTCATGTTTATTGTATTTCCCACCAGATGTAGCGAGGGACCACCCAGAGAGCTATCACTATTTCATGTGTATTGTATTTCTCACCAGATCTAGCGAGGGACCACCCAGAGAGCTATCACTATTTCATGTGTATTGTATTTCCCACCAGATCTAGCGAGGGACCACCCAGAGAGCTATCACTATTTCATGTGTATTGTATTTCCCACCAGATCTAGCGAGGGACCACCCAGAGAGCTATCACTATTTCATGTGTATTGTATTTCCCACCAGATCTAGCGAGGGACCACCCAGAGAGCTATCACTATTTCATGTGTATTGTATTTCCCACCAGATCTAGCGAGGGACCACCCAGAGAGCTATCACTATTTCATGTGTATTGTATTTCCCACCAGATCTAGCGAGGGACCACCCAGAGAGCTATCACTATTTCATGTGTATTGTATTTCCCACCAGATCTAGCGAGGGACCACCCAGAGAGCTATCACTATTTCATGTGTATTGTATTTCCCACCAGATCTAGCGAGGGACCACCCAGAGAGCTATCACTATTTCATGTGTATTGTATTTCCCACCAGATCTAGCGAGGGACCACCCAGAGAGCTATCACTATTTCATGTGTATTGTATTTCCCACCAGATCTAGCGAGGGACCACCCAGAGAGCTATCACTATTTCATGTGTATTGTATTTCCCACCAGATCTAGCGAGGGACCACCCAGAGAGCTATCACTCTTTCATGTGGAACAATCTGTTCAAACATATCGACATTGTGCCAGAAAATGCGCACCTTCTGGACGGCAATGCTACAGACTTTGAGAAAGAATGCAGTGCGTTTGAAAGGAAGATCAGCGAGGCGGGTGGAATACAACTGTTTTTAGGAGGTTTGTTTGTCTATAGTTTTAATTTTTTTATTATTTATTTATCATCTTTTTAGTCAGTTCAGTATATCGACTAAGTGGTAATTGATTAGCTGTGTATTTATGTCAATCTGTGTTTGTAAATAGTTATTCGTCAACATGCAGGTGTGTTTATCATTTATTCTACCAGATTTATTCAGATGAATTACACGATATAGTTCTGTTGTATGCAGGTAATTTAGAATTTTAAAAAAAACTTTATTTATTTTATAATGATTTTAACAACTTATATTAATCACTCCCGTTGGCGCGGATGAAAGCGTATATGTGGTTATTTGTGTGGAAACTGGAGAAAACCCACCTGTTTGATCTGGCGACCACCGTACCATCTCACATACTTCCCGGTCCGAGAATCAAACCCGCGTTGCATTGGTGAGAAGCGAGCGGGCTAACCACTGCGCTAATCGGACAGCTGGTTAGCGCATGCTATAGTTTTAATTAGGGATGGCAATAACGGTATTCGAATATTCAATTGGATATTCGAATATATGTAACCTCTAAATATGGTCACTGGACTGAAATGAAACGTGGTTGCTTATGGCTGTACTTGACATATCGATTCACTCCCTAATTCCAAGTTCCTCTCGCCCCATTACCCGGTACCAAACTTTACAAAGCAATTTGAAAAGTGTATAGCACATTATAAAACCACTGAAATCCCGAATATCGAGTAATTAGTTATTGATTGACCAAAGGGGTTGCATTGCATTGCAAAATAACATGGGTGCAAATCGGGTGTTATTCATTGTTCATTTACTCATTGGTTTACCAGCGCGGGTATCGGAATTTAGTAATCAAATATACCACTGCGAAAGATGGTGCACCAATGGAGAACTGCCAGGATATACCAGATTTAAAGCAAAATACTTCCTAATATTGTTTTTCGCGATACATCACAGATAGCAAATTCCAAAATGGTGAAAATCCCGAAATGAAGTGTTCGCGAAATTATAGTGTTTAACAGTATGCGTTGATAAATAGTACCAAGCGTTCTGTTTACCTCTGATTAATTAAATGATTCTGTTGTGTTTTCGCTGTTAACTTTTATTTGTGTTCGATCTATTTGACTTGTAATTGATGAAATTATATACGGCAATTAACGTGTAGATTAAGCACCTGCATGCCATTCCGGTGTATGCACAACACCACTTGCAGGCTTCACTCCCCTTTAAAAACAGTCATTCTGAAACTTAACAAGAACAGTAATAAATTCAAAGGTCTGACTAGCCTGGGAACTGGCATTGATATATTTTGCCTGGTCAGTGATATAAATATATTTTAATACTGAGATCATTAATTGGGCCGTATTGAGTTTCTGATTTTACCAGAAGTAAATTGGTGAAAAAAAGCGACAGACTAGAACCCAGGCTACGGTCTGACAAATATGTCAACTGTCATGTAAACATCTCGTTTTAACCCATTCAACACCAAGTAACTCACATGGACTGGTCCATGATATTCATAAACCAATAAATGAATCAGAAAATCACATTTGGACAAGTTCATTTATCAAAATGGATAATTATGTCTAAAAATAGTCATATCACTGGCAAAAAGTGCAGATCCTGATGAGACGGCTCGTCACGAGCCGGCTCATCTGGATCTACACTTTTTGTAAGCCTATTTAGAGGTCTGTGGTGTTGAAAGGGTTAAACATACTCTGAAATTAGAATTGCTATGTCTGATTCTGCTCTCTTTCAAATTTGCAAACAAATGGATGGATGTGTCCCCGTCTGATATTGTTGCAGACAAGAATTGTTGCTTTAATTTCCATTGGACATTTCTCATGCTTTCTATTGTTAAACCCAGCACCTGCTAGATTGTATTTTGTTTTCTAGGTATTGGTCCAGACGGTCATATAGCATTCAACGAGCCGGGGTCCAGTCTTGTCTCTCGTACACGTGTGAAAACGCTAGCTCAGGAAACTATAGTTGCCAATGCTCGATTCTTTGATGGTGATATAGCACAGGTACCAACTAGAGCACTGACCGTCGGCGTCGGCACTGTCATGGATGCTAAAGAGGTATTACATTAAGTCTTAGAATATCCATAATCCCACCTAGAAGCTGTGCTCACTCTCAGCACCCTGCCCACCCAGACCTGTGCTCGACCACCCTGCACATCCCAAACGTTGCTCCCTCTCAGTACCCTGCACACCCAGACCTGTGCTCAACCACCCTGCACACCCAGACCTGTGCCCGAACACCCTGCACATCCCAAAATGTGCTCTTTCTCAGTACCCTGCCCACCCAGACCTGTGCTCAACCACCCTGCCCACCCAGACCTGTGCTCAACCACCCTGCACATCCCAAACTGTGCTCCCTCTCAGTACCCTGCCCACCTAGACCTGTGCTCAACCACCCTGCACACCCAGACCTGTGCTCAACCACCCTGCACATCCCAAACTGTGCTCCCTCTCAGTACCTGCCCACCTAGACCTGTGCTCAACCACCCTGCACACCCAGACCTGTGCTCAACCACCCTGCACACCCAGACCTGTGCTCAACACCCTGCACACCCAGACATGTGCTCAACCACCCTGCCCACCCAGACCTGTGCTCGACCACCCTGCCCACCCAGACCTGTGCTCAACCACCCTGCCCACCCAGACCTGTGCTCGACCACTCTGCCCACCCAGACCTGTGCTCGACCACCCTACCCACCCAGACCTGTGCTCGACCACCCTGCCCACCCAGACCTGTGCTCAACCACCCTGCCCACCCAGACCTGTGCTCGACCACCCTGCACACCCAGACCTGTGCCCGAACACCCTGCACATCCCAAACTGTGCTCCCTCTCAGTACCCTGCACACCCAGACCTGTGCTCGACCACCTGCACATCCCAAACTGTGCTCCCTCTCAGTACCCTGCCCACCCAGACCTGTGCTCAACCACCCTGCCCACCCACCTGTGCTCCCTCTCAGTACCCTGCGCACCCAGACCTGTGCTCAACCACCCTGCCCACCCAGACCTGTGCTCGACCACCCTGCACATCCCAACTGTGCTCCCTCTCAGTACCCTGCCCACCCAGACCTGTGCTCAACCACCCTGCACATCCCAAACTGTGCTCCCTCTCAGTACCCTGCACACCCAGACCTGTGCTCTACCACCCTGCACATCCATCTCAAGCTGTGCTCCCTCTCAGCACCCTGCCCACCCAAACCTGTGCTCGACCACCCTGCACATCCCAAACTGTGCTCCCTCCCAGTACCCTTCCCACCCAGACCTGTGCTCAACCACCCTGCACATCCCACATTGTGCTCCCTCTCAGTACCCTGCCCACCCAGACCTGTGCTCAACCACCCTGCACATCCCAAACTGTGCTCCCCCACACAAATTGTTTTCATATAACGCTATCCGCTCTGTCGTCCATCCGTCTACCTGTCCATACCACAGGGATTCGGCACGTTTGGGGGTACTAGTATATATATTTAAGTACAGGGATTCTACTCTGTGGGATGTCAGATTTCGCATCGATCAGTAAAATGGCCATATCTGAAACAATGTTGTACAAAGCTGTCCAAATATAACGCCTATCCCGAGTCTTTATATTGTTCTTCAAATAAAACACAACTTTAAGCTGCATGCATGTATACTTTGCAAACAATTGCCACATACATTGGCCATATGAAGAACAATCATAATCCAATCAGAACGCTCGTTTCAACGCGAATTGCGCCGCTTTAGAATTTTTCAAAACAAATTGAAAATGCTACGAAATCTCTTTTTGACGTACATTTTTGCCGAATAAACATACAGGTTAGTGGAAACACATTTTATTGATAATGTTATTCACAGTTAAAACTCTCCCGTCGAAGATTGTTTTTTGTTGCTGACAGAACCCGTGTCCTAGTATGGAAATGTGACCTGCTATGGCCAATGTATGTGGCAATTGTTTGCAAAGTATACATGCATGCAGCTTAAAGTTGTGTTTTATTTGAAGAACAATATAAAGACTCGGGATAGGCGTTATATTTGGATAGCTTTGTACAAAATTGTTTCAGATAGGGCCATTTTACTGATCGATGCGAAATCTGACATTCCACAGAGTAGAATCCCTGTACTTAAATATATATACTAGTACCCCCAAACGTGCCGAATCCCTGTGGTCCATACAAACAAAATGGATACCTACTTCATGCAAATTTATTTTAGCTCAGTTGCGACATGAAACACGACACTCGGGATTCATAATTTCTGTAAATTAGCATTATTTGCTGTGAAGTCCCGGCGTTGAATATTAGTCCCAATTCTGGTACCTCCGTGGTCCAGTTGAACTCCACTTGCTCCTCACCACTGTAGGTTCAAATCTCACCGGGAGGTGTCAAGTCTCTCATGTGAGCAAGCAATCTAGCTGGCTTGTGGAAGGTATGTGGTTCTACCCGGGTGCCTGAAAGTCTTCCTCCACCAATAATAGCTGCAGAGTCGCCATGTGAACCCAAAACAAATTTAATAGTTTCAATTCATGATTCCTCTTAATTAGCGTCATTCACCTTCCCTTCTAGTCATAGTCATGGAATGTTTGTCCTAATTCATGATTCCTCTTAATTAGCGTCATTCACCTTCCCTTCTAGTCATAGTCATGGAATGTTTGTCCTAATTCATGATTCCTCTTAGTTAGCTTTCATTCGCCTTCATATCCCGGTCATGGAATGTTACCACCAATTCATGATTTCTGTTAATTAGCTTTCATTTTTCTTCATGTCCTATCTATGGAATATCTGTCCACAGATGCTTGGGGTCTTGCCAAATAGTATCGGGTTGAAAACCACACAATTTTATTTTTTTAAGAACATTATGATAACACCATAGGCTTGACATTAACCCATTCAAGTAACTCACATGGACTGGTCCATGATATTTTTAGACCAATAAATTAATAACAAAATTACATTTGGATCAGTTCATTTATCAAAATGGGTAAACATTTTTCTAAAAATAGTTATATTACTTGAAAAAAGTGTAGATCCTGATGAGACGGCTCGTCACGAGCCGGCTCATCTGGATCTACACTTTTTGTAAGCCAATTTAGAGGTCTGTGGTGTTGAAAGGGTTAAACATACAAATTATTTAGGCCATGGCCATATGGTTTGAACCCACAACCATTTGTCCAGACCCCAAGCATCTGTGTGTCTGTCCCAGTTCATGATTTCTGTTAATTAGCATTAGCCTGGGTTCCAGTCTGTCGATTTTTAACCTCTTGCAAAATGACAGCCTGGGGAAACTGGATTTCCGATCGTAGCACCATCTACTTACACCCACTTTTACGAGGGTGTAGATTTGAAGAACGACAACTCTTCTCTACAAGATACTATTGCTAAATATAGAATCGGAAAAGCACGATTATACACGATCATTTCTGAATATACACGAATGCTCCCGTAGCCTCATTTACATCGGAAACATATAATTTCCCGTTTTTGTGTTATATCGACGAGATGACGGATTTGAACTATTAAGTTTAAGTGATAATGGGTCGATTCAGCGTAATTGAAGTAAGGACGACTTAAATCTTGAGTAAATATGTCAAATCAGACGCACATTGTACTTTTTAAAGCTATTTATCGTTCCGTTGACCCGTAACAATGACAGCCAATTATAAAGTTTTATCAACATTGCATTGCCTCGTTATCGACTCAAGTCTGTCATTAATGTCACATGCGAAAGGCCTATTAATAGGATTAATGCTAGTCAATAATTACACGGACAATCCGTCCAGTTTCCCCAGGCGTTGATATTATCAGAAGCTCAATACGGCCCAATTAATTGTCTCGGTGTTAAAATATATTTATTTGACTGACCAGGCAAAATATATCAACGCCTGTTCCCAGGCTAAATTAGCATCATTCACCGTCGCATCCTGACCATTAAATGTTGATCCCGATTCAGTTACTGAGCATCACCAGCTTTACTAAATCAAAATTGCTACTACGGTTGTTAATTCCTGTTCCGTCTTAATTCAGTTACACCAACAACCTGATTATTCTACCAATAGTTCTACTAATAAAATCATGAATGTTATATTTTCAGGTCATGATCTTGATAACCGGGGCTCACAAATCGTACGCCCTTCACAAGGCCATTGAGGGCGGCGTTAGTCACATGTTCACAGTCTCCGCCTTCCAGATGCACCAGAACACCATCTTCCTGTGTGATGAGGATGCTACAATGGAACTAAAAGTCAAGACAGTCAAGTACTTCAAAGGCCTGGATAGTTTACACCAGAAACTAATAGAGGAACCAACACTAGGCCAGCAATCCTAGAACTTCCGTATTATTTTAAATTCTTCACAATGCATTGGACAAGCAATTCCGATGGAGCTATAGGGGCAGACATTGTGATTTTGCAATCACTGTCTGTCCAACCATCCATCCAGATATCCTTATTTCCATCTAAAGTTGTCCTCACTTAACCTTTTCCTTCATAGAGATTTAGGTTAATATACTATTATATCTCCATACAATCGACAGCCATTTAGTTATCATGCAGTGGATAAGTAGTCGACATATCTATCCCACCTGCACAGATATTACTGCACAGATTCTGGCCTTTATTATGAACATTGGTTTGGCTACTACATTGTCAATGTATGTCATATTGGTAATGGCGTCAAGAGGTGCTTCTCTGAAGGAAAGGGTTAAACTCCAAAAATCCTGATCAACTTCACGTGAGTCATCAGTACGAGTAATAGATGTACAGACTTTTCGTTTTCTGCTCTTTGATTTTTGGCAATTTGTCCACACTAGTTCTTTTAAACTGAATTTCAACACTAATTGTGGAGAATGATCAGTACTAAGTTATGCATATCATTGTGTGTGTGTTCTTCTTGGTTGATTTTGTTATATGGCAGTTAACATATCTTGAAGATGGCGGAGAACAAAATATGTCCGTTTCTGCCAAACTCCTAGATGAATTTAAAAAATACTTGTAGTAAACCCGCTTAATGAAACATACCTATCAATGATTGTGTATGTACATCTAGGCTTGTCTATGTAGATCAATGTGTGTATATCTTGATCAATGTTGGTCAATGTTTGTCTATGTAGATCAATGTGTGTCTATCTTGATCAATGTTTGTCTATCTTGATCAATATTTATCTATGTTGGTCAATGTTTGTCTATCTTGATCAATGTTTGTCTATCTTGGTCAATATTTATCTATCTTGATCAATGTTTGTCTATGTTGATCAATGTTTGTCTATGTTGGTTGTTTGTTTCTTGATCAATGTTTGTCTATGTAGATCAATGTTTGTCTATGTAGATCAATGTTTGTCTATGTAGATCAATGTTTGTCTATGTAGATCAATGTTTGTCTATGTAGATCAATGTTTGTCTATCTTGATCAATGTTTGTCTATGTAGATCAATGTTTGTCTATCTTGATCAATGATTGTCTATGTAGATCAATGTTTGTCTATCTTGATCAATGTTTGTCTATGTAGATCAATGTGTGTCTATCTTGATCAATGTTTGTCTATGTTGGTCAATGTTTGTCTATCTTGATCAATGTTTGTCTATGTTGATCAATGTTTGTCTATCTTGATCAATGTTTGTCTATGTAGATCAATGTTTGTCTATCTTGATCAATGTTTGTCTATGTAGATCAGTTTAATTTGAAAAAACCTGCTGATCCATAATTTCCTTTATATGTCAGTTTTATACCTTGTACCTGCATAAATCTGTTCATTAACGTTAATATGTTGTCATACATTCCATTATAAATTTGTATTTTCACTGTCTGTGCCTGACAAAAATGGCAACTTGCCCCCGGATATATGCCTCAAACACCATGTGTTCACACCTTGTAAGTCTACAGAGCTACCTCTTTATGGAGCTATTCGTAAATGCGCTCTTTCGCCACATCCAAGATATTAAATAATGTGAGTAAAAGAATATACCAAAAATAAATGTGTTAATTGGACGATATGACGAAGCACACCCGTTAAAATGGGCATTCTGGTATACAGCTATAGAGTCCTAGAGCGAAAGCAACCAGCCATCGATTGCCTTCATGCTTCACATGTTAAACTCATTAAGCTGATGTGTCAGCTGTCCGATTAGCACAGTGGTTAGTAATGGTTTCTTCTCACCAATGCAATCCGGGTTCGATCCTTGTACTGGGAAGTATGTGTGAAGTACGTTGGTGGCATGGGTTGATGGGTGGGTTTTCTCCGAGTACTCCGGTTTCCTCCCGCATGAATGACCACATATTCGCTTTCATCCGCGCCAACACCAATGATTAATGCAAGTTGTTTTTCGCAATCAAAATAGATCTGATTGTTATGTCTGTTCAATAACTTAGCAACCTACAGGGTTGTCGATACTACATGGAAATGTTCACCACATCGACAGGTGTTGAGGAAATAATTGATTTGAAATCAACGACTGTAACCACTCGGGCCATGGAGGCCCCTCTTGGGGATGTTATAAATCCATGTGTTATTATTTACATAAGTTAGATGTCCCAATTAACTGTTAGATCACAACAATGTAGCACATTAGAATTTTGTAGTCAATACTATGATAAATTACAATTGTTTGTTTTGGTGTTTCCAGTGGTTGTTTACTGGTAGTTGATGTTTTGGCATGTGAGAAATTGTTCGTGTTCTTGCCCAGGTTTTGTAGCTTGTTTGTTGTATAGTATTGTGTCATTATAAAATCCATTTTGTTGAGTCTGATTTACGTAAATTAGTAAATACTATAGCAACTCTAATATTGACCTAATTTTGATCATAAATGGAAGAAATATTTTGGGATAAAGGGAATGGGTGGCACAACATTTTCGAATTCTCATCGTCTGATCCCTTTACGAATAACAAAATTCCAAAATTTGACTTCAGAATCACTTGGCCGTCTTATATTGCTATATGTTATACAAACGACATCTCATTCAGAGTGGCAGTCACAATGTACCCTGATGCGGGCGACACATTTACAGAGAAACATTTCAAATTCAGTTAAATATAAGTCATATCCACATTAGAATAATGTGTTTTGTACCAGTTGTTTAAATCGAAATGTGATGTTGTATGCTGTGCCTGTTTGACATGTTCTCTATTTTATATTGATGTTCTTTAAGATTTCTTTGTTATATTGCTGTAAGCTATGGCTGTTAATCTTGTCAAGTTGTGTTAGATATATTATGAATTAAAAAGCAGTTATGGTGCTATAAGCTTGTCGTGTGTAATTATTTATTACAAGTCATTCAAGAATACATCTTGTATAGGGTGCCATCATTACACCTACCTCAAACTGTCGACAGACAGTGAATGGCAAACAATTACGTCTGCCTCCATTCACAGAAATGATCAGTATTTTGCCTAGTTATGCATACAACATTATCGTCGCCACATTCTACAGGATTGATGTTTGATGCAGTTGAAGATATTAAAGAACAGTTTGTCTGATCTACTAGCACTGAAACGCTGGCCAGATTACCACCATACGTGCACACACACAATATTCAAGCCTGGTTGTCATGGCATTCTCCTCGTTTTGGTTGTCATAGAGTTCTGCCCCTTTGAAGATAATAAAAACTATTGTCTGCTAGAATAAACGGGTTAGTAGTCTAGTGACTAACACAGACTGTGAATCCAGGGTTCCCCCAGTCTGACCCTAATAATATTAACAGTCATTTATATGGGACTTTAACCCAAGATGTTGTGTCGGTGCTTTACATTGTGCACATAAAAGATACAGAGAAGACATTGGAATGGGTCTCTGTCTGTATCATTGCACTATCCTCCAAACATCTAAATCACTCACTTGGGCAACCGGTAGCGATGCTAAATAAAGGAAAAAAACAAATTATCTGTGGCCGGTAGCAGTGCTTGCACACAATGATCGGTACCAAGTCAAAATTACACTCCAATACTTATGTATATAAACAAGAAACACAACCATCCTGCTTAAAGTTTGTTGCTGTGGTATAAATGTTTAAGTAAAATACTTTAAATGAACAGGCCTAGATTTCCCAACTTCTCATCACAGGATAAATGAGCAAGCATAAACTAACAGGACTTTAGTCCAGTGGTAAACATGCTGGACTGGTAATCCAGGGTTCGCAGGTTCGATCCCCCCGTCTGACGCTAATAAAATTAACATTCTTTCAGATGGGACTAAACCGAGGTCTCATGTTGGTGCTTTACATCATGCACGTAAAAGAACCAGAGGAGACTAAAATGATTAATCTCTTCTGGATGCGCCGCTTATATGGGCAACCGGTAGCGATGATAAATCTCTTCAGGATGCGTTGCTCATATGGGCAACCGGTAGCGACGATAAATCTCTTCAGGATGCGTTGCTCATATGGGCAACCGGTAGCGACGATAAATCTCTTCAGGATGCGTTGCTCATATGGGCAACCGGTAGCGACGATAAATCTCTTCAGGATGCGTTGCTCAATATGGGCAACTGGTAGCGATGATAAATCTCTTCAGGATGCGTTGCTCATATGGGCAACCGGTAGCGATGATAAATCTCTTCAGGAGGCGTCGCTCATATGGGCAACCGGTAGCGATGATAAATCTCTTCAGGAGGCGTCGCTCATATGGGCAAGCGGTAGCGACGATAAAGAAACATAAAACACACATGACTTTGAACAGGTGTACTTGAACAGTTTGACAAGAAAGCCAACTTTGTGACGTTATTTTATTTGCATATGAAGCTGTATCATGATATATTACAATGTCAAAATAAAACGCAGCCATTCATTTACTTCCCAAAGAAAAAACAAATTGATAGTAACAAGCAAATACAGCGATTGTTTCCCCACAGAATAGTTGCTTTGGAGTGATAAGTGATTGTTTCCCCACAGAATAGTTGCTTTGGAGTGATAAGTGATTGTTTCCCCACAGAATAGTTGCTTTGGAGTGATAAGTGATTGTTTCCCCACAGAATAGTTGCTTTGGAGTGATAAGTGATTGTTTCCCCACAGAATAGTTGCTTTGGAGTGATAAGTGATTGTTTCCCCACAGAATAGTTGCTTTGGAGTGATAAGTGATTGTTTCCCCACAGAATAGTTGCTTTGGAGTGATAAGTGATTGTTTCCCCACAGAATAGTTGCTTTGGAGTGATAAGTGATTGTTTCCCCACATAATAGTTGCTTTGGAGTGATAAGTGATTGTTTCCCCACAGAATAGTTGCTTTGGAGTGTGATTGTTTCCCCACAGAATAGTTGCTTTGGAGCGCGATTGTTTCCCCATAGAATAGTTGCTTTGGAGCGTGATTGTTTCCCCACAGAATAGTTGCTTTGGAGTGATAAACAGTCACAAGTATATAAGGATTAAAATTAACTCCATGTCTGCTAGTTTGGTGCTAAACTCTTACAAAGAGTTTACCTGATAAGTAATTCACATTGAGGGCCTTGCCAAAACAAAAGTTTGTCGCTTTTCTGAGAGGACAATATTATAAACATAAAGCAAGACGGCCAAGTGGCCCTGGATTGCTCACCTGAATTAACTACGTCGCCAAATGATAACGAGATTTTGTATTTGTGAAGTAATTGATTTAGTTGTTTCACGTAACTTCTGACCATGTACACAATTAAAAACAATACTTGACATGTAAAGATTCTAAATTTAATTTTCATCAAAATGTAACTTGTGATCAAATTTGGATAAAAGATACAGTTGGTACAGTGTTTTTCTTTAACCGACCTAGTTGGGTGATCGAAAGGTAACTTCTAAGTTTGACATAAATCAGGTCAAAATACAGTTGCTAATGCATTTAGAAGCATGTTACTTTAGTTTGACAGTGTGACCTACTAATTTGACAGACATGTTCAATTATTGAGTTTTCAGCAACAAAACATCCAGTTGCTCCAGTGTTCAAAGGGTTTTTCTTTAACTGACCTAGTGACAATAAGGAATTTCAAATATATCTAAAAGAAATACCCTAACAGAATTTATGTTGGAACCAAGCTTTCATCAAATATGGGGAGAACTAAAAAATTATTTTCGACGAAGAGATATAATCTTAGATATAAATTATGAAACAATATGTTGCTTAATAACAAAAGGTGATGCCGAAAAGAATCCAAAATATTTCATTATTCTCGTAGCCAAGTACTTCATATACTTAAATAAAATTAAAACATTGATTCCACATATCGACCTATTCATCAAGTACCTAAAAGGTCGGTTAGAAATTGAAAAGACTATCGCATTGATGCATGACAAACTTGAAAAGCATAATGAAAAATATATATATATTAACTTTTCTGTTGTTAATATATTTTAATTATATTATTATACCAACATATATATAAAGATATATTTAGAAGTAGCTCGTGGACATATTTTATTTGCTTCTGTACGTGCTGATACGTGTGTATGTTGTTTGAATGTGTGCATGTAAGTGCGAGTGTTTGAGAGAGCATGAGTGGAAAAAAAATTCTATATTCATTTCTTATTGAAAATTAATGTTTTATGTACATGCATATAGAATGGGAAAAAATAAAAATAATTAAAAAAACTTGTGCCCTCACCCCTACCTCACAGACAGACAAAACTCTTATCACAACACCTCACCTGGAAACCTTTGGCTCAGATGAGCAAACAAAAATATTAATTAGCAAACAAAACTTTTTAAAACAAATGTAAAAATGAAGAGGTTTCAAAAACAATGGATACAAATTAGAGCCATACACTTAAATGCATCATGTAATATAAATAACCAGGACGGTTATATTTCCATTCCTCGAGGAAAAACAGAGAACCAGTACCAAGCTACGAGTTTAGATCTGAGCCACCTATCAACAACATGGTTGGAGAAAATACATTTCTCGTTCTTGAATAAAGTTTTGGCAATACATGTATATGATCACGGCCGTGAAGTCCAGCATTTGGCAATACATGTATATGATCACGGCCGTGAAGTCCAGCATTTGAGGTTAACACTTAACCTGCCGAATAAATTGGACGGATTGTCCAAACAACATAAATCCCGATCAGCCGCGGTGTAACACCGCGTTCGATCAGGCTCTATGTTCTTTGCTATTCAGCCAAGTGTTTTAGCTCCACTAGCCAAATAGCAAACAGCATAGAGCCTTATCAGATGTCACAATCTGTGCTGTCTGATCTGCCTCTATGCTGGTTACTGTAATTGTTGGACATTGGGTCCAGCCAGGTATTTATCTCTTTATTAATATATATATATTTTTTAATGACTGCATTAATTGCGAAATGAAGGAGGATGGCCTTCATGACATGAATCAAAAACAACAATTTGAATAAGATGGCGCTATATCGGTCACAGGAGCCCACTTATGAACCTGGCAGGAATATCCAAACATGCACAGGAATATCCAAACATGCACAGGAATATCCAAACATGCACAGGAATATCCAAACATGCACAGGAATATCCAAACATATGCCCAGGAATATCCAAACATATGCACAGGAATATCCAAACATATGCCCAGGAATATCCAAACATATGCACATGAATATCCAAACATATGCCCAGGAATATCCAAACATGCACAGGAATATCCAAACATGCCCAGGAATATCCAAACATGCACAGGAATATCCAAACATGCACAGGAATATCCAAACATATGCACAGGAATATCCAAACATGCACAGGAATATCCAAACATGCACAGGAATATCCAAACATATGCACATGAATATCCAAACATGCACAGGAATATCCAAACATGCACAGGAATATCCAAACATATGCCCAGGAATATCCAAACATATGCACAGGAATATCCAAACATATGCCCAGGAATATCCAAACATATGCCCAGGAATATCCAAACATGCACAGGAATATCCAAACATGCACAGGAATATCCAAACATATGCCCAGGAATATCCAAACATATGCACAGGAATATCCAAACATATGCCCAGGAATATCCAAACATGCACAGGAATATCCAAACATGCACAGGAATATCCAAACATGCCCAGGAATATCCAAACATGCGCAGGAATATCCAAACATGCGCAGGAATATCCAAACCTATGCACATGAATATCCAAACATGCCCAGGAATATCCAAACATTCCCAGGAATATCCAAACATGTGCAGGAATATCCAAACCTATGCACATGAATATCCAAACATGCCCAGGAATATCCAAACATGCACAGGAATATCCAAACATATGCACAGGAATATCCAAACATATGCCCAGGAATATCCAAACATGCACAGGAATATCCAAACATGCGCAGGAATATCCAAACATATGCCCAGGAATATCCAAACATGCACAGGAATATCCAAACATGCACAGGAATATCCAAACATGCGCAGGAATATCCAAACATATGCACTGGAATATCCAAACATATGCACAGGAATATCCAAACATATGCCCAGGAATATCCAAACATGCGCATGAATATCCAAACATGCGCATGAATATCCAAACATGCGCATGAATATCCAAACATGCGCATGAATATCCAAACATGCGCATGAATATCCAAACATGCACAGGAATATCCAAACATATGCACATGAATATCCAAACATGCACAGGAATATCCAAACATATGCACAGGAATATCCAAACATATGCACTGGAATATCCAAACATATGCACAGGAATATCCAAACATGCACAGGAATATCCAAACATATGCACAGGAATATCCAAACATGCACAGGAATATCCAAACATATGCACTGGAATATCCAAACATATGCCCAGGAATATTGTGAAATATTTCCTATAAATGTCCACGTGTGTTTGCAAACAATTTCAACATTTTATGTACAAATCAACATGGTCCAGATTCCATCTCCAGAGCTTATAAATGAAGGAGTAGGTCAAGCCAAGTATAGCCATTTTTAGCTCTGGAGGCCATTTATTTCGACAAAATGGAAATTTTTTGTCAACTTTATTACGTCACATAATTATAAAATATTATAAAATCGGAATAGGTTCTAGATGATGGCGTTCAAAGTAATTGTTGACAGACGGACTGAAAGCTGACAGACATTAGGTGATCAGAAAAGCTCACTTGAGTGCAATGTGCTCTAAACAGCTATACATTTATACAAGCATTTAAATTAAGTAAATAATGTTAAATAAAATGTTCCAGTCGGAACTATAAATAGCATACAAGAAACTAGGCCACCTCATGATATATATGTACAATCAATTCTTAGGGACGAATATGTCTTTAACCTTTTGCTCGCTAGCGGCAGATAAAAGCACGTTTGCAAATAGCATAGAGCCTGATCTGGATCTATGTTGTTTGTAAAAGTGATTTTATTTACTCAGCAGGCAAAGGGTTAATGAGGATTTCTTCACTAACAGAGCAGTTGTTGCAGCAATAATTTTTAATTTGAACTGCACCCTAGATATAAGAACAAAGAGAACGCAATCTCACAGGTAAATTGCCATAGCATGTATATTGTGTGGCGATGGTTTTGCCATAGCATGTATATTGTGTGGCGATGGTTTTGCCATAGCATGTATATTGTGTGGCGATGGTTTTGCCATAGCATGTATATTGTGTGGCGATGGTTTTGCCATAGCATGTATATTGTGTAGCGATGGTTTTGCCATAGCATGTATATTGTGTGGCGATGGTTTTGCCATAGCATGTATATTGTGTAGCGATGGTTTTGCCATAGCATGTATATTGTGTAGCGATGGTTTTGCTATAGCATGTATATTGTGTAGCGATGGTTTTGCTATAGCATGTATATTGTGTAGCGATGGTTTTGCAATAGCATGTATATTGTGTAGCGATGGTTTTGCTATAGCATGTATATTGTGTAGCGATGGTTTTGCTATAGCATGTATATTGTGTGGCGATGGTTTTGCAATAGCATGTATATTGTGTAGCGATGGTTTTGCAATAGCATGTATATTGTGTAGCGATGGTTTTGCCATAGCATGTATATTGTGTGGCGATGGTTTTGCCATAGCATGTATATTGTGTAGCGATGGTTTTGCCATAGCATGTATATTGTGTGGCGATGGTTTTGCCATAGCATGTATATTGTGTGGCGATGGTTTTGCTATAGCATGTATATTGTGTGGCGATGGTTTTGCTATAGCATGTATATTGTGTAGCGATGGTTTTGCAATAGCATGTATATTGTGTAGCGATGGTTTTGCTATAGGATGTATATTGTGTAGCGATGGTTTTGCTATAGCATGTATATTGTGTAGCGATGGTTTTGCCATAGCATGTATATTGTGTAGCGATGGTTTTGCCATAGCATGTATATTGTGTAGCGATGGTTTTGCCATAGTATGTATATTGTATGGCGATGGTTTTGCCATAGCATGTATATTGTGTGGCGATGGTTTTGCCATAGCATGTATATTGTGTGGCGATGGTTTTGCCATAGCATGTATATTGTGTGGCGATGGTTTTGCCATAGCATGTATATTGTGTGGCGATGGTTTTGCCATACCATGTATATTGTGTGGCGATGGTTTTGCCATAGCATGTATATTGTGTGGCGATGGTTTTGCAATAGCATGTATATTGTGTGGCGATGGTTTTGCCATAGCATGTATATTGTGTGGCGATGGTTTTGCAATAGCATGTATATTGTGTGGCGATGGTTTTGCAATAGCATGTATATTGTGTGGTGATGGTTTTGCAATAGCATGTATATTGTGTAGCGATGGTTTTGCAATAGCATGTATATGATTATGTGTGGCGATGGTTTTGCAATAACATGTATATGATTACGTGTGGCCATGGTTTTGCAATAACATGTATATGATTACGTGTGGCCATGGTTTTGCAATAACATGTATATGATTATGTGTAGCGATGGTTTTGCAATAGCATGTATATGATTATGTGTAGCGATGGTTTTGCAATAGCATGTATATGATTATGTGTAGCGATGGTTTTGCAATAGCATGTATATTGTGTAGCGATGGTTTTGCTATAGCATGTATATTGTGTAGCGATGGTTTTGCCATAGCATGTATATTGTGTGGCGATGGTTTTGCCATAGCATGTATATTGTGTGGCGATGGTTTTGCCATAGCATGTATATTGTGTGGCGATGGTTTTGCCATAGCATGTATATTGTGTGGCGATGGTTTTGCCATAGCATGTATATTGTGTGGCGATGGTTTTGCCATAGCATGTATATTGTGTGGCGATGGTTTTGCCATAGCATGTATATTGTGTGGCGATGGTTTTGCCATAGCATGTATATTGTGTGGCGATGGTTTTGCCATAGCATGTATATTGTGTGGCGATGGTTTTGCCATAGCATGTATATTGTGTGGCGATGGTTTTGCCATAGCATGTATATTGTGTGGCGATGGTTTTGCCATAGCATGTATATTGTGTGGCGATGGTTTTGCCATAGCATGTATATTGTGTGGCGATGGTTTTGCCATACCATGTATATTGTGTGGCGATGGTTTTGCCATAGCATGTATATTGTGTGGCGATGGTTTTGCAATAGCATGTATATTGTGTGGCGATGGTTTTGCCATAGCATGTATATTGTGTGGCGATGGTTTTGCAATAGCATGTATATTGTGTGGCGATGGTTTTGCAATAGCATGTATATTGTGTGGTGATGGTTTTGCAATAGCATGTATATTGTGTAGCGATGGTTTTGCAATAGCATGTATATGATTATGTGTGGTGATGGTTTTGCAATAACATGTATATGATTACGTGTGGCCATGGTTTTGCAATAACATGTATATGATTACGTGTGGCCATGGTTTTGCAATAACATGTATATGATTATGTGTGGCGATGGTTTTGCAATAGCATGTATATGATTATGTGTAGCGATGGTTTTGCAATAGCATGTATATGATTATGTGTAGCGATGGTTTTGCAATAGCATGTATATGATTATGTGTAGCGATGGTTTTGCAATAGCATGTATATGATTATGTGTGGCGATGGTTTTGCGACAGTCTTGTCCAATTTCACTGACATGTATCAGTGCCTCCTCTACATAGGACCACATCTCCAGTCGTCTAACGAAAACATCCACACAATATGCCGCATGCGTAGCTATACGTTAGCTATACGTTATAGTAATGGTTTCATGAATCCCTACAAACCTGCAGGAGTTAACCAGACAAGATCATTTAAATGGACGGATGGATACTGCCAAAATAGAGGACCATTGAAATGGTTCAGAATAACTTGTGTGATATTCATAGATTGGAATTATATTCAGAAACAAAACAGCCGCTTTCAAAAGGAGTCTAGCTTTCATCAAAGTATAATTAAAATTACAAGCAAGTTTGAACAGAATCAGGCTAAAAATGTTATAAGCAAAACAATTCATTATAAACTATTCTCCCTATTTGATAAGTGTTCAAACAGTTACAACATAAATAAACAATATATTTAATCTACCAGCAGTGAATATAGTAACAAAGGTAGCGCAATCAATTATAATAGTCGGATTTACACCAATATTACAGATATTTCAATACTCCTGGTCGTATTGCATAAATACAAAATTTCAATTATTTTCTGTAGGAATGGGAATTTATTTCGGATAGGATTGATAAGTACTTTTGATCTACTAGATGCCCCTATCCGCCTCACAAAGTTTCATTAACATTGCACAAGCTGTTGGAAAGTTGAAAGATTCCCAAGATGGCCGCCGTCGTGGCCATCTTTGATCTCGGATCAGGACCCACATTATTAACCAGTATAACTTGGGTGTCTTAAGATTGTTATTCTGATTTTTGTGGGGATAACGAGCAGAAAAATACATGTTGGTAGGTGATCACACAGCGATGATACCCCCTACCAACTTGTGTCTTCCAACATTTATGCCACACTCATATCAATCCTAGTGGCATCCCCGATTACTCGTCACCTAGAGTGCAATAAATAAACGCTACAATTCTATCATCACCATGGTAACAGGTACACCTTCACTACGACATAGTACAGTTGAATCACTAATACAGGGCGACAGGACAGTCCTTGGAAGGAACAGAGGATCACAAGTCTACAGTGGTAACAAATAGCTATAGGAAATCTCTAGCAAACCGTGTAAAATCAATGCTGAAGTAAAGGTAAGAATGTGTATCCATGGATGTTTACACATCTACCTGTGGAATGCAGATAATGCATCTTCACCTCAGCACAATAAGTCATTAACTCCATACACTTTCTACCTCAGTTACTGACTCCTTGCTCTGAAGGCAATGACGTGGTCCAAAGAAGAAGACAGCGAGTGATTAACAGCACATCACATTTCAATAACATTTTGTATAAACTACTAATAACAAACAACACTGTAGTGATACAGTGCATCTATCACACAAACAAGAAATAACATTATAACTAGATAGACACTAGAAATAACATTATAACTAGATAGACACTAGAAATAACATTATAACTAGATAGACACTAGAAATAACATTATAACTAGATAGACACTAGAAATAACATTATAACTAGATAGACACTAGAAATAACATTATAACTAGATAGACACTAGAAATAACATTATAACTAGATAGACACTAGAAATAACATTATAACTAGATAGACACTAGAAATAACATTATAACTAGATAGACACTAGAAATAACATTATAACTAGATAGACACTAGAAATAACATTATAACTAGATAGACACTAGAAATAACATTATAACTAGATAGACACTAGAAATAACATTATAACTAGATAGACACTAGAAATAACATTATAACTAGATAGACACTAGAAATAACATTATAACTAGATAGACACTAGAAATAACATTATAACTAGATAGACACTAGAAATGTATCTACACGACACAAACCACCCACCCAGCAGCCAATTGTCAAACACCAATACACACACTTCCTGTCAAACACCAATGCACACACTGCCTGTACACAATACTGCATATTGTCAAACACCAATGCACACACTGCCTGTACACAATACTGCATATTGTCCAACACCAATGCACACACTGCCTGTACACAATACTGCATATTGTCAAACACCAATGCACACACTGCCTGTACACAATACTGCATATTGTCAAACACCAATGCACACACTTCCTGTACACAATACTGCATATTGTCAAACACCAATGCACACACTTCTTGTACACAATACTGCATATTGTCAAACACCAATGAAGGGCCATAACTCTGGCAAAAATGACCACAACAAATTAGCCTTCTGCAATTCATGCTTGATTGAACAAATTCTGCACAATAACAATTGAACAGTTTGACACAAAGTAACAAATTTGTAATGATTTCTCTACAAACAAAATCACTCCTTTATACATGTATCATGCTTTGATCACATAACCGGCCTTATTAAACACAAGCTAGACACCCAATATATTTGGGACGCATGACGAGACAAATCTATATGCAGTCCTCACCTACAAACCGTATTGATGGCACAAAATTGGATGGAAACAGGGAGAACAACTCCGGTGTGATCTAGTACCACTACAAACCAGGTGTGTGATCTAGTACCACTACAAACCGGGTGTGATCTAGTACCACTACAAACTGGGTGTGATCTAGTACCACTACAAACCGGGTGTGATCTAGTACCATTACAAACCGGGTGTGATCTAGTAATACTACAAACCGGGTGTGATCTAGTACCACTACAAACCGGGTGTGATCTAGTACCACTACAAACCAGGTGTGATCTAGTACCACTACAAACCAGGTGTGATCTAGTACCACTACAAACCAGGTGTGATCTAGTACCACTACAAACCGGGTGTGATCCACGCCAGAATAATGAGATGGTATGTTGCCCCAGATTTGATGAGTATTGTTCAAATCTCCTCCTAGACACCTACCCCTGTTCAAGGTGATCGGTTGTTGCCAAAGAAGTTGGCAGTGAAAAGGATAGCTGTATTCCCCAGTCGCATTAACATCTACACAAATGTTCATGAAATTCTGCCCAAACACAATGCACACCGGACTAAACAAAACTGTTGAACAAGGTGAAAGAGAAATAAATCGTTCACATAAGACATAAGTCAATGGTCATCTCTCATGCATGCATGTATACATTTTATAGAAAAATATCTACACAATCATACATGGTTAACCCTTTCCTTCATAGAGATTTAAGTTAATATACTATTATATCACCATACAAACGACAGCATTTAGCTATCATGCAGTGAATAAGTAGTCGCCATATCTATCCCACCTCCATAGATATTACTGGGACTACATGAGATTTAAGTTAATATACTGTTATAGCACCATACAAACGACAGCATTTAGCTATCATGCAGTGAATAAGTAGTCGCCATATCTATCCCACCTCCATAGATATTACTGGGACTACATGAGATTTAAGTTAATATACTGTTATATCACCATACAAACGACAGCATTTAGCTATCATGCAGTGAATAAGTAGTCGCCATATCTATCCCACCTCCATAGATATTACTGGGACTTCATAGAAACGACAGCATTTAGCTATCATGCAGTGAATAAGTAGTCGCCATATCTATCGCACCTCCAGAGATATTACTGGGACTACATGAGATTCTGGCCTTTGCTATGAACATTGGTTTGGCTACTACATCGACATATATTGGTAATGGCATCAAGAGGTGCTTCTATGAGGGAAAGGGTTAATGTATATTGCATGAATAGAGTGTAGTCTATGTTGGAGTGTACCACAACCGTTTTAAAGCATCACCCACTTATTGTTCAAGTAAATCCTCCTCGCTTGGACGGTTACACATCATTACAATGGACAATATTACAAACGCCTCCTATATGAGCGAGCACGCACGCACACGCACGGGGTACTACCCCTAAATAACCTGCGCACTGAACCGTAGAAACATTAGACATTTTCTATTACAAGTAGTTAACCATATTGAATGTTGTGGGACCAGGAATGTTGTCTTGATTAACCCTTTCAACACCGCAGACCTCTAAATAGGTTTACAAAAAGTGTAGATCCAGATGAGCCGGCTCGTAACGAGCCGTCTCATCAGGATCTACACTTTTTGCCAGTAATATTACTATTTTTAGACAAAATTAACCATATTGATAAATGAACTGGTCCAAATGTAATTTTCTTATTAATTTATTGGTCTGAATAATGTATTGGTCTGAAAATATCAAGGAATAGTCCATGTCAGTTACTTGGTGTTGAATGGGTTAATAGGAACAGCAGAAACGGCTAGGATAAATGTTCAAATATGGACTAATAGCGATATAGTGGACGTAGTAGGTACCTATACTGTGTGCCATTGTTCACACTACTAGTTCAGATTTTTATTTCCATTGTTTACAGAAACAGACAACATACATAAGTCTTATAGAAGTCTTGATCTCGGTAGGACCTTCCATTCCACTTTGTGGACGTCGTGCTAGCGCAGTGTTAGCGTTCGCTTCAGGTGCGAAAGCCACCACCC
The DNA here is from genome assembly GCA_014843695.1 of Archivesica marissinica. Lineage (NCBI taxonomy): Eukaryota > Metazoa > Mollusca > Bivalvia > Venerida > Vesicomyidae > Archivesica > Archivesica marissinica. The sequence continues at coordinate 53,904,669 of CM026391.1, read as the reverse complement.
CCCCCCCAGGTTGAGCCCAGCTGGAGCCGTTACGGTAAGGAATTTAAATTGGATGATTCCATCAGGAATGAAGTCTCGAGAGTGATTAATAAAAGTTGTTTCGCAATCGAGCTAAAATAAATTTGTATTGATATGACGTTAATTAGACCAGCCAATTACGAGGCCCATCAATGAATAGCTACATTCCAACATGCTCGGCAGTACTGGTCAATTTGTTCATACAGAATTTTATAGCAGAAACAAATTCTTACAACATAATTAAATCGCTCCCATGACCTCATTCCCGATGGAATCCATCGCCATGAGAGAAAGAGGAGGCAATATGAATAAGAGTCCTGCCAAAGGACATCATTACTGCGGTTACGGCGGGGTTCAAACTCACAACCTGTGGATTACATGGCGAGACCTGTATCCATGTCACAATTGAGGCAGAATGAAGCACATGTACTTGACAGGGCAACTACTATATTCACTTTATATCGATAAGATATTAAATCGCATCACAAACCCCTCTTGGATTTTGCATGTGTACAAAATTAAACAATGTGCATAATGGCTACAAGTATTTGACAGTCGTTGGTTTCGTTATTATGACGAGTTTCTGTTACTTGAGAAAGAACAACCAGTCTTAATAAAAACATGCGTTTGTTTGACTGGATGCACAAATAAGTGAGTAAGTCGCGCAAGTACACCAAAGCCAGTGTAGGTAGACTAGGTAGGTATGTGCGACTATTGCCTGCATGGTAGTACATAACAAAACATTGGTGAAAACGCAAATGTCTGCAGAATGTAATTTCCTATTATATGGTATAATTTTTTCCAAATATTTGACTCAAAAACCGACTCATTTCAACAAATAATAAACAAACATCATATACGCAGCTTGTTGACATAACAAAATAATTTAAATAGGGTCGATATTCATGCGTAATACAATGCGTGTATCAGGAATAACATGATTTATGGTACAGATTTACCATTATATCTCACATTTGTGCCTATGCATATTTCTTTGTAGACTAATCTTAGTTAAATTATCACTCAACGAAAGTATCGCGCGTTTAGTATTGACTCCAATGACAAACAAATGTCAATTCAGGAGCGCGGATCACCGCTATATGAAATCCTACTTTCACTTTTGAAGTTTGTTGACCACAAAAACACTGTTTATTGATTCAATGTTAGTGTTCGAATATATTGAGAAGATTTCGTTGTAGCAAGGCATTTATACGTGAAAAAAAATGCATTTTATTTGCTTTTTGCGATGTAATGTCGCTTTAATCAGACCGTTTTATGAATGTGTATGGAAATACAACATTGTGTATGACAATTCATTATAAATTATGATAACCAGTATTCTACCTTTATGCTTTGCTGTCGCCACGTCAACAGTTTACAGTTTTTAACTACATTATTTGTATCTGCCGGTACTTTTAATCGTTATTTCACGTTGCATAAATGTTTTTCCTAAATGCAATATGTCTCCTTTTAATGTAGCACAAGTTGAATACTGTACAACTCTGTTTATTCGCGAGCATTTATATTTTGCTAATTTAGATCACGATTTCATGATTCTCGTGAATAATACTGTGTCCGAATGTAGAGATACATCCGTAAATATGAACATTTTATAAACAATTTGAAAGTCTTAATAAGCAATATGCATAAACAGTTACCTTTATAATTAGTGATACATCACGGATGAGTTACCTTTATAATTAGTGATACATCACGGATGCGTTACCTTTATAATTAGTGATACATCACGGATGCGTTACCTTTATAATTAGTGAAACATCACGGATGCGTTACCTTTATAATTAGTGATACATCACGGATGCGTTACCTTTATAATTAGTGATACATCACGGATGTGTTACCTTTATAATTAGTGATACATCACGGATGCGTTACCTTTATAATTAGTGATACATCACGGATGCGTTACCTTTATAATTAGTGATACATCACGGATGTGTTACCTTTATAATTAGTGATACATCACGGATGCGTTACCTTTATAATTAGTGATACCGGTACATCACGGATGCGTTACCTTTATAATTAGTGATACCGGTACATCACGGATGCGTTACCTTTATAATTAGTGATACATCACGGATGCGTTACCTTTATAATTAGTGATACATCACGAATGTGCAAATTCAAAACTGAAAATGTTCAAAATTATGTACAAGTAAATCACGACAAATTGTTCACGAAATTACAGTATTTTACAGTAGTACAGTGCACATTAACGGTTCCAAGTCATGGCCGACACATAGCGAGAATGAAAGGTCAGTTTCACATCCATTTACATCAAAATAAACATAACATACAAGATATGGAAGTAAAAACAGAAGACCTGCTGGAAGTGTAAAGAACCAGGAAAACCAGGTGTTGAGATCCGGTTAGTCTCTTACAATCAAACAAGCCTAACACAGTGGTCCCAATTCTAAATCGGTTGTCCGATTAGCGCAATGGTTAGCGCTCGCTTGCTTCTCACCAATGCAACCCGGGTTCGATCCTCGGACCGGGAAGTATGCGAGATGGTACGGTGGTCTCCAGATTGGACAGGTGGGTTTTCTCCGGGTACTCCGGTTTTCTCCCACACGAATGACCACATTTACGCTTTCATCCGCACCACCGAGAGTGATTAATATAAGTTGTTAAAACTTGCTTCGCAATCGTTGTAAAATAAATGAAGTTCAAACGTTTATTTTAATTCTAAATTACCTGCATACAACAGAACTATATCGGGTAATTCATCTGAATAAATCTGGTAGAATAAATGATAAAGTGATTGTATATTATGGAACTGGCTATATGTACATAGAGACACAGAATGCACACCTGCATGTTGACCAATAACTATTTACAAACACTGTTTGACATAAATACACAGCTAATCAATAATGATTTAGTGGATATACTGAACTGACTAAAAAGATGAGAAATAAAAATAATTGAATACATCAGAATTTATACATACAGTTAATATTTGGTGTTAGAAATTGTGTTCAAACCAACAATGGCCCTGCCTGGAATAGGTTATCACACAAACAATTGGCCAATGTCAAGTCATTACCCTTTCCCACATAGAAACACCTCTAGATGACATTACAAATGTCCCATACATATAGACACAACAGTAGTCATGAAAGGGAAACACCTTCCATAAAGGGTCAGAGTATCATAATTGACACAGCCCTTAAAATTCACAATACCGGTAATCTCTATGGAGGCAGGGTAGATAGGCTGACTTTATCCATTGATATTGAATGGAGATACAGTAGTATATAAACCTATGTCTCTATGAAGGTGGGGTATATAAACCTATGTTTCTATGGAGGTGGGGTATATAAACCTATGTATCTATGGAGGTGGGGTATATAAACCTATGTATCTATGGAGGTGGGGTATATAAACCTATGTATATATGGAGGTGGGGTATATAAACCTATGTATCTATGGAGGTGGGGTATATAAACCTATGTATCTATGGAGGTGGGGTATATAAACCTATGTCTCTATGGAGGTGGGGTAGATAAGCTGACTTTATCCATTGATATTGAATGGAGATACAGTAGTATATAAACCTATGTCTCTATGGAGGTGGGGTATATAAACCTATGTTTCTATGGAGGTGGGGTATATAAACCTATGTATCTATGGAGGTGGGGTAGATAAACCTATGTATCTATGGAGGTGGGGTATATAAACCTATGTCTCTATGGAGGTGGGGTAGATAAACCTATGTCTCTATGGAGGTGGGGTAGATAAACCTATGTCTCTATGGAGGTGGGGTAGATAAACCTATGTCTCTATGGAGGTGGGGTAGATAAACCTATGTCTCTATGGAGGTGGGGTAGATAAACCTATGTATCTATGGAGGTGGGGTATATAAACCTATGTATCTATGGAGGTGGGGTATATAAACCTCTGTATCTATGGAGGTGGGGTATATAAACCTATGTATCTATGGAGGTGGGGTAGATAAACCTATGTATCTATGGAGGTGGGGTATATAAACCTATGTCTCTATGGAGGTGGGGTAGATAAACCTATGTCTCTATGGAGGTGGGGTAGATAAACCTATGTCTCTATGGAGGTGGGTATATAAACCTATGTCTCTATGGAGGTGGGGTAGATAAACCTATGTATCTATGGAGGTGGGGTATATAAACCTATGTATCTATGGAGGTGGGGTATATAAACCTCTGTATCTATGGAGGTGGGGTATATAAACCTACGTCTTTATGGAGGTGGGGTAGATAAGCTGACTTTATCCATTGATATTGAATGGAGATACAGTAGTATATAAACCTATGTCTCTATGGAGGTGGGGTATATAAACCTATGTATCTATGGAGGTGGGGTATATAAACCTATGTCTCTATGGAGGTGGGGTAGATAAACCTATGTCTCTATGGATGTGGGGTAGATAAGCTGACTTTATCCATTGATATTGAATGGAGATATAGTAGTATATAAGCCTATGTTTCTATGGAGGTGTGGTCATGCAATTTAATACAGTATTTGCAATATGTAGACATGTTTATTATAAATTAAGACTCCCGAATATCCCGTGAACTGAAAATGCTAAATCCTCTTGCTTAATGAAATTTATGCAAAATCCCACTGAAAAATGAAAAAAAAACATTGCTATGCACATCAAGATAAAACTATTAGGTATGAAACCAATACACATATAGCTGCCTCATACGCTATCAACAATTGTTGCTGCTATACTAGTACATACGGACAGACAGCCACAGGAGGCTCACTGTAACATGAATATCTTAAAATAGTTCATTAACTCTGAACCTGCCAATCATAACTAAAGTCGCTTTTGCAAACAACATAGAGCCAGATCAGATGGCTCTATGCTGTTTGCTACTATTCGGATAGTGGAGCTAAAACACATGTCTGAATAGCAAACAACATAGATCCTGATCAGACGTTGAGTTATGCCGTGGCTGATCTGGACCTATGTCGTTTGCACATTCCGTCCAATTTATTCGACAGGTCAAGTGTTAATAGAAATAAAAGTAATGACATTGTATACACATGGCAAGCTTCACATCGCTGCTTCATTTCGAGGGGTTATAGCCGGAACAGTACATGTGTAATGTTTACCAAAAATCTTTCCGAAACAGTTTAATTTAGTTCTTCATTTGCCCTTATATCTGGGTCATAGCATGTATATAATTTTAAGTTATCGAAGAGTACCTAAAAGCATTACGTACTTTGCTAAAAGGATGCAAGTGCGATCGTTCAGATCTTTCAAGACACACATGGAATATGATCACCGATTTCAATTTGAAATTCCTTTCGATTTTTCGAATTCGGAGTTGTACCATTTTGGCTGGACACCCTCGATTTGTTTGCCGTTGCGGACATGCACCAGTACAACTATGATATGACACAGATTATAATCTCTCACGATTACACTGTATTTGTGATATGACAATATTCCACAACATAATATGAAGATACATTTCATGTCAATATAACCGTATATAGAGTTTCTTTCAATCTGAACGATACTATAACATTGTATAACAGTTTGACAGAGGTCAATATGCCATAATGAATTTGAGTGAGAAAGTACTAATCAGGGACAAGTTGTGGTGCAAAGTCACAATTCATCGACGGCATATTGACCAAAGCAATGTCTGGTGTTTATTTATGGTCGCAACTGGTTGCCCACATGATATTGGTCAGTCTAAGGGATTGTCTGTAACTGAAGCAATACCAACATCTGCCAAGTGTTCTACTACATTCATCAAACGTTACTGCAATGCCGTCGTATCTGTAGGACATTTCATCATGGCAGTATTACGTCATGAACGTGACAATAATATATGTGCTACATGAAAGTAATGTAGACTCAAGCATTGGTGTTACGGAGTCTCACAGAATCACTTCATCTCATTTCATCTTCACAGGAAAGTTCATGTGAGCATTGAGAATAGAGCTTCAGGACTGGAGCCAGAGGGAGATTTGGAAGAACTAGCCTCTCTGTGTTGCCTCATTTCTACATATTTTGAGCTCAGCCCCAGGTAGAAGTGGTTTTCATTGGACAATATACAGAGGACACTAATACGGGTCAACAAACTCTCCCCTCACATACCATAGACTTCGCCCTAGTTTGAAGGTCTAGCTGTATACAGGAACACACTTTTCAGATATACCGTCTCACTACAGGGTAACAGTGTCATTTCTACAGTAAACACATGATTTAAACAGCATGTCAACGAAGGGCCAACTCTGATTACAGGTACAATGGTTATTAACCTGCCACAATTGGTCCTTCCCTCGACTGTCCGCTTACGCTATGTTTCACCTATGTTTCTATTATTGTAATGTGTTTAGAATGAACAAGATTATGTCAGCTAATGGTGTGTGTGGTCACTGCTCCAACCAGGATGGCGACTCGGTATTAGGGATCTTTAGTTTAATGTTGAACTGTTTGAGCGTCGCCTCCAGCGCCGACTGGTTACCACTGAAGTACGCCGAGATCGCATTGTGGAACAACAACAACTGCTTGTGCATCACCTTGATCTAAAAATAGAATCGTGCAAATTATAACTGATATCACCGATGACCTAAATCAAGGTCGGCAAATCATCAATTTTAATATCATGGCCCAATGGGCTACCATATAAATCAGTGTTCATGGTAAACATCATATACACGCTTGACTGAATACAGTTCTTTGTTATTTGACAAGTTTTCTTTATAATTTTGCCAAACCAATATTATATTTGAACAAAGTGATAGATTGAAGAAAGCTTAATAAATAAATGATTTTCTACAATTCGTTGCATGCCTCATTTGTTCATCTAATGTACATCATGTAGTGATGATGAAGAAATGCATGGACAAGCATTTAGTCCTATAAGTCACCAAGTGCAATTCAATATATAGAGTGAAAACAATCTCAACTCAACAGATTAATTAAAGACATCAATACACATGTACATGTTCGTATGTACACATATGCAACATGTGCCCGTATTATAATATTCCTGTTTACACATACCCTATTTTCATCGAGGAATTTGAGTTTTACTGCAACATCAGCTCGTAGTTTATCGTATTTCTCTCTCTGCTCGTCAAACTTTTTCTTCAACTCCTCTGTCTTCAAAACACTGGCGGACGAGTCTTTGGGTGCCAGGTTCTGCTGTTCCATGTCCGTTCTGTATGCATCAAACTCTAACCTGTAAGGAAGATCAAAACGCCATCAACATAGTCTATCAAATGATAAAAGAGACCTCACACTGCCGTTCCCCATTGGAGACAGTTACAACAAGTGTACTGAAATGATACAGAGAATTTCATTTGGCTGTGAAACAGAAATGTGCTAAAAACAAAGTTGCCGTAGATGTTTTAAAACAGCTCAAAACTGACTTTCGTCATTCTCTGCAAACCGATGGGAATAATGTGTAGGTAAATCAGTTGTAAAATAAATTGTAATAAAATCACTAAAGGTAAAGAGAAATATAGTTTCATTGGCCGATTGTTTACTGGCAAGACCGATTGAAAAAAAAAAAAAAAAAGTTCAAACATTAGATTTTACATTAGTCATATTCCAGAAAGATGCAACTACCATACCATGTGTGCGAATGTCCCAGTTTTTATGCAAGCAACATTAATTAATCAATAAAAGTAATCTCCATATGTTAATTTCTCTGCTTTTATGATTTGCTATGGAGAAACTGATCTACTGAAAGCTGAATCGACAAACAAAAAAAGGACTTATCCAAGTCAAAAAAACATTATATATAATTCAGGTATGCAAAATATGTCTTGGGTTGGAAATTTTTGCTAACACATTTTATTAACACACTTGTTTAATACTGGTTTAAGTACAATTACGAAATAACAACATTTTTCAAATTGTGATGGTCATTTAGAACAAGAATATGACTTTAATATCAGAAATTGATCATAAAACGTACAAACATGCTTAAAACCCAAATTCCAATCAACTAAATCATGTAATAAATTATACAATTTCATTTTAGCTCGATTACGAAAAAGTTCTTACAACTTATATTAATCACTCTCGAGACTTCATTCCTGATGGAATCCATCACCATGAGGGAGAGAGAAGAGGCAATGTGGAATTTAAATGCCTTGCTTGCCTGAGGACACAAGTGTAATGGCTACAGCTGGGAGCGAACTTTCGCACCGGAAGCGAACACGCTACCACTTACGCTATCACGACAAATCATGTAATTACACACCAGTACACACCAGTACAACACACAATTACCGTAGTTGTATAATACTGCACAAGGTTAATTCTTGGAAGCCATTAAAACTACAAACAGTCACGTATCAATTGACACTGTGTTCAAAGCACTCTTACTCAAGTCTTAAAACACTGTCGTGACGTCATACCTTTGTACTGGCAGTCCATTATTATTAATATTGGACTTGGTGTCAAAAGGCCAGGGTATTATAATAAATCCTACGCGTACATGTACAAACTTACAATTTTAATTAGTAGGATCTTGTTATATAAGTATGTGCTTTAACCCATTCAACACCAAGTAACTGACATGGACTGGTCCATGATATTTTTAGACCAATAAACTAATAACAAAATTACATTTGGATCAGTTCATTTATCAAAATGGGTAAAAAAATTCTAAAAATAGTTATATTACCGGTACTTGAAAAAAGTGCAGATCCTGATGAGACGGCTTGTCACGAGCCGGCTCGTCACGAGCCGGCTCATCTGGATCTACACTTTTTTGTAAGCTAATTTAGAGGTCTGTGGTGTTGAAAGGGTTAAGTAAAATATACGCCTCAAACAGATCCAATATTGGATCATTTTCGGCTTATATCCTATACATATTCCTGTTCAAATCACTGTCGCAAGTTCTAAATAAGTTGTTATTATGAAATTCTACTCGGTACATAACCATTAATACATATATAATCGTATGTAGACTAGGATAGTCTATTTTAGATCAACTTTCTCTGCATAGTTTAGCAAATTCAACTGTCCTCGTTACCATTATGTGCATACAATTATAAATAGAGGACTGTATTGATAAGGGTATAATAGGATAATGGACAGTTGTAAATGTACCCAAACTGAGTGTATACGTTTACCGTTGCTCAACAGTTACTTATTTTCTACAATAAGCTATGCCATATTAATTTTTAATTTCATTTAAACTTTATTTATTTTACAACAATTGTGAAACAAGTTTTACCAACTTATATTACCGGTAATCACTCTGGTTGATGCGGATGAAAGCGTATATATGGTCATTCGTGTGGGAGGAAACCGGAGTACCCGGATGAAAAACCCACCTGTCCGATCTGGCGACTACCATACCATCTCACATACTTCCCGGTCCGAGGATCGAATCCGGGTTGCATTGGTGAGAAGCGAGCACTAATCGGACAGCATATTAATATTCGTATGACCTCTACAATAGACAGGTCAATCTGTACTAACTATAGCTCCATTTCTCCATAACAACAAAGAAATGAATGAGCATAGATCAAGTATAGCATATTTTATTAAAATTGCTGGCATAAAAAACGGGGACACTCTTTCTGAACAAAAATATAACTGAATATAACTTTTAAGTTTATATAAAGAGATTCATCAACTTTTAACCCATTTGATTCTGGATACCGTTCAAACAATATTTGCAAAGAACATAGAGCAGAATCAGCCGTCATGGAACGTGCCGTCTGATCAGGCTCTATGCTGTTTGCTATTCAGATGATATTGCTAAGACACTTGGCTATGTAGCAAACAACATAGATCCTGATCAGCATGCAGCGTCACGCTGCAGCTGATCTGGATCTATGTTGTTTGCAAAAGCCTTTAAATGTATCCAGAATGAAATGGGTTAACCTTTAAATATAAAGAATTGTCTATATGAGGACTGAGGAGTGTGGGATTTGTCAAGAAAGCTACATGTGAGCGATGCTACTGGTGGGATAAATCAATGTCCAAGTCACCTTCATACACTATCCTTAGCTTAATCTCGACACCAGCTGTTCTATTGGAATATAGTGGCTTCCAGAAAGGAACACATTTGGTTCAAACAAGATGTTACTCACTGTGTCCACAAGCTGTTTTTGTATGGCTACAGATGCTAACTTATTTATTTGAAGACATAAGCACCTATTTGTTATCAAAATACAGTCAAACCTGTGTTAGTGGTCACCTCTATTAAGCAAGCAACCTGTATTAAGCATCCAGATTCCCAATATATACCGTTCTATTATACATTTGACCTCTATTAAGCAGCCACCTGTGCTAAGCAGCCACTTTCTGTGATTCCCTTGGCTAGCTGCTTAACACAGGTTTAGCTGTATACAACTGCTAAGATGGAGTTCTGACCAAGTTTATTCAAAATATAAATATTGTTGCACCTAATAATTACTTGTTTTGTGGTTTAAAGTTGAACCAACAGTGTGTACATTGTAGGTTAACTGCTGACTTTCCTATCTTTCATTGGTGGAGGAAGACCAGATGTAGGTTCGAGCCCTGCTGGAGCCATTACGATTGTGCCCTTTGTCCCCACAATTAGTGAAAATATCAATTTTGAAAGTCAGTTTTAACTTATAATGCAAAGCCTCGCATTGAAAACATAATAATGCTACAACTGGGAGTTCTACGTTTCATTCATGCTTCACTTTGGTTGTGAAAGTGTCAGTAAAAAAAGGTGTTTTTTTATATTTATATTCAATTGGGATTTTTTACCCAGATTTGGGACTTTTTTAAAAATGGAACATTGTCGAATAACGGCTATATAATCGGTCAAAAGAAACACCACTTATGGTCGCTGTTAACGTCTTCATATGCACGAGGATGGAACGACCAACACATGACAATTACTTCTCTCTCATTTAAAAAACAGACACCTAACAATTTAAATATAGAGTATAGCGATAAATAAGCCCAGGTTAAGTCCAATAAATATATACAAAACGTGCACAGTTAACCCCATACTGATATGTACCTTAACATCCGACTTTGAATAAATGCAGCATGAAATGTGACATTTGAAAATCAAACGATAATATATGAAATGGGACGGACATTAGACGTGATTTTTACATATACATTTTACGTATACATACATATTGTGAACAAACTAGCTATTAAGAATTATCAACAACATTCGAGTATGACTTCATGTAAATATTCTCTGGCTTTTTTAACCGCATCTATTAGACTAATACTCCTTAGCGACCTATACACGGAGGCTTACGGTACTGTTTAAATGTACAGAACTTCAAACCAAGTGGAAGAGAATCTGTGTCCAATCAAAGGCCAGCAGCAAACAATGTAACTGAAACAAGGCTGTTTAATGGGCTGACCGTCATATATGAATAAACTTATAGGAAACAGACGATCAATGAAACTAACGATACATTTAGTTTATACAAATTTATTTCAGCTCGATTGCGAAACAAGTTCTTTCAACTTATATTAATCACTCTGGAGACCTCATTCCTGATGGAATGCATCACCATGAAAGAGAGAAGAGGCCTGTGGAAGTTAAATGGCTTGCCTAAAGGCATAATTATAACGGCTCCAGCGGGACTCGAACTCCGGACCTATCGCACCTGAAGCGAACGACCTTCCACTGCGCTATCACGACTTCCACAAAGGATACATTTGTTACCTACAGACTGACGTAATAATTTCAATCACTGCTTTGATACAATGTATGAACTTGGCTAAGACAGTTACAAGTGTCAACTACAGCATATACTATTGCCTTACCTGGTAGCTTCATAGTTCTTCACTGTACACAGCGTATCATCCATCGTTTTACTTATCAATGTATTCACCGATGATGTGAAGAAATTCATGGCTCCTGTGATAATAAAATATATGTTACATTTAGCAAGAGAGCTTATGTTGTAGCCTGGGTGCCAGTCTGTTGATTTTTCACTTTTTAACTTCTGGCAATATAATATGATCAGAAACTCAATACGGCCCAATTAATAGTCTTGGTGTTAAAATATATTTATTTGACTGACCAGGCAAAATATATCGACGCCTGTTCCCAGGCTACCTATGTTGCACTATTGTCATTGTTGTGTATAACACATACATTTATTACTAAAATCCTTATATTCACGTCGCTATTGCATTTCCTATGATGGAACATATGTGCCCCAATTGTATCCACAGCAAACATGCAGGAACCGAGCACCCATATAGCAAACATGCAGGAACAGGGCCCCCATATAGCAAACATGCAGGAACCGAGCACCCATATAGCAAACATGCAGGATCAGGGCCCCCATATAGCAAACATGCAGGAACCGAGCCACCATATAGCAAACATGCAGGAACCGAGCACCCATATAGCAAACATGCAGGATCCGAGCCCCCATATAGCAAACATGCAGGAACCGAGCACCCATATAGCAAACATGCAGGAATCGAGCCCCCATATAGCAAACATGCAGGAACAGAGCCCCCTATAGCAAACATGCAGGATCCGAGCCCCCATATAGCAAACATGCAGGATCGAGCCCCCATATAGCAAACATGCAGGAACAGAGCCCCCATATAGCAAACATGCAGGATCCGAGCCCCATATAGCAAACATGCAGGATCCGAGCCCCCATATAGCAAACATGCAGGAGCAGAGCCCCCATATAGCAAACATGCAGGAACCGAGCACCCATATAGCAAACATGCAGGAACCGAGCATCCATATAGCAAACATGCAGGAACAGAGCCCCCATAGAGCAAACATGCAGGAACCGAGCATCCATAGCAAACATGCAGGAGCAGTGCCCCCATATAGCAAACATGCAGGAACAGAGCCCCCATATAGCAAACATGCAGGATCCGAGTCCCCATATAGCAAACATGCAGGAACAGAGCCCCCATATAGCAAACATGCAGGAGCCGAGCTCCCATATCCTCATTCCTCAGGGTTCATCCTAGGTTAGATTTTTGGGAGAAGGGAGAATGCGCAAAATTTCGTTCTTTAATAAATTTCAATAAAATAAGGTCATAATACGCGATATGACCGTTAAATACAACATTTGAATAGAATGATTGCTTTACAATTGCCAGTGTAGCATACTGTACAAAATATCACAGTAGGTGATGAATGCCCCCCACCCCCCCCCCCCCCGGAGATTTATGATGGCTGTACAAGATGTACTGAAACAGACATACATGTATAGCATAGCAACAATCTATATTTGGAGAAAGCTATTTGATCTGCTATCCAGCCACACCAGGTATACGGTGACAGTTTGTCACGAGTCCAGTCAGTTAGAATTGTGACATGCCCCGTGTTTACAAGATAACAGGAAAAAATCAAAGTTATCCGCTTTTTTATATATATTAATAATAAGAGAAGTTTCAGCTCTGAGATTAAATGCAAAGTTATCCGCTTTTTTATATATATTAATAATAAGAGAAGAAGTTTCAGCTCTGAGATTAAATGCGAAATATAGGTACAATATTTCATATGTTCGTCATATATATCAGGGTTCATTCTAGGTCAGAATTGTTGGGAGAAGTGAGAAAGCGCGTGATCGCTTCCTTAAATGGTGTTCTTTAATATACTTCTGCAAAATAGGGTTAAAATGCACAGTACAACCATGAAATACAACATTTGAATAGAAGGAGTGCTTTATAATGGGCTAGTGTATCTTACTAGACAAAATTTTGTTAGGGAGAAGTGGATGATCCCTGTATATAGATGATGTGTCATACACATGTCCCAAGTCACACTTTGAGATTAAATGCGAAATATAGGTACAATATTTCATGTCAAAGTGTGACTGGGACATGTGTACGACACATCACCTATATGTTTGACGAACATATGTGGCACATTAGTTTTGAAATCTCTCCATAGCCGTGGAAGAAGTTGCAGCCCGGACACCAAATAGTGTACATATATTTTCACATTTAAACACCAACACCAAGTGTGACCTTGACGTTAGGTAGCGGTGTCATGTGTACGACACCTCACCTTATATGGTTATGTTATGTTATATTTCGGGTTTTACACCTGCATCACCACCATTTTGGGCTCAGTGCTCTCCGTAGAATATGAAGTAGCCGGTTTTAATTTATAAGTAACCGGCATTCACTCGCTACCGAGCCGGCGTAGTCGACGAGGGGGAGAGTGCGGGAGGGGTTTCCAATTTTCCAAAATTGGTCTCATTTCGTGCAACCTGGTGCATTTTAAAGGCAATATTTACACCAATTTTTGGATCATTTTTACACATTTTATTTTCACAGAAAAAAATTAGTTGTTAACACAGATTGAGACTATATAACAAATGTTAGATCTTGGTGTCATGGAGTTTCAAGCATGTACTTTGTTTTACTATTGTTGACCCGTTCTTTCCACTTGTACAACTATATACCAGTTATGTATGCAACACACTCGACACTATCTTCTTCTAAAGGCAGTCTCTGACATGAATGTTTCCACCGAAACTGTTACGGTGTATGAGCAATTCGGGTAGCTATCCGAATTTAAAAAATCTACACCTAACACGAAAAATAGTTTCTATACCATTTCTGATTAATACCAATAAATGTTTTTACTCAATGATGTACTATATCAAAATAAGATATTCAATAAGTTATGGTGGATAAATAAAAATAAAAAACAAGTACACAGTGCATAGCCATAGGTGCCCTGAAGTATTCAGGCATATAAACCGGTGCCGACCGACACCGTTGCGATAGCGATATTGAGCAGCAAGGTCACGTGATGAAGCTAAAAAATTCAACAAGAGTGTTTTGAAAGTTGTTTTCACGACTTAAGAAAATAATAATATACACGGCAAGTGCAATTAACATTTTATACTGGTCATTATATGTGGGATATACGCCGAGCATAGGTTCCACAACTCTAATAAACACACGGACCCATAAACACATGATAAATGTGCACTGCTCTACTACCTGTACCATCACTGATCATTACCTGTGTGACAAAAATCTGACATAACTCTTTGATTATTGGAAAGTTTTCTTTTCTTTTTTGCATTTATTTTCACACAAAAAAGTCGTCTAAATTTAGAAACTCACGGAAAATCCAGATTTTCCCGGCGATATGATTGGTAGATAGCGCTGATCATTTGTACTAGATGCGCGTCTCTTATGCGCATTGTAACAAAAACATCCGATAAAATGGATGCGCCCACAGAATCACTTCCGGATCGATATATTTGACGATTTCGTCCTAAATATTCGCTGTTTTGCTTCGAAATAATATATTTATTATACCGGAAAGTAACCGGCGCTCATTCAGCGTGTAGTCGGCGAAATCGCCGGCCGCCGGGGCTTCCGGAGAACACTGGGCTATATCGCTGGTGGGCAGTTTACCTAACAACACCTTTCCTGGGCAGGCTCCAGCGGTTAACCAGTACTTGGGTGCACCAACCTCTGTAAGAAACTGCCAACTTTTTCATATAAATGAGACACGGTCTGAGCGGGGCTCGAACCCGTGACCATCAGTGATGATAGGTTACAATGGTATACAAGTCAGCGACCGTAACCACTCGACCACGGAGGCGGACCCTTTATATGGTATCTTAGTTTTGAAATCCCACCAAATCCCTCCAAGTGTGATATTAACCTTGAAGCTACGGAGCTGGGTCAACTGTACAATACATCACATCTATATGGCGAATATTTGTAGCACATTAGTTTTGAAATCCCCCCATAGCCGAAGAAGTTGCAGCCCGAACAGGAAATATTGACTCAGACAGACGGACGTACTCACCAGAGAGTAGTTAAGCGGCTACACCACTGTTCTCTTTTGTTCTATTAGCCATGCAAAATCATTTATAGCTACATATAGTGCAGCGGTCAATGGCCCAAAAGAGCTCTAATTAAGGAGTTAGTGCTCCCCGAGGTAGAACAAAACGAAATTGGTATATTATCATCAATCAGGGTGTTATGGACCCGAAGCAAGTTCTTGGCATGTTCAATTCGATGATTCAATATTTTTTATTCTTACTTTACTATATGGTATTGCTATTTTCAAAAGTAAAATAAATTGCAGGGTAGGGTAAATATTTTGAGAAATGCATATTGATAACACCTATAAAACGATACATGGGTCATTCCATGTCAAATCAACCAATGGTGGTACGGGTCACCTCTCAGATTTGGCTGAACTTCATTTCTAATATACATCTATGGGTATAATGAACACACGTTTTCTTTCTTCTTATTCCCACACAGTGTCAATGTATACAGCCTAGTTATACTCTGCATCTCATTAGATACCTGTAGCTTGTCACCCATCAATGATATCGGCTGAATGTCATGCATGTTCTTTTGTAGGATTTTTGAATGCTGTTCGTTTGCCAATCCTAAACAATGAACTAAAGTCTTGTACTATCACATCCCGTTAAGACATGTATTGCAGGTAGGCATTGTGTTAGAGCTGCACCCAAGGTTGACGTCACTTCATTGATTGGGATGAATCTTTGCCGATTCGTCAATGCCCCTTCGTGACCAGCATGCATGCACGTGTTGATGGGTATATCTCCGCGGCCACAGTAATACAACAGCAACACCAATACATCGGTTTCATCACAGCGCACACTAATGCGAGTATGGTTGTCCACAGAATCTATAACATGCAGTAACATTCTTGTGCCAGCTTCCTCGTGTGTACTGTACACATGTTCCAGGTCAAACAGGTTTGTGTTATTTGCCTGGTAATTTCACAATTATCATAACCACCTGCAATTATAAGCAACTTCCAACAGGGATATGCATTTGTATATGTGCTTCTATGTACTCTGAACTATGAGATGACAATGAGCCTTTGTTCTTTGAATGTTTCAAGAATCGTTTGTAATTTGGAACATTGCGTGCACCCAAGACTACATGTGACACAGTTTCACTACCACCAGCTCGTCGGTTACGCTCAGCATTTTTAATCGAGTCAGGCGTGTCGTATCGATCGAATACAATACAAGAACACAAGTTACAACTGATAGCCTACCACGCATGGTTGATATAAGTCTATTCATAACAATATTTGCTAATTCATCAAATGTCTTGAACAATCTATCATTCAGTGTCTGCAACATGGCCATTCCATCAATAATGTATACGGTGCTTTGCAATGGTTCTTGGCTGGATATGTCCGTGTGAGCTGGGCATATAGATTCTATCTTGCATGCAAGATCTGACTTTGTAGTCTTTTTTGTAGTCATTGAATAGCGTAGGGGGTACAGCGGCTAACTCATGTTTTATAACAGTTTTCAGATCAACATTTCTTTGTTTTTCAACGGCTAATAATCGCCTGAACAGTACTTCTGAATTGATCTTCAGCTGTTTCGATTGCAGTGTGACACTTGGTTTCATATCAGCAAATGTTAATGGTTTAATTCTTGCATTGGGCTTCCAAAAGCTAACTACCTTGCTGTCGTCACACAACCTCTTCTCAAAGAACTCGACTGAACTTTTATTCTCATTTTCCATGTAACCAGTCAGTGATGTGGCTATATCTTGAGATGCAACCAAACATGTTAATCAACATTTCAGGTACATCTTCTAAGTCGAATGGATTTGCCACTGGTCTGATATAATATCAATTATTTGACGTGAATCCTTTGCATCTCTTGTACTATTCTTAGCACTCTCGGTCTCATTCTCGTTAGCAATGCCACACAACGATTTAATGCACGCTGCATACTCTCCAGTTAAATGTCGGGTAATCAGCCACCTGGTCAAAGCACTTTTGATCAATGTGAACCCGACGACCCCATCACGACTTTTACAGTCCTTATTCACTGACTGTTCCAATGCCTGGTCAGTGGCAACACAGTTGAATAGAGTGTTGTTGGATCGCCGGACCATAAATCCCCCTTCAAGAAGATGTTGGTACGCAGGTGGGTTTTTGGATTCCAACATTCTCATCTCGGTAAGATATACAGGTAAGTACTTTGGGTAATTATTACGCCCAGCAGCCCGCAGGATGGGGATTGCTTCTGCAACAGCATTCGGATGTAATAGAAAACTGCACTGCGATCTTCCCGAAGCAGACGTAGCAAAACATGCACTCCTTTTAGAAACTTAAACCAATAGTCAAATGTCTGTGATTGCTGTACCCCTTTACTCACAAACTTAGTGATAGCTTCAGAAATTGAAAATAGCTTCTTGCTAATAGTGCCAATCAAATCAGTTGACAGATCCTTGTCATGGTAGGTAAATGAACGTTGCAAATCTTCTAAGTCAAGCCGAAGTGCATTGGACATGAACTCCGTGCCATTGGCAGCAGCCGTCCATTTTGTCAAACCTTCAAACAGCAGTTCAGTTAAAGCTTCCATTGCCAACTTAAGTGCTCGAATGCCTCTTGACAGATGTTTTCCTTGCAAAAGCATTGTGCACAAACTATCTGCATACACTCCCGACTCAGTCAAGAATGCATGCAGGCCGCCATCAGCATACAGTTTACCGATGCTAGCTATCAATGCCATCAGAAGATGCATCACGCCAAGCCGCATAGTCACCTTGTCTTGCAACAATGTTGGTTTACTCCATAACAATTCCCGAGCTTTGCTATAAATGGAAAGGTCTGCGGTTACAAATATATGTTCTTGGCCAAGCGATTCTGCCAAACGTACTCTTTGAATCAAGGCAGTATATATTGTATTCAGATCAGTGGGTTGAGCATGTATAAAAGGTAAGTATCGGATGGTTGTCACAGGCTGTGTAGATTCTGACAACATGGCATTAAATGCTGTCCACCAAAGGAATCTCATTTTGTTTGCTTATATACCTAGCAATACACCAAAGCAAATCCATGGAAACAGCTGTATTGAACGAATACACATATTTGTCCATGTTGATGGAGACTGTGGCTGGAACAACTGGGGGCTCGGGGCGATTGGGCGGTTTTCTATATCTCTCAATCAAGTTAGATTCATCTATACCATCATTTTGTGTCAGCCTCTTACTGGTTACTCGTGGTATGCGAATACTTGGCACATGTGTTGTGTTACGCTGATAAATGACAGCCGCCATTGAGTGGGTTGTGGACTTGCCATCGAGTGTTCCTTCATTCTGATCGAAGTTGTCAATTGCTGCATCTATGGATGAAGAGCCTTCTGTCCTGAGCGGGATCAATCCTGCAGGAATATACCTTGTTATCATCTCCGATCTGGCATTTGCCCAAAGACGACAGAAATCACCTTACTTCAGCATAACTCATACAAGACCCAAGAGAATGCAACATGTCAATTAGTTGTTTACTCCCATGGTCATGGTGAATTTGTACAGCTAGTCCAAGTTTTGTAATATACGCATGATCTATAATGTAAATTGTTTAAAGGGAAATAATTTCAACCTTATGTGATGCTGTTCTGCTCTAGAAACAGTTTATTCTCTGCATCATATTAAAGGTCTTGGCATCAGAACAAATAGCTTAATGTTTTATAAAATAAATATAAAAATTTAATGTTGTTGAATTGTATAATTTTATTTCGCATATCACTACAGCATCATGCTACTATATATAGGAAATGTTCACATTTTAATACTTCTAATTGATAATGATGTTTCGATATTGATCAAGCGAGTACAATTGATACCCAAATCACTCATGTTTTGTACAAATTATATATATAAAATATAAATTCACAAAACATATCTACTTCCGTTTTTGACGACTATTACGTATGACGTCACCCTGGCGTCATTCTCATATTACTGCAAAATAAATCCTTGCAACATCAAGTACAACTAATACTCGTTCCAACGGTATATAATATATACGATTTCATTTCTTTGATAGTTGTTTTATTTTCAAAATACTACCCCTACCCCCTTTTATTTTAGGCGTTTAAAATACACTACATCATCTTATTAAAAGCTCTATAATTTTCTTGAATCACCGTTTTGAATAGGCCAAGAACTATTTTCGAGTCTATGAAACATTAACCTACAAGAAAATACCAATTTCGCTTTGTTCTACCTCGGGGAGCACCCTAGTTAAAATTCCTGGCCCAAACCACTGCTCTAATATGAGCTAACCCTAGACCACTAGATAATAGATCTATTGTTCACCTAGCCACGTAAGTACCGGTACCCCTCGTCAGCTTGGACAGACTGATAGACAGTGCAAAAACTATATAAAAATTTAAAAAATAGGGAGACGTGGGTGCCCCTAATGCGACTTATAATTTAACCCATATCGCCACCTAGAGTGAGCCCTGATCAATGCTTACAAGCCAGTGTTGCTTCACGGTGGGAATATGCTAACCACCTGCACTACTATCAGTATACCCCAGTGTTGCTTCAAGGTGGGAATGGGCTAACCACCTGCACTACTATCAGTATACCCCAGTGTTGCTTCAAGGTGGGAATGGGCTAACCACCTGCACTACTATCAGTATACCCCAGTACTGCTTCAAGGTGGGAATATGCTAACCACCTGCACTACTATCAGTATACCCCAGTGTTGCTTCAAGGTGGGAATGGGCTAACCACCTGCACTACTATCAGTATACCCCAGTACTGCTTCAAGGTGGGAATGGGCTAACCACCTGCACTACTATCAGTATACCCCAGTACTGCTTCAAGGTGGGAATGGGCTAACCACCTGCACTACTATCAGTATACCCCAGTACTGCTTCAAGGTGGGAATGGGCTAACCACCTGCACTACTATCAGTATACCCCAGTACTGCTTCAAGGTGGGAATGGGCTAACCACCTGCACTACTATCAGTATACCCCAGTACTGCTTCAAGGTGGGAATGGGCTAACCACCTGCACTACTATCAGTATACCCCAGTGCTGCTTCAAGGTGGGAATGGGCTAACCACCTGCACTACTATCAGTATACCCCAGTACTGCTTCAAGGTGGGAATGGGCTAACCACCTGCACTACTATCAGTATACCCCAGTACTGCTTCAAGGTGGGAATGGGCTAACCACCTGCACTACTATCAGTATACCCCAGTGCTGCTTCAAGGTGGGAATGGGCTAACCACCTGCACTACTATCAGTATACCCCAGTACTGCTTCAAGGTGGGAATGGGCTAACCACCTGCACTACTATCAGTATACCCCAGTACTGCTTCAAGGTGGGAATGGGCTAACCACCTGCACTACTATCAGTATACCCCAGTGTTGCTTCAAGGTGGGAATGGGCTAACCACCTGCACTACTATCAGTATACCCCAGTACTGCTTCAAGGTGGGAATGGGCTAACCACCTGCACTACTATCAGTATACCCCAGTGCTGCTTCAAGGTGGGAATGGGCTAACCACCTGCACTACTATCAGTATACCCCAGTACTGCTTCAAGGTGGGAATGGGCTAACCACCTGCACTACTATCAGTATACCCCAGTACTGCTTCAAGGTGGGAA
Organism: Archivesica marissinica; assembly: GCA_014843695.1. Lineage (NCBI taxonomy): Eukaryota > Metazoa > Mollusca > Bivalvia > Venerida > Vesicomyidae > Archivesica > Archivesica marissinica. Next base: position 53,883,285 of record CM026391.1, on the reverse strand, counting down.
TGGGCTAACCACCTGCACTACTATCAGTATACCCCAGTACTGCTTCAAGGTGGGAATGGGCTAACCACCTGCACTACTATCAGTATACCCCAGTACTGCTTCAAGGTGGGAATGGGCTAACCACCTGCACTACTATCAGTATACCCCAGTGCTGCTTCAAGGTGGGAATGGGCTAACCACCTGCACTACTATCAGTATACCCCAGTGCTGCTTCAAGGTGGGAATGGGCTAACCACCTGCACTACTATCAGTATACCCCAGTACTGCTTCAAGGTGGGAATGGGCTAACCACCTGCACTACTATCAGTATACCCCAGTACTGCTTCAAGGTGGGAATGGGCTAACCACCTGCACTACTATCAGTATACCCCAGTACTGCTTCAAGGTGGGAATGGGCTAACCACTTGCACTACTATCAGTATACCCCAGTACTGCTTCAAGGTGGGAATGGGCTAACCACCTGCACTACTATCAGTATACCCCAGTACTGCTTCAAGGTGGGAATGGGCTAACCACCTGCACTACTATCAGTATACCCCAGTGTTGCTTCAAGGTGGGAATGGGCTAACCACCTGCACTACTATCAGTATACCCCAGTACTGCTTCAAGGTGGGAATGGGCTAACCACCTGCACTACTATCAGTATACCCCAGTACTGCTTCAAGGTGGGAATGGGCTAACCACTTGCACTACCTATCAGTATACCCCAGTACTGCTTCAAGGTGGGAATGGGCTAACAACCTGCACTACTATCAGTATACCCCAGTACTGCTTCAAGGTGGGAATGGGCTAACCACTTGCACTACTATCAGTATACCCCAGTACTGCTTCAAGGTGGGAATGGGCTAACCACTTGCACTACTATCAGTATACCCCAGTACTGCTTCAAGGTGGGAATGGGCTAACCACTTGCACTACTATCAGTATACCCCAGTACTGCTTCAAGGTGGGAATGGGCTAACCACCTGCACTACTATCAGTATACCCCAGTGCTGCTTCAAGGTGGGAATGGGCTAACCACCTGCACTACTATCAGTATACCCCAGTGCTGCTTCACGGTGGGAATGGGCTAACCACCTGCACTACTATCAGTATACCCCAGTGCTGCTTCACGGTGGGAATGGGCTAACCACCTGCACTACTATCAGTATACCCCAGTGCTGCTTCAAGGTGGGAATGGGCTAACCACCTGCACTACTATCAGTATACCCCAGTGCTGCTTCAAGGTGGGAATGGGCTAACCACCTGCACTACTATCAGTATACCCCAGTACTGCTTCAAGGTGGGAATGGGCTAACCACCTGCACTACTATCGGTATACACAGTGTTGCTTCAAGGTGGGAATGGGCTAACCACCTGCACTACTATCAGTATACCCCAGTGCTGCTTCAAGGTGGGAATGGGCTAACCACCTGCACTACTATCAGTATACCCCAGTGCTGCTTCAAGGTGGGAATGGGCTAACCACCTGCACTACTATCAGTATACCCCAGTACTGCTTCAAGGTGGGAATGGGCTAACCACCTGCACTACTATCAGTATACCCCAGTACTGCTTCAAGGTGGGAATGGGCTAACCACCTGCACTACTATCAGTATACCCCAGTACTGCTTCAAGGTGGGAATGGGCTAACCACCTGCACTACTATCAGTATACCCCAGTACTGCTTCAAGGTGGGAATGGGCTAACCACCTGCACTACTATCGGTATACCCCAGTACTGCTTCAAGGTGGGAATGGGCTAACCACCTGCACTACTATCAGTATACCCCAGTACTGCTTCAAGGTGGGAATGGGCTAACCACCTGCACTACTATCAGTATACCCCAGTACTGCTTCAAGGTGGGAATGGGCTAACCACCTGCACTACTATCAGTATACCCCAGTACTGCTTCAAGGTGGGAATGGGCTAACCACCTGCACTACTATCAGTATACCCCAGTGCTGCTTCAAGGTGGGAATGGGCTAACCACCTGCACTACTATCAGTATACCCCAGTGCTGCTTCAAGGTGGGAATGGGCTAACCACCTGCACTACTATCAGTATACCCCAGTGTTGCTTCACGGTGGGAATATGCTAACCACCTGCACTACTATCAGTATACCCCAGTGTTGCTTCAAGGTGGGAATGGGCTAACCACCTGCACTACTATCAGTATACCCCAGTGTTGCTTCAAGGTGGGAATGGGCTAACCACCTGCACTACTATCAGTATACCCCAGTACTGCTTCAAGGTGGGAATGGGCTAACCACCTGCACTACTATCAGTATACCCCAGTGTTGCTTCAAGGTGGGAATGGGCTAACCACCTGCACTACTATCAGTATACCTCTGAAATAACCAACATACCTAAGAGAGTTTCTCCGTTCCTCACGAGAGCCCTCTGGGTCTCACAGTTATATGTAAACTCATCCTGCAGCTCAGCCGATCTCTGCGACTGTTCCGCGAAAGCCTCACTTAGCGCCCTCTGTGTCTGAACAACCTGACCAAACTGACTCGTTAACGCTCTTGCCAACCGTAATATATTCTCGTATTTGCGCTTCGTGTCGCGCAGCACCTCGATCTGAGCCTCCAGCTCGAGATCTACAGTGCGAGAACCTTTGCCTAATTTCTCAGATAACAACTGTTTTGTACATTTGTATGTGTTAATGCTCCAATTCTTCACTTGTTCTAGTTTGTTTTGTGCAGTCTGTGTCATTGTTGCTTGTCTTGGAACAAAATCACTATTAAAACTCGTTGATTTGATAACTGGGGTATGTAGGATTGCATTTGAATCTGAAATAAAAGGAAAATCAGAAAATTAATGATGAAATTTCTATGTAGTCCAGCTGTAGCCGTTACGATTGTGCCCTTAGGCAAGAGGCATTTAAATATCACATTGCCTCTTCTCTATCCCTCGTGGCGATGGATTACATCAGGAATGAGGTCTCGACAGTAATATCAAGTTGTAAGAACTTCTTTTGAAATCAAGCTAAACTGAATTTGTATTTATAAAATAAATTGCTATGTTCAACATAACAGACATAAAATCAGTGACTGTCTGTCCTATATGGCATGAAAAATACATTCAGAAGTATGGTGCTATATGAAAATAATAATATGGAATAGCAACCCTGGTGGGAAACTGTAACTCAATACTATCCGGTGGTAATAATGTTGAAATGATCTTCTAGATAGTTGAAAGAATCCGGCCAATGTAGGTCTCAAACCACACAGCTGTGGGGGCAAGTGACCGTCAGTCCATGAATCAATGGGATTTAAAGTCGCGCCAACAGCTTAGGTCATACGACAACTCTCCAGCCACGCTGTCAGTCGCCACAAGAGCCAAATGGCGATTTTTAGATAGAAATGGTTCCTAAAATTTCAATTTGGCGATTTTCAAAAAATTGGATAAAAAAATCGGCATAAATAACGTTTGTGCCATATTTTAACCTTTCGTACTCTACTGGTTTTATTTACCATTGACGACGGCACTTTCCAGTTAAAGAAAAATCGATACACAGTCTGTGTTCATTGTATCTTTGACTGGTTACATTTTTTTTGCTCTGGTATACGCTATCGTTTGGAGAAACAATCGATTCACAGTCAAAACAGCTGTGTACATGTGCTGGAGGCATATTCCCATCATAAATTGCAATCAAAACAAAACAAACTTTTACATTAGCGGTATATGATCACACATTTACAGTTTTGTATGATGGGAATGATTAGATAATTGAGGTCCTTTATGAAAACGGCAGTACTTGATCGGTGAAATGATGACATCGTTTGAAGATTATGTAAACCTGATCGGTTGATCGAATGGCTGTAACTTGTGTAAATAGTTAGGTAATAATTATTGGCGTTGTTTTTCACAAATAAGACCAAAGGTAGTAGTTGTGAAAAATATGATTTTCGTGTCCTCAACTATAAAATGAATGAAATTTGGCCAAACCGTCACTTATCAAAATGGCTACTTTCGGTTTTAAATATCCAAAATGGACTTAGTGAATGAAACCTAGGACTTAGTGAATGAAACCTAGACAACATGATGAAAATTTCCATCGACGGCCCAGACAAGTTCAACTCGGCATTTGAAATGTGGGCCAAGAAGAACAGACCCATTTTGAATGTTGTGCGATTTGTTAGACATAGTGGATATTTGTACATGTATAAATATATATGTAATTCTGATGTATTTAAAAATTATTATGACCAAGAAAATAATTAAAGTTGTAAATGTTCATTGGATTGTCTTCAAAAATGAATAGTATGCATGTTTTTGGAGCGTAAAGTTCATTTGAAATGTAATCCTGTGTTGGCTTCCATTATTAATCACTGTCACAGGGCTGCATTTTAAAATAAACTTTTAGCCTTAACAGGTATGCATACTTTCATTCTATACTAATACTTCTTCCAGAAAAAAACGGGCTAGAATCTCACCATTTACAAATAAAAATAGCAAAACAATCAAACCATGGAGGGATAACCCCTCATACACCCACCCCTTTGTTCACACATAAGTGGCCCCAACTTTTTTCAGCCCAGTGTGGACCCTGAGCTACTATTAGTGCAGCAGATAAATGTATTTTCTCAGACGAATCTTTCAAAATGTGATACAAGCACCAAAGTTGGCACAAATACTTCTTGGGGGTTACTTGTTTGGAAAAAAACGCTGGCCACCTGAAATTCAAGATGGCCGCCATTTTTCAAGATGGCCGCCATAATCAATACTGATATATTGCTTTTTGCAATAAATATGCACAGACTTGCCCAATATGGACGATTTTGGTGCCGAATCCTACATTTTAGACCACGCAGAATCTGATTCTTGAACCTCTGAATCACTAAGAGTCTTTATGTTATCATATTTGGGATTCGGATCAAAAATACAGAACTGTGGTCAACCTTCATAATGAACAGACCTGTGGTCAACCTACATAGTACAGTAGGTATTCGATGTATATAGCTTGGGGTGTAGGGTGTAGTAGTAGAGGTAGTACCTTTGTTTCAGCAGTCAGCCACGTCATTTCGATGGACTCCTGGCACTGGTCCTCACTACTTACCTAACTCTCACCTATGGCTCCAAGAAGCTGCTAGATCAACACCAATATCCGTCCTGCCTTCTTTGCCAAGAAGAACACTTCTCCTCCACAGGGTAGTGTGACAGTTCCAGACGCCAGTCTCCTGAGACCACACCTGGCACTCGAGTATGAGTGGCTGGAGAAGGTCGGTGATACTGATGAAACAGATGGGATAGAGAACGTGACATGGGCAGCCCACCATGCCTCCAAGAAGAGAAGCCCTGCATTTGAGGCCACCATCACATCACTGTTACCTCTCCTTCGAGATCCAGCCCACTGTGTTGCTACAGTCAGCCATGTGATGGACAAGATCAAGGAGACTGTATCGTTCCTGAACCCAGGCCAAGTACCTGTCATGACAGCCGACCAGCCCATCTATGCAGTGGCAAAACAAGTCCAGTGGCACTTGCCTGAACAGTATGGTGAGGACAAGTTTGTCATCATGTTTGGAGGCCTACATATAGAGATGGCTGCCCTGAGGTCAATCGGAACTCTTCTCAAGGACAGTGGCTGGACTGGCGCCCTAGTGGAGGCAGGGGTGACTTCTTCAGGAACAGCAGAATCTTTCTTAACAGCGTCAAGCATTAATAGGACACGCCAAATCCACCAGATAACAACATGCAGTCTCAATCAACTCCTAAAGGCAGCCTACACTGACTACTGCACAGAGGCAGCTGAGAACCCTAAGGAAGTGCTGAGCTTTGATGTCAGGTGTGAGAAGCGCAAACTGGAAAGCCCCCAGTTTCAGTTCTGGCATCTGGTGCTGTCCATGGAACTAGCGATCCTCCTCCTGCTTTGAGCATTTAGAGAAGCCAACTTCAGCCTGTACTGCCAATCACTGGCCGAGCTAATCCCATACTTCTTTGCCAACAACAACACAAACTATGTACGCTGGCTTCCAACCCATCTCAGAGACATGGTGACCCTGAAGGCGAAACATCCCCAGCTTGCCCAAGAATTCGAGAGTGGCAAATTTGTTGTTCACAAGTCCAGTCGGAATTTCTCTGCAATGGCTATTGACCAAGCCCACGAACAGGCCAATGCTGTTATCAAAGCCGACGGGGGAGCCATTGGCGTGACTGAAGATCCATCAGCCCTGAGGAGATGGATGGTAGCCGGTCCCCAGGTCAGCCACCTAGTTGAGCTGTATGGGGCAGCATCCGAAGCGAGGGAGGCTATAAAACAAACCAGCCACTATGAGCAGACACAACGAGCCCAAAGAGATTTCCTTGAGAAAGTTCAGAAGTTCTCCCATGCAATGACATATCTGGGAAATCCTTTCCAGGAGGAGAGTCAGGACCTGCTGTCACTGGACACCAAGGACATTGCTGACCCCAGTGCAGCTAAACTGATCAGCACACATCATGAGAGAGGCAGAACCCGTTTACATGAGTTCATGGCGGGACTGGCACTAGAAGTTACCACCTTCTATGAACCAATCAAGAAGAATAAGGTGGACTTCTTCCGACAGCAACCAGCCTCGATTGATGCTACAAAGCAAACGATGCTGAAGAAAGACTGCCAACTCTTTTCTAAGCTGTTCATATCATGCCAGAGCAGAGAATGTGACCTGCAGGAGTTCTTTCGTGATGAGAATCAACAGTTCCCTGCTTCCCTGAGTGAAGGTGGGCATCACTACACATGTCAGAAATCCCAGCTTGCTGCCATTCTTGAAAGCCATGTTGAAATCCCCAACAGAGAACCTGAGACTGATACAATCATCATTGACGGCTCAGCACTGCTGAACTCTCTGCCACCACAAACTTCAAAGACTTTCGAGGACTATGCTATGCTGGTGGTCCTTCCAACCATCCAAGCATACTCCACCAAGTTCCAGAGAACGAACCTTGTGTTTAATGTCTACCACCCATCAAGTTTGAAGGCAGAGACAAGGACCAAGCGAGGACGTGGAGTCAGACGAAGGGTGACAAGCAAGGGAAAAATTCCCCGAAACTGGCAGAACTTCCTGAGAGACAATGACAATAAAACAGAGATGTTCAACTTTCTAGCTGAGAAGATTGCACAGATGTCTACACCCAATAAAGTCATTGTGACAAAACAAGATGATGTTACTAGCAGCCATGCAGTCAGCACGGATAGGCTGGCTCCTTGTAGTCATGAAGAAGCTGACACACGCATCTTCCTCCATGCCAGGAATGCAGTAGAAGGAGGTAGCAAAGTCCTGATGGTCAAAGCCAATGACACAGATGTTCTCGTCATCGCCATCAGTGTGCCGTCAGCCCTTCAAGAGATTGGTTTGCAGCAGCTGTGGGTGGCCTTTGGACAATGACGGCATCTCAAATGGATTCATGTGCATGACCTTCATCACTCCATAGGACAGGAGAAAAGCAAAGGGATTCTCTTCTTCCATGCCTTCACAGGCTGCGATGTTGTGTCCGGATTCCGTGGTAAAGGGGAAAAGTCTGCATGGCAAATCTGGGATGTATGTCCTGAGGCTTCTGATGTCTTCACAAAACTTAGCCAGTACCTACCAACAGTAGCTGATGGTGATCTGGAGACCCTGAAGAAGTTTGTGGTGACGATGTACGACAGGTCCAGTACAGGCGTGGATGACGCCAGACTAGACATGTTTGCCAGGAAGCAGAGACCTTACGAAGGCATTCCTCCAACTCGAGCAGCACTGCTTCAGCATGCCAAGCGTACAGCTTATCAGGCAGGTTGCATATGGAGTTAGTCAACACTGCGCCAACCAGAAGCTAAGAGTCCTGCTAACTGGGGCTGGACAAAGAAGGGTGATCTGTGGCAGGTCTTCTGGACAACACTTCCTCCTATTGCAGAGAGTTGTCAACAGCTGGCCAGGTGCAGGTGCAAGACAGAATGCTGTGTAGGAAGATGCAAATGCTACCGCTTTGGTCTAACTTGTACAGCATTATGCAGCTGCAGATGTGAGAATTAGGCCCAGTTCCAACTCATCTAGCTTTAAAACACAAATACAATGAAGGGCAAAGAAGACTGTATACCACATACTACATAATGTCATGTAGTAACTTCTAGGAATAATGTGTTTGTAGACTTTAATACATTTATTAACAAAATTATGACCGTTGACTAGTTTGACTGCCCTCGGTATGGACATGGACATGATATTTGGGAGATATGTTTCACTTAAAAGATCTACAGTCGGTTGTCCAAAATATGCAGACTAGATACATGTTGTAGATATACATGTATCACTCTTAATAAAAGTTTGTTTCATATCATTGCAAATGCTGTGTTCACTGTTTTGGGCTAGAAATGATAGAAAGAAGCTCCAAAGAGACCTTGGAGTTGTTTTTTTGGATTCCCCATGCTTGAAAACCTACTTTTTTTACTCCCAAGATCAACTAAATCGGTTACTGTACTGAGATTTTGTGGTAAAATACGCAATTTGTATGTCAGAATGGCGGCCATCTTGAAAGAATGGCAGCCATCTTGAAAGAATGGCAGCCATCTTGAATTTCAGGTGGCCAGCGTTTTTTTCCACAAAAATGACCCCTAAGGAGTATTTATGCCAAGTTTAGTGCTTGTATTATATTTTGAAAGATAGTTTCAATTATCTGCTACACTATATACATGTATAACCACCGACTTACCGCAAGCCAGCTTGATACCTCATCAATTAAAATAATTTGACACCACAAGTGGGATTTGAACCTACAGCAGTGAGGGGCGAGTAATTTGAAGTCAACTACCATAACCACTCAGCCATGGAGGCCCCTCGAATCAAATACTAACCATTGGTGCTGAAATAATAATAATAACTTTAAAACCTTAATTTTGTTATTATTATTATTATTTCAGCACATATACAGTCAAACTTGTGTTAGTGCTCACCTCAATTAAGCAGCCAACCTGTATTAAACAGCCAGTTTCCAGATTCCCAATATGTTGTTTTATTATACAATTGACTCTCTATTAAGCAGCCACCTGTGCTGCTTAGCAGCCACTTTCTGCGATTCCCTTGGCTGGCTGCTTAAGACAGGTTTGACTGTACTATCAAAGCCATGTTAAGATTGCCTGAGATACCAACCTGTTGGTAGACTGAGCGACTGGGACATTGGCTGTGATCTGCTCTCTGAAACAGTATGAGCCGATTGCGACATTGCCAGCTTCTGCGGAGAGCCACTTTGTACGGTGTTACTGTTATCGCCGAGTGTTGGGCCGTCATCCATAATTTCCTGTAGGTTCCGCTCAAACTCATCGTCGTCCATCGGCATCCCGTTCATACTGGCTGGTATAGTAGTGTCAGCCATGCTGAAAATGGTAACCATTCCTTTCTATAACACAGTATACCACCACAAGCAAGTCACATTAACAAAAAAACTAGTTCACAGAAACGAATATAAAATCTCAACTTGATTCCATATAAAACTATTGAAATGTTGCATTCCAACGTTTCATTACTACATGTATGTAAGCCAAACAAGCTGTTTTATATTATTGAGTGTCACATGCAACATCTGGTGTTGTAAGGCTTGACTAGTTTTTAACGTTTTGTACAAGGACAATTAACTTCATACCACAGCATCTCTACCTAACATCTTTACTAGCATTCATCTAATATTGATTCCTAGACCAAAATTGTGTTTGTACAGCATACATAATATTATGGCCCCTGACATAATCCAATTGTTTTCACATTTTTACACAAGACTCCAGTAATCAATACATATATTGTCACTTTAACATACATGGAGGCTATAAGACATATATCATATTATTCTAATAAACGCCCCGGCTTTGTGTTACAATCATCACATCCTTCGACGATGGGGGAGGGGGGGGGGCGTTTATTAGAGACAACTATTACCAAATTAAAACTGTCCAAAATAAAATTAAGTAAAACAACATCAAACTTGCATATTGAAGCAAGTGGTTACAACAACCTATGTTGTCTGTCCGATTAGCGCAGTGGTTAATGTGCTCGCTTCTCAGTTCTCTCGGGTTCGATCCTCAGAACGGGAAGTATGTAAGATGGTACTCCCGGTTTCCTCCCACACGAATAACCCCATTTACGTCCGAGCTTTCATCTGAGCCAACGAGAGTGAATAATATAAGTTTCTAAAGCTTGTTTCGCAATCGTTGTAAAATAAATAAAGTTTAAAACTTATGTTTTAATCTACCAATAAAATTATTGTCAAAAATGTGTTGAAACAAATGCTTAATTTCTTGTAATAAGCAGAAACAAATAAAATGATATTTTTCAGGAACATTCATATTGAAATTAGCCAGATAACCAGGGATCATTCTAGAGGGCGATGTGGACGAAATTGTCGCCCTAGGGACCCTGACATCACCCTCTGGGGGCCCCACTTCTCCCTAAAAAAAAAAAAATACATGTATTTTTTGGTTTTTACGATTTTCAAACAAAATTGTGTCTAGTAAGATACACTGGCCCATTATAAAGCACTCCTTCTATTCAAATGTTGTATTTAATGGTTGTACTGTGCATTTTAACCCTATTTTGCAGAAGTATATTTAAAGAACACCATTTAAGGAAGCGATCACGCGCTTTCTCACTTCTCCAGGGCGTTCACTAGACTTTGAAAGTCAAGAGTCAATGACCCTTGAGGTCAAAATCTCAAGAGTCAAACAGGAATTTTCAAGAGTCAAGCTGGAATTTTCAAGAGTCAAATATATGCATGTTGGTACTTTACGTACATGTAATTTTTGTAGGTTCGTGCTACCACTGTTAGCGAAGGGATTTTTCTTTTTAGCATCTCTACACCAAGTACAATACAACAGAATCTGATCATCAGTTTGTTTCATTTCCAGCCACTCAAATTCATTAAAACACTCAGACCTGAATTTTCTTTTCACTTTAGACTTACGAGTGTCACAGTCTACTTTATGGCATTTAGGTGTCCCAGGTTCACTAACACTATCACTCAGCTTACGTTTGCTGGGTGTGCCAATTCCGAAGTGACTAAGGCTTTTCTGAACCATATTTAAGATTTAATTTCTAAAACTGATACTCTTTAATTTTATCTCCGATCTGATTGAAAATATAACTAAGAATGATTTAGGAATATTCTCCAGAAAATGAAGGAATAATGTAGAAACAATGAAATGATTAATGGGTGGTGCACACAATGAAATCTGTAACAAACAATAGCAAAAGTCATTATCAAACGATTCCAGCGTATAATTTCTATATCAGTGGCCCACTATAAGCTTCTCAAATAGCAGACAACTTATTATTGACAATACACTGTTACAAAAACACCGTTTTATCTATGCCGATTGTACATTGACAATACACATAATGTCAACACCTACTTAAACTTCTCAGTTCTCATGATAAAAGAGATGTTCTGTTCTGTTCTGTTCTGTTCAGCAGCACATATGATGGCAAACAACACAAACAGTAATTGGTTGTTTGCAAAACTTGCTAAAGGTGTTTATTGTGACAATCAATAATAATTGTCTTTTGATAAAAACTAATTTTTACCGGAAAAATACCGAGCCGTACAGGTATTAGAGAAACGTTATTAAAGATTTATTTCCCTTTGATACTAAAGTTTGGGTAAGCCGTTTTTCTCAACCACCCAACTGACATCAACCACGCGTTTTGAACCTAACCCTGGGCGGCGCAAGTGATGAAGGCGCTTTATGCGTGGTTGATACTATATTCTGATCGGCTGGTTGAGATAAAGATTTTACGTAAAGTTTGCCTAGACGCCATTTTGTCCGATTGTGAGTCCCTCGTAAATCACGATCGTGTTCATAATGAAATGCAGCAGACTTTTGATGAAAATAACTGCGTTTTATATATGAACGATTACGGTCTTCGACCTCGTAGACAGACATATTTTGATAATTACTCCGCTGAGAAAATATTTGTTGACGCATGGCCGATCAACGCCCCGGGTCAAGTTGACTCTCAGGGCATTTTCACCAAGAGTCAAAAAGCGTCTTTATCAATTTTCGTGCGTCAAAACCCGGGAGCTCGGGTCAAATGAACGCCCTGCCCTGCTTCTCCCAAAAATTCGGACCTAGATAACATATCTAAATTATTGCTCATACATGTTGCTGATGATTTCGCTAAAGTTTCAAAACACTAACCTTTTTGGTGTTGTCTTATTAAATTACACTTACAAGTTACATCCACTTCATATTAATATACAGCATTTGATTTATTATATTGGCTAAATCATTTAACTCAACTGTGACACAAATCCATGTATAATACAGAGCGTAAGTGATCTCGTTATGATAGCAGTACAATGTGCACAATTACAATGCAACCCATCTACATGTATACGATATCAATTTCAGTGTCATACATGTACATTGCAGCATACGGTAAATACCCCTCCATATATCATATTAGACTATACAAGTATACATTACATTCACAAACAGGTAAACCATAGTCATTATCTAGATGTGGGTGGGGGGGGGGGGGTGTGGGAGTGATGGTTGCAAGATTTGTTCACATGAAAAGTGAGAAAATTCAAGCATTTCATTGTCCAGAAACATTACAGTTAAACCAATACAAAGAATTAACAGTATTAGTAAAACGCGATAACTGTGGCCTTTATTTACCAATACTGGATATCAATGAAATAGGGAATTGGGATGGACATGGTATACAATTTATATCTAATATCGCAAGTTTGAATCACGTGGTCTAGTGGATAAAACATGTGTCTTGTAATATTGCTGTCCTGGATCGAATCCTGGATGATGTGTTATTATTTATTTTTGACAACCAGATTTCTTTACCTGGAGAAGGAATGCACAAGTAAATATATTTGTAACATGATTTTCTCGTGCACTAATACCGCGTATATATTTGAAATTGGTGTCATAATAGAATACAAATAGAATCGTAAAAATTAAAATGAAGGACGTCACGACATTGTCTCAAGAGGCAGTGTTACACCGTCTGAATGGGAGAACTGCTGCAGGCATGCAAGAGAGGCAGGAGCGATTTCATAAGACATATTGTAGTGGAACAAGCTTGTGAGCGGTTCATTATTGAGGTCAGTGATGAGGAGGGAACAGACACCGCAAGTGAGCAGGATGACTATTAGACACTGACAGTGCATTTTGATGAACATTTGTATAATTATATGTCATGACATGCACACATAAATAAAAAGAAAAAAAGAAATATACTGAGCCAAAAAAGAAAGTATCCACTCTATGTCTCTATCGATATATAGAAAAGGAGTACACATCCGAATTTCTAATTTGCATTGAAATAAAGAAGAAACCTTTTTTGATATCCTGTAAAATTTTGAAGCAGTTGCTATACGCATTTCATCGAAAAAACTTGATCGATATTACATAAGGGTCGATTTCCGAAATAACAACCGTTTCGATAAATCTGCATTAGCTATCGGGAAAGTTAAAAATTCCATTTAATGGGATTTTTCTCCAGTGAAAGTGTGATGTTGGTTGCAGTGAAAGAGCTAATATCTCATGTGTCCGCCGTATTGCCCAATGCACGTCAATATCCGCCGTCGCATGCTGTCGACGTAACGTTGTATGTAATGTGCCGGTAGGTTGTTCCATTCAGCCTGCAATGCTGCTGAAAGGTCATGTACGTGTTGATTACATAATGTGTTCTAACACGACGTCCTAACTGGTCCCAAATATGCTCGATAGGATTTAAGTCGGGACTAATTGCCGGCCAGTCTAAAACGTTCACGTTATTATTCGCCAAGAAGCGTCGAGTAAGTGCTGCTGTATGGGGCCGGGCGTTGTCATGCAGTATCGAGCAAGTGCTGCTGTATGGGGCTGGGCGTTGTCATGCATAAGTGTGACGTTATGTCCATTACGCTGAATAAACGGAAACACTTCTGCTTGAAGAACATTATTGACGTAGGTCTGGGCATTAATGTTTCCGTGAATAACGATTAGACAAGTCTTTTGATCATTCATTATTCCGCCCCAGACTAAAACTGTCTCTTTCAATGACGCACGCATCAGCGTAACGCTCTCCCCGACGGCGATAAACTCGTTCACGTCTGTCGGCATGGCTCAAATTAAATCGCGATTTATCCGAAAATAACACTGATCTCCATTCAGCACGTCGGAAACGCCGGTGACGTCGGCACCAATCACGTCTCGCAGCCCTATGACGCCTTGTTAAAATTTGGTCAAAGTAGGGTCTGTACGGACGAATCGGGTCATTATTTTGCCGAAGTCGGTTCCGAACTGTCTGTGCACTGATTCCGTGCCGTCGTGCTGTTGCTGACAGACGACGGTTACGTAAATGTTGAACCGTAATGTACCGATCATCCGCCGCAGTCGTTACACGTGGCCGACCTCCTCGGGGACGGTCACGAACATTTCCCATGGTCTGGAAACGTGTACGCAAGCGGTTAATTGTTGCCCTTGTGCAGCCGAACAGCCGGGATATATCGGCTACTGATGCGCCAGCATTCAACATCCCGATCGCCTGATTTCGTTGGTCGTTATTTAGTCGTGGCATTATGCTTCGATTAAATCTGATGTGATCTTTTTGTATTGTTCGTAATTGCTGGTCAATTAGTGCAGTCAGATACCAATTCCAGATATCAACTATCGCTGCACGAGATGCACGTGTAAAACAAGATAATCGCTCCTTGCGGTTTAGCGCTTGGCTGATTTTTGATAAAACTAAGGTTAACAGGTACTCCAAATAAATGCATGTACATTATGTATTGCTTATTTTGGAGAATTATTAATATTAATGAAATTATTCAAAAATTAAAAGTGGATACTTTCTTTTTTGGCTCAGTATATATCTAAATAAATAAAAAAAAAATATATATAAAAAAAACCCAAAAAAAACGTTATTTGAAAAGTGGTTCGAACCTACACCACACAAAGACAATAATATTGCAAGCCGGATAAACTATCCACTAGTCTACAAATCGGTTACAAAATAAATCAACGCATTTAAATTGAAGAATACGAAAATATACAAATTAACGCCAATTATCGGATAATATTCCTGATTTACATGTATTTGGATTACACCAGGTACCGTTAAAATAAAATTATCCCGATCTATTAATATATATATATATGAAGTGTTTAGTGTATACAAATTTATTTAGCCTGATTGCGAAACAAGTTCTTACAAATAATATTAATTGCTATTGAGACCTCATTCCTGATGGAATCCATCGCCACGAGGGAGAGAGAGAAGAGACAATGTGGAAATTAAATGCCTTGCCTAAGGATACAATCGTAACGGCTACAGCTGGGCGTGAACTCGGGGTCTTTCGCACCTGAAGCAAATATGCTACCATTGCGCTATCATGACTTCCACTGTATATGAAGTGTGACACTGCATATTTTTTGCGAGTTTGTGAACGTAGGACGGGTATGTCTTTAAAACACAATTACAGTTGTTAAAACATCAAATTTCAGAATAGCACCTTTACAACAGTTTATTCAATATTTAACTTGCAAATAGTCCAGATTTTTATAACGGACATGCAATGTTTGACAGAGAAAAGTCGATACAAATTTAATTAACCCTTTCAACACCCACAGGCCTCTAAATAGGCTTATGAAAAGTGTAGATCCAGATGAGCCAGCTCGTGACGAGCCGTCTCATCAGGATCTGCACCTTTTTGCCAGTAATAATTGTTACTATTTTTAAATAAAATTACCCTTTTTGATAAATGAACTGGTCCAAAGGTAATTTTCTTATTAATTTATTGGTCTAAAAATATCATGCACCAGTCCATGTCAGTTACTTGGGGTTGAATGGGTTAGACCTCATTCCTGATGGATTGCAACAGAGTAATTGATTAGTTACATAGTTTGTCAGTCCGTATCTTGTGCAAAACCAATTGACCATGCGGTTCATGAGACGTTGAAAAGATATTTTTATCTACAATAATGTATGGCTGTCATGGCGGTATACTTATCTACATGAATTGAATTTGTTGGGGTTTTTTCAATGTATTTCTGCATTGTACATATTAACCCATTCAACACCAAGTAACTCACATGGACTGGTCCATGATATTCATAAACCAATAAATGAATCAGAAAATCACATTTGGACAAGTTCATTTATCAAAATGGGTAATTATGTCTAAAAATAGTCATATCACTGGCAAAAAGTGCAGATCCTGATGAGACGGCTCGTCACGAGCCGGCTCATCTGGATCTACACTTTTTGTAAGCCTATTTAGAGGTCTGTGGTGTTGAAAGGGTTAATTGTATTGGTATAAGAAAATAAATATTGCATTCCTAAGTGGGCAATATGAAAGATATCAGCCCTCGAAACATGCTCGGCTGCTGCCTCGGTTAATATTCATGTTTTCAGGGCGATATTATTTATATTGCCCTTTCAGGAATATGCAATATTTATATAATGTTAACTACGGATATATAATTTTATAGATGGATGTTTAACGTGATACGTCACATCTTGATACTTTACGAGGGTTCCGTCTGAATTTTAGTCTGTGCCACTTCTTTCGCCAATTGAAAAAAATGGAGCCAATTTGAATATTTATTTGTAAACTATATGGCTCTAAAAACTCCAAGTTTTTTAAATTGGCTCCAGTGTTTTTCAATTGGCGACAGAAGTGGCGCAGACAAACATTCAGACAGAGGGAACCCTGATATAGACCGGACAATATTATCTCGGAGATGAATAGTAAATAATATTGACCGTCGACCGCTGCAACTTTTACATTGAGTACGGTATTCATGTGAGGTATTACAATGTATATAAACTAAACAATTCTAAGAGAATCATTATCAGAGTTCAAAGATTGCGATAAGCGACTATTTATAGATAGATAGATTTTATTGAACAAATGGTCATAAACCCATCAGTCCATGATACATGTATACATTTATACATACCAGTACAACAGTTTTTTAATAATAATCAATTACATTAATAGTTGTTGATTATAAATACATCTCATTTATCTGTATGTCAATGGTGGTTTATAAATACATCTCATTTATCTGTATGTCAATGGTGGTTTATAAATACATCTCATGTATCTGTACGTCAATGGTGGTTTATAAATACATCTCATTTATCTGTATGTCAATGGTGGTTTATAAATACATCTCATTTATCTGTACGTCAATGGTGGTTTATAAATACATCTCATTTATCTGTATGTCAATGGTGGTTTATAAATACATCTCATTTATCTGTATGTCAATGGTGGTTTATAAATACATCTCATGTATCTGTATGTCAATGGTGGTTTATAAATACATCTCATGTATCTGTACGTCAATGGTGGTTTATAAATACATCTCATTTATCTGTATGTCAATGGTGGTTTATAAATACATCTCATTTATCTGTATGTCAATGGTGGTTTATAAATACATCTCATTTATCTGTATGTCAATGGTGGTTTATAAATACATCTCATTTATCTGTATGTCAATGGTGGTTTATAAATACATCTCATTTATCTGTATGTCAATGGTGGTTTATAAATACATCTCATTTATCTGTATGTCAATGGTGGTTTATAAATACATCTCATTTATCTGTATGTCAATGGTGGTTTATAAATACATCTCATTTATCTGTATGTCAATGGTGGTTTATAAATACATCTCATTTATCTGTATGTCAATGGTGGTTTATAAATACATCTCGTGTATCTGTATGTCAATGGTGGTTTATAAATACATCTCATTTATCTGTATGTCAATGGTGGTTTATAAATACATCTCATTTATCTGTATGTCAATGGTGGTTTATAAATACATCTCATTTATCTGTATGTCAATGGTGGTTTATAAATACATCTCATTTATCTGTATGTCAATGGTGGTTTATAAATACATCTCATTTATCTGTATGTCAATGGTGGTTTATAAATACATCTCATTTATCTGTATGTCAATGGTGGTTTATAAATACATCTCATGTATC
>CM026391.1:53810499-53864349 GCA_014843695.1 Archivesica marissinica | reverse complement strand
TAAATACATCTCATTTATCTGTATGTCAATGGTGGTTTATAAATACATCTCATGTATCTGTATGTCAATGGTGGTTTATAAATACATCTCATGTATCTGTATGACAATGGTGGTTTATAAATACATCTCATTTATCTGTATGTCAATGGTGGTTTATAAATACATCTCATTTATCTGTATGTCAATGGTGGTTTATAAATACATCTCATGTATCTGTATGTCAATGGTGGTTTATAAATACATCTCATGTATCTGTATGTCAATGGTGGTTTATAAATACATCTCATTTATCTGTATGTCAATGGTGGTTTATAAATACATCTCATGTATCTGTATGTCAATGGTGGTTTATAAATACATCTCATGTATCTGTATGTCAATGGTGGTTTATAAATACATCTCATGTATCTGTATGTCACTGGTGGTTTATAGTATCACACTTAATCAGCATCAAAGGAAATGCCTGTACAAATTCTTACAAAATCTTCAACTGTCCAGTATTCCAAATTGCGATAAACATGAAGCTATCTCATCAAGGTTTTAACAATTTGTGAACAGTTCAGAAATACATAATATTACATGATAATCATTACGAGGAGAAAAGTGATGATCAATAATAAATGTGATTTCTTATTTCAAAAGCTTTAAAGACAAAGTAGATAACTTCTTCAGTATATTATTTAACATTGTCTGTTGCCAGAAGTTCAATAAATTTGGGAATGTTTGGATTTTTTCGAAGTGTTTGTTGATATATTTCTTTCTGATGTCATTATAATTCTTACATTATAATATAAAATGGAATTAATCCTCGATTGAGTTACATATTAGGCACTTTCTTTCATTTCTAGGTATCTTATTTGGTTTATGCCATCTTCCTGTTTCAATTGATAATCTATGTGCTGACTGACAGTCTTAATCTAGTTAATGCAATTCTGAATTTTCTAATTTTAATTTTGTCTAAATAGTTTATATGTTGTAGCTCTGGATGATTCATCAATTGAGGTGTTCCAGTAGGACCAGTACTGTATACATGTATCTCTAAGTCTTTGTTTCAACAATGCAATAAATAATATTTCATTTTCTACCCCTTGATTGAGCCAAACATGAATTGTTTCACGATTTCGATTTCAATATCATTGTACATAAATTTTAAGTTTGTCCTATTTCTCCCTCCCTTTTTGACATAAGCATAGTACAATATTTTCATCAAAATCAAATAATGACTTGTCAAATTTAATCCACAAGATATTGTCGCCTGTAGTTTTTAAAAGGGATACTTTATGTTTTATGTTGTTTTTTATATAAACAATAATTCCTCCACCATCTCTTCTGGCATATTTATGAGTCAATGATCGGTCTAACTTGAAATAAGTGAAGCCTTCAACATCACAATTAAATTTATCACTTAGCTACAATCAAATATTTTCCTTAACCCTTTCAACACCACAGACCTCTAAATAGGCTTACAAAAAGTGTAAATCCAGATGAGCCGGCTCGTGACATCAGGATCTGCACTTTTTGCCAGTGATAGGACTATTTTTAGACATAATTACCCATTTTGATAAATGAACTTGTCCAAATGTGATTTTCTGATTCATTTATTGGTTTATGAATATCATGGACCTGTCCATGTGAGTTACTTGGTGTTGAATGGGTTAATTCATCAGAGTTCAATTTACAGTACCTATATAAGCCCTTGAATGTTTAAAAGCAAAACATTTATTTCACCTTTCTCCTCAATAAGGGTGCAACGATACGCCTACCTCACGATACGTATCACGATTCTTGGGTCACGATACGATACGTATCGCGATATGGTTTTATGGAACCAAAGGGGAAAATATAGAAAATAGTTAAACTTTTCAAGTACATCCAAGACATTTGAAACTGTTTCTTCATAGAGTTTGGGGATAACACTCTCACTAAAGTGTGTCCAACTAGGTAACTGATATTTAGGTTCTAGTGTTTTTATCATATTTTTGAACCCATTTGTTTCCACTACACTATAGGGCCGCATATCTAAGGCAATAAACTGGCCTATTGCCGTTGCAATTTCTTTTGACCGCACTGATCCAGTAGGGAGTTTTTGACTGAATGCTTCTTCAAGTCTTAGCTGCCCAGATGGAACGGGGGTTGTGCTCTTTTTGGATTGATCCCGATCTTTATTTTTCCGGCCACATTCGTTTACGTCGATGTTCGGATGATGACGCTTCATGTGCGTAGTCATGTTGGTCGTGTTACCCGTTTTATATGACACGTCCGTGAAACAATGGCGGCAAGTGGTTGTTTCTTTCACCGTTGTTTTTACGCCGTCAACTATATTAAATTTGAATCCAAAATGCGCCCATATTTTTTATTTGAAAGTTGCCGGTGGTGATTGTAATTCAGCCATGTTGTTTTGTTTGTAAGAGTAGTCTCCCTTCCGTTGGAGACGGGAATAATTGCCGTACCGTACCGACGGGCATGCAGCGTATCGAACCGTGGCCCTAGTACCGCGATAAACCATCCCTTACTCCTCAATAACCTACATTTGTAGTGGACGCCTCGCTGCACCCACCCACAGTACGCTCCTGTGTGATTGATTTGGAAGTACAACTTGGGTATTTCCGTGAGTTATTTATAGATACCGATATATTTCTTGGCTTGCGAGTAACAGGTGATGGATTCGGTGGACAACGTGCTTTTGTGGATTTATTTGTGGGTTGTCCATGGTTATTTTTATCTGAATTTGTGTTTCTGGATTTAGCCGCACTTCTACCACGTTAACCGCTGGAGCCTGCCCAGGAAAGGTGTTGTTAGGTAAACTGCCCGTCGCTCTAATGGGAAACCGGTAGCGACGTTAAATAAACTTAAATTTTAAAAAAAAGAAACGATATTCTGCTGACTTGCATATGTTGCTGTATGGATTTAAATTTATGTTATATTATATTTCGGGTTTTACGCCTGCATCAGCACCATTTCGGGCTATATCTCTGGCGGGCAGTTTACCTAACAACACCTTTCCTGAGCAGGCTCCAGCGGTTAACCAGTACTTGGGTGCACCAACCTCCGTAAGAAACTGCCAACTTTTTCATATAAATGAGACACGGCCTGAGCGGGACTCGAACCCGTGACCATCAGTGATGATAGGTTACAGTGGTATACAAGTCAGCGACCTTAACCACTCGACCACGGAGGCGGACGGATTTAAATTAAATGAGTTAGGTACAATGTTTGGGTTATGATGTACAATGTTTGGGTTAGGATGTACAATGTTTGGGTTAGGATGTACAATGTTTGGGTTAGGTACAATGTTTGGGTTATGTACAATGTTTGGGTTAGGTACAATGTTTGGGTTAGGATGTACAATGTTTGGGTTAGGATGTACAATGTTTGGGTTAGGATGTACAATGTTTGGGTTAGGATGTACAATGTTTGGGTTAGGATGTACAATGTTGGGTTAGGATGTACAATGTTCGGGTTAGGTACAATGTTTGGGTTAGGATGTACAATGTTTGGGTTAGGATGTACAATGTTTGGGTTATGTTAGGAGTACAATGTTTGGGTTAGGATGTACAATGTTTGGGTTAGGTACAATGTTTGGGTTAGGTACAATGTTTGGGTTAGGTACAATGTTTGGGTTAGGTACAATGTTTGGGTTAGGATGTACAATGTTTGGGTTAGGTACAATGTTTGGGTTAGGATGTACAATGTTTGGGTTAGGTACAATGTTTGGGTTAGGATGTACAATGTTTGGGTTAGGATGTACAATGTTTGGGTTAGGATGTACAATGTTTGGGTTAGGATGTACAATGTTTGGGTTATGTACAATGTTTGGGTTAGGATGTACAATGTTTGGGTTAGGTTGTACAATGTTTGGGTTAGGATGTACAATGTTTGGGTTAGGATGTACAATGTTTGGGTTAGGATGTACAATGTTTGGGTTAGGTTGTACAATGTTTGGGTTAGGATGTACAATGTTTGGGTTAGGATGTACAATGTTTGGGTTAGGATGTACAATGTTTGGGTTAGGATGTACAATGTTCGGGTTAGGATGTACAATGTTTGGATTAGGATGTACAATGTTTGGGTTAGGATGTACAATGTTTGGGTTAGGATGTACAATGTTTGGGTTAGGATGTACTACGATGTACAATGTTCGGGTTAGGATGTACTAGGATGTACAATGTTTGGGTTAGGATGTACTAAGATGTACAATGTTCGGGTTAGGATGTACTAGGATGTACAATGTTTGGGTTAGGATGTACAATGTTTGGGTTAGGATGTACAATGTTTGGGTTAGGATGTACAATGTTTGGGTTAGGATGTACAATGTTTGGGTTAGGTACAATGTTTGGGTTAGGATGTACAATGTTTGGGTTAGGATGTACAATGTTTGGGTTAGGATGTACAATGTTTGGGTTAGGTACAATGTTCGGGTTAGGATGTACAATGTTTGGGTTAGGATGTACAATGTTTGGGTTAGGATGTACAATGTTTGGGGTTAGGATGTACAATGTTTGGGTTAGGATGTCCAATGTTTGGGTTAGGATGCTATATAGCCGCTGTCTCCGCACAACGTCTAAGGTATATAATTTGAGTGTGTGCAAAAGGAATCCATATTTGGGTGGCATAATCAATACAGTCTGATTAGAATATTAGGCCAAAACAATAAATACCTGCGTTTATTGTTTCGTGAAAAAAAAAAAAAAAGTCGGTCGGGGAAAATGAAATTTGAGTTTTCTCTCAAAATTTCATAACAAATTCAGGGTGCGGGCGTAAAAAAACGAGTCGGCCGGGTAACAGTAAACACATGTGTTTATTTGGCCTTATAAGCAATACTCTTCGGGACGAATGAATGCCAAAACAGTATAGGGTACTCGGCTGATGCTAAACTCTCAAAACTTGATTGTGAAGAGAGTAATTATATACGATTCGAGATCAGGACTAATTTGTGACTGGTAGTGTACACCCAGTATTTGGCAGCATTACATTTCATTAACCAAACTTCTTTCTCACTGTGCATACTCTTGTACAGGATCATGGATGCAGTCATCTGCGGCAAGTCATGCAGCAGATCTTCAGTGGATAGTCTGTGATGAAAGGTGCGAAAGGTCCGGAGATCGAGCCCGCTGGAGCCGTTACGATTGTGCCCTTTGGCAAGGCATTTAATTTCCACGTTGCCTCTTCTCTCTCACTCGTGGCGATGGATTCCATCAGGAATGAGGTCTTGAGAGTGATTAATATAAGTTGTAAGAACTTGTTTCGCAATCGAGCTAAAAAAAATTGTATAAACTGTGATGAAATGGATATGATGTCCCCATTGTAACAAAGTGGTTTAAATACACACTGCCTCATCTCTCTCACGCATGACGATGGATACCATCAGGAATGAGAACTCGAGATTGATTAAACTAACCCAGTCGAAGCAAAGTGGGTGGACTCATAGGATGGGTATAAATGTGTTAATTTAGTGTCATGGAGCCTCAACTAAAAAAAACCATTAAAATTTAGTGGTAACACGCTGGACTGGTAATCCAGGGATCGCAGGTTCGATCCCCCGTCTGACCATAATAAACTTAGCAGTCTTTCAGATGGGACGGTAAACCGAGGTCTTGTGTCGGTGCTTTACACCATGCACGTAAAAGAATCAGAGGACACTCTGGAATGGATCTCTATCTGTATCATTGCACTATCCTCCAAAAATCTAATATGACTAATATCTTCAGGAGGCATCGCTCATATGGGCAACCGGTAGCGACGATAAATAAACGTAAAACACACACACATTTTCTGAAATTTTGTACATGTATAAATTTTAGCTTCATTTTATGAAATTTTGTAGGGCTGAAATTATAGACACTATTTCCTAACCAATATGTGGTCTTTACTAGCCAAGTCCATCAACTATTCAAACTGCATGTATATGTGTTCATATCTGAAATAAGTTTGTGTACGAGCATTTGCTGATCCATATCACCATCCATCAAAATGCTTAGTAATGACTAACTGAGCAACACGAGATATTATTCGACTTGTCGCAATTTGCGGACAAAGCTACCATCACTATTCACAGACACATTAATTTTCAAAACACAGACACATTAATCTTCTGTCAATCACTTGCTGTTCATGTTTACAGTTATGGTGAGTAAACATGCAGACCAAGTATCGATTTTTCACGCCTTTTCAGAATCTGCTAGATAAAACTTAATAGAACAACGGTCATAAATATTAAAATAATGCCAGAAGCGATTCTTTATCTTGAAACTTGCTCGAAATGCAGATCATGGAGCATTTCAGAGCTGCAGCTTCGCTCCCTATCAGGACAAGATCATGGAGCATTTCAGAGCTGCAGCTTCGCTCCCTATCAGGACAAGATCATGGAGCATTTCAGAGCTGCAGCTTCGCTCCCTATCAGGACACGTCGAGTTAGTGATACATAGTGGAATGTGAGAGAAATATGTCAGTCGCATACAGAGGTTGGAGAGTTGAGTACTGGTTCTTACCGAAGAAATGCGGGTGGTCTACTGCCACAACAGACTGACATCCCAATAATAATCAGAAAATAATTGGTGGGTAGTATCATCAATCGCCTCGATTTCGTGCATCACCATTTTCCGGTCCATTGATTATTCATGATATTTTGTTTACATCCGACATGCAAATGATATGTGGCTTACATTAGGAGGTGCTTTATGCATGAGGTACATGTTAGAAGTTTTCAAAGAGAAAATGCGCAAAAAGCAGCTAAATACGATAATCACATTTTATTTCAATGTTAAATGTTGATGTTTTCATTAATCCCATTTATGTGTACCTAAAAAACCTTAAACAGAGGTAAATATACAGAAATGTGTTGTTTGTTTTAGTTAAATAAGAAATGTGATCGTCTGCCCCGCAAGGTCATGTGACAATGCCACGAAGCACATTCTATGAGTCAGTTCAAATGTGTTGTTACCCTTATAGCTTTTTAACATCTTTTCTTCAAAAATAGTATTGTCTATAATATTTACCACTATGCTAATTCATTTCTTTTTTTCTTTTTTTTTCAACTCTAACCTGACGTCTCTATTCACCAAGTGCACTGACAAATGCATATCAAGCTGTTACATACGGTATGTTTGCCAGTAAAAATAGCAGCCAGACAAAATGGTGTGCCACCCTCAACATTAAGTAACATTTCTCTCTATGTCACAGCTTTCCTCACTTTGAAGAGTAATCATAGTTTGCTGGTATCAAATTCCTCCACTGCAAGTAACAAATTAATGCTATGCCCTTATATTAATTCTATTTTGGGAATCAACATTTCCATTACATGCATTTTCATAGGTTGGCCTAAAATAGTTCTAGACTCCTATATATTTTGAATGTTCATACACTGCAAACATTTTCAAGTGACTGAATAAACAACATTTCGATAAAAGTCGATAAAATGGCAGCTACCTCACTCCCAGTAATACGGCATAACGTCACCAGTTTACACCTAACTATAGAAATTGCCTACAGTGCGAGCAAAGGTAGTAAACAAGTTGTTTTTAACAAAACAATATAAATAAGGAATACGAACTTTAATGGCAGCCTCAAAATTCATTTGTTGAACCAAATTGTGTCTATATACTGTATCTACAACACTATAAGAGGTCGTCACCCCTCCTAATTACTCTGGCTGGGTGCAGAACAGTAAATGGACCCATCCATCGCACACATCACACGGTGCCCAACTGAGAACAACTAGGTTTACACAACCATGAATATTATTTGTTCGAGAGAGAACCTCTGTGACATGACATGGAACTGAAGGCAAAATACGTTTAACATTGATATTTTTCATAAGGCCCCTGTGTGTGTAATAACGGATAAATCTCATAAACATGGAACGATGAGACTAAGACAACTTATTTATTCGTAAATCTATTGGTGTTGCAGGTGAATTATTTGTCATTTTGGGAAAAAACAATTCTGATTTCTTTAAGAACTATTATTTATATGGGGACATGAATGGGAACATTAGTGATAACTGAGGTAGATTTGAAGTTCCATCGTTTATTTGCATGTCTGATCTCCACCATCAGCGAAAAAGCGACCTTTGAAAGTAAAATGTAGAGTAGTGGAAACCTATGCTCGGCATAAATCACACATATAATGGCCAGTACAAAATGTTAATTGCACTTGTCGTATATTATTATTTTCGTAAGTCGTGAAAACAACTTTCAAAAAGCTCTTGTTGGCTGTTTTAGTTTGACCTTGTTGCACAATTCAGCTATCATAACAGCACCCGCTCTCCGCACGCTTGCTTCTCACCAATGCAAACCGGGTTCGATCCTGGGAACAGGAAGTATGTGAGATGGTATGGTGGTCGCCAGATCGGACAGGTGGGTTTTCTCCGGTTTCCTCCCACACGAATGACGCTTTCATCCGCGCCAATGAGAGCGATTAATATAAGTTGTTAAAACGTGCCTCGCAATAGTTGTAAAATAAATAAAGTTTAAACAACCCATTTATATGAGGAACTCAAGACTTCAGGGCACCTATGCATGACGTACTTGTTATTTTTTATTTATGCACCAGAACTTGTTGAATACCTTATTATGATATAGTACATCATTGAATAAAAACGCTTGGTGTTAAACAGAAATGGTATAGAAACTACTTTTCGGGTTAGTTGTAGAGTGGTGGAACCTATGCTCGGCATAAATCCTACATATCATGGCATATTAAACAAAGTTAAATACATTTGCCGTATATTATTATTTTCTTAAGTCGTGAACACAACTTTCAAAAAATTGTTGTTGAAAATTTTAGCTTCATTACGTGACCATGTGCCTCAATAGCGTTATCGCAACGGCACCTGTTTCATGGGGAACTAGATACTTTAGGGCAGCTATGCACGGCTAATGAACTTTTTTATTTATGCACAGGTAAATGTTGAATATATTATTTTGACTTAGTAACATTAATTAATAACTAACAATATTACAACTCTTTTCTATCTACAATATTTGTACATTTTTTCTCAATTTGGATAGCTACCTGAAAAGCTCATAAACCGCATCATTTCGGTGGAAAAAATTCTCACAACAAGTTGTCTGTTTATATTCCGCTACTAAACCAGTCTGGTGACCGTTGCATTAGGCTACCGGTACGCACAACTGAATGTTATTGAACCATGCTTCACCTCTGTCAGCGTAAATAGGTTAAAACTATTTAAATATTTTAATTACGGATATAAGTGGAAAAAATACGCAGATCATAGGAATACGCCGAGCACTCTACATTTTTTAAATTCGGATAGCTAATTGAATTGCTCATACATCGTATCAGTTTCATTGGACATATTCTCCCAATGATTTGTTTGTTTATATTCATCTGCTGGACCAGTCATGTGACAGTTGCATCAGACTACCAATACACGCAACGGAATGCTATTGAACCATGCTTCAGCTCCATCAGCAAAATTAGCTTAGAACTATATAAATATTTTAAATACGGATGTAAATGGACAAATACACCGAACATAGGAATACGCTGAGCATAGGTTCCACCACTCTATTGTTAATTTACATTGCTGGTAACTGGAGCGTGAAACATCACATGAGCTCTCGCGACTTGCTATTCCGACAGTTAGGCGAAAACACGTTCTCGCCGAAAACTCTTCACGCCGGGATAATACTATTTCACCTGCTGTAAAAGTGATTGACTAGAAGTTTTCATTGAAGTCTCAATACTTAGATGACAGAGTTATAGGTCTGTATGTATGTTCCATTAATGTCAACCCCCTTGCGGGAACCTAGACATGTTTTCCTGGGCATGCTTAGCCGACCATAGCGGCTAACCAGTACTAAGCATTAAGCAATGGCCAATGTGTGTGAGGTGGATACGTGTCCTGACAGTATCGAACCCGGACCGTTTCATTCCAAATCCGACACTTTACCATTGGACATGTCATATTAAAGATGAGGTAGTTCCACTGACTCCACACACCCACAAACAGCAAGCATGAACAAGTTTAAATTATACAGTGCTAGGAACGAACGGGTGGGGTACATCGTTGACAACGGATTCACATTTCAACCCAACAAACTGACATGCTGAAATAAATAGCAGTTAGGCAACATGGTACACCATAACTTACCTTTTGGAAATTTCAGTTTTCAATGAAAAATCTATAATTATTTTGAGACTACGGTGAATTATTCAGAAATTTATTCCAAAACCACAAATGACAGGTTGGCGGTGACGTCATCTCGGACTGGTCTTCTTTTTGAAAACGGTATCACTAAATAGCGGAAAGACAAGGCTTTCCACGAAAAGCCGGGCAAAATGTCGGGCAATGTATGAATATCAGATGTGTATTGAGATTGAGGGATGTTTTGTACAGTTGGTATATTCAGGATCTATTTGACTGACATGTTATATTTGATGTATTTCTATCTAGGTGTTTGGTATATTGTACAGCAAGTGAAGTACCATTTATAGTGCTATGCTTGACATTTTTTGTTTGTTTGTTCCTTTAATGTCAAACCCCTCGCGGGGACTTAGACATGTTTCCCTGGGCAGGCTTAGCCGACCTAAGCGATTAACCAGTACTAAGCAATGTGTGTGAGGTGCCTTGCTCAATGACACTACATACGTGGCCTGACCGAGTATCGAACCCGAGACCGTTCGATTCCAAATCCGACGCTCTACCACTGGACCACGGACGCCACACAATTGGGGGAAGACAGATAGAACAGATTGTCTTCCTGCCATTTCTTGTCAGATGACCAGCTATAGTATACTAGTTGTAGTAATTGTATTTCGCAGATCAATGATCACGATATGTTTAAATGTGTCGAGAAACTGTCCACCGTTTAGAAGATACGTACATTAGAGGAAGATAAGTAAAGTACGGCCAGATGGCTGGAGGGTTTCATATTTTCACAATGATATAATTATTTGCTCATACAAAATGGCATTTTATGCAGAAACTCATGGTTGTTGCCTCATTAACGTACCAGTCATAGTACTATTATATTACAACTTCAACGCTAACATGTATATTTTAGATGACTTAAAGCATCATGATTGGTTGGGATACACGCTTTTATTTTCTTCCTAAAATAGGCAATATTCATCAACATGTATTTCATTTTGCACTAGCTGAATGCCGAACGAGCAGAAAATCTAAGAAAAAGAAGCAGTATTGAACGACAATGTGCGTTTAAAACCTTATCAATGCCAACTGATATGTAAAAGCCGATAGTTTACGATAAATAAAATCCATTTGATATTTTGTATGTGGCATCGCCTAGTCGACCACTACTAAGTTTGCATAAATGGTGATCATAGGGTCAGTATTGAGGGGTCACATACTAATATTAATAATACTAGACTAATATAGTACATTAGTGCATTACATAAAACCAAAATATTGCAGATTTCTAAATAATATACTGTCGAACAATTATTAAAAACGAATTATAACACACTGACTTACAGACAATTGTGTATGCTAGTAAAACAGATAATTCATATAATTAGATAAACTGTAATATTACTAACTACAATTACGATTATGTACTATGTATGAAATTGATTGTTGTAATAATGAAAAGTGTGTCTGTGTATAGTAATGTAGCTCTCCCACACGAACTGGTTTAACTATGGTAGTTACATGAATTAAGATATCTATGTATACTTAAATTTATTGCCTCGTTATTTGTGCAAAATGTTGTATTATTACCTCATTACGTCATGTAATTTCATGAAATAAGCGAACTAAAACAAATGAAAAACTATTTGTTTTTAAAAAATGTGGGAAATAAGTGTTATTTGACAACTACTTTTAAACTACATTTGAGCTACTCTGGTACCCACTACCGTCCGACTTATATAAAGATATATACAAGATAATAATACCACTGCTGTTTCATGTAGTGTGGAAAATAGAAGGTGAACAACTTCAAAATATTATAAATATTGCAACCAACAGTTTTAAACACCCATTGGACATGATTTATCAAAATGTAAGCAACTTTATTCCATCCTGTTTCAGTATAAATTTTTATCTGTTAATCAAACGATCAAAATATATTTTGCAGCACGAGTACAATTTTACTCAGTTTAAACTGTATTTGTGCCATTATGAATGGCATTTAAATTCCACATTACCTCTTTTCTCTCCCTCGTGACGATGTATTCCATCGGGAATGAGGTCTCGAGAGTGATTAATATAATACAATACAATACGTGTATTGCTTAAAACAGTTACATATGGTTATAGCAATTAAACAGTAAAATCAGGCAGTGACATGGATTTTTACAAAAGAGCAAACTTGTAAGTTATTGGTATTCAAATATATGATGTAAAAACGTGTTAGTTTCGTTGTTTATTTGCAAACTATATAAATTTGGAAAGATCGATGTTGATTGTTTTTGGATTTGGGGGACAAAGACCAAAAGATTAATAAATTTTAATATAAGTTGTATGAATCTGTTGCGCAATCGAGCTAAATAAATTTATATAAACTAACAATACTAATTTGTGATTTAGTGATAACACCTTAATTATTTATTATATTATTTAATTCCCTTGTCTTAATATTGGACTTTATTTTAACATTTATTAAGATTGATATTAAATACTTGCCCGTCGCTCAAATAGGCAACCGGTAGCTACATTAAATAAACTTAAATTTAAAAAAGGTGTATGTTGAATATACCACTGGTGTACAAAGTACTGTTTAACTGCTGGAGTTTGCCCAGGAAAGGTATTGTTAGGTAAACTACCCGTCGCTGAAATGGGCAACCGGTAGCGACGTTAAATAAACTTAAATAATAAATGTATGTTGAAAAACTTGTTTGCCTATTAAAATAGAAAGCTTGGCAGTATTAGGTCCGTCCAGTAGGTATACAAGCCTCTGCCCTACCCGACTATATATACATTGTAGTTCAACCCTACTTGGGTGTCAATATAAAAGGACAGTCCTAGTATAAGTTAATACTCATTTTATTTCTACAAAATGGTTCGGATAAAACTGTATAGATCTGCGACATTTCCAGTCCGAAATGTCCCTGAGATCTGAAACATGAAACATATCCAACATAAACACCTTGTACAATTATGACTTACGGTAATATGAGCATTATACTAAATCAGATTGGACATATCTATATCTCTACCACTTTATACATATTCAATCTCTCCACCTCCCCATCGTACGTGGTACTCTCTCGTGTAATGTTAGTAGCATGCTGAATGGCCACTGTAGCCCGAATAAAAGCCAACTAATAACATGCATTGCAATAAACAGAAAAGATATGTCAATTCCGTAAAGAATCATTCCAGCATGTGACATGTTCGCGAAAATATACGACACGATATTCAACAGAATTTCATCATAAATGAATGCCAACTATTGTAACAGAATATCATACTAGCCAAACTTTTTATCTGACCATAAGTATATTGTAAAGCATAGGACTGACCACGCAATTCATATAGCCATTGTATAAATCAAAATAAAGCTAAGCCAATCAGAAGACAGTATGTATTATTCAGCTTTATCTCCTGATAAATTAGTTTAAAAATAATTCAACTGTTGCTAAAATTGTTTCCATGACAAATGGTGTTAGCTTTCTAAAAAGCTGACCAACATATAGCAGTAAATAATAATAAATTATTTTATATGGTCATCTTTTAAGTTTGCACAACTTAATGTTATTCAGTAGGCACCACAATCCTTGTACCTATTTTCTTTAAATTATAGCGGAGGACCCTAGGATAGAAGTATACGGCTGTTGGTGGCTTATGGGTGAAATGTCACGCTCATGTAGTTCAATATCTCCACCACGGCAAATGAATATAAAACACAAAGCGACTTGGAAATTACCAACCGAGAGCCTATCGGTAATATGTTCACGTGATGAAAAGTAATACACATACGTGACGTATTATTATGTATATATTCTGGTCAACGGTTATACTCAGTTGCACAACAAAAAATATGTTGTATGTATGTTCCATTTATGTCAAATGCCTTGCAGGGACCAATACATGCCTTCCTGGGTGGGCTTAGCCGACCTAAGCTGTTAATCAATTAACCAGGTACCTTGCCCAAGGACACGACATTGTATATACGTGTCACAACTGAGTATCGAACCCGGTAACCTTCTATTCCAAGTCCGTTTCTCTACCACTGGACCACAGACGCCAAGTTGAAGGGATGTGTACTCATTTCAATTATGTGTGTGAACAATCAATATGAATATTATGGACATATGTATGTTCATTGATGGATATGGATGGATTTATAGAAAATCAAGATACAGAGACAGAATAGAGAGTACAGAATATATTTTCCGTGAAATACTGTTGGAACGCTGTGCATATTTTAGTGTTTCAATAGTACTTTGCAATGTTGCTTGCCTGATTGCTTCAACATTACATCACATTTTCACTAGTGCCTTTTGCGTTTTGCATTCTTCCACATAGTAAAGCCCCCCTCCCAAATTCCCAAAATAAAAACAAAACACCGTCCAACTGTTTCCGTATTCCATTTTTCTGAAGATGTAGCAGGATTTTGTAAGCAACCAAGGATTTGTTGAACAAAAGCTTAACCTGTGCGTACATGGAATACAGTTGCGAGGCATTTGGAGTAGTTCTGTGTAACTCAAAGCAAGATGCATCTGAAAACTATACAACAGGTCATTTCCATAGGGAATATGAACATCATTATTGCAAAACAACCTAACAGAACAAAAATTCCTTGAAAGTTAGGAAGGTAGCTTTTTTAAAACTTTATTAATTTTACAACGAATGAGGAGCAAGTTTTAATAACTTATATTAATCACTCTCGTTGGTGCGGATGAAAGCGTAAATGTGGTCATTCGTGTGGTAGGAAACTGGAGTACCCGGATGAAAAACCCACCTGTCCAATCTGGCGACCACAGTACCATCTCATATACTTCCCGGTCCGAGGATAGAACACGTGTTGCATTGGCGAGAAGCTAGCGGGCTAACCACTGTACCGGTTAAATGTTGTCTTCCGATTATATTAATAGTTCCGTAATACATTGTAATACTTACCACATTTCAGTTTGAATATCGTAGCTATTACAGGTAGAATGTGTTTCTAAAAATGATGGTCTGCAATGCTAGAATTCAAATATGGCCAGAATGCTTTACCTATGCCACATTTTATAACCGGAAGCTGAGTTTAAATATACGTGGGCATAATAATAAATTAATGGACTTTATTGCAGTAATCTGGTCGATAATTGGTAGGCTGAGGCTATAAGGAATGTTAATGATGTAATAATAATGTTCACGTGTTGGACAAGGAAACCGTTAACCTCCTTTTGAAACAGACTATAGGCGCCACCTAGCGTAGAATCATCTTACCGGTGTTCATGTACGACCTTTCCCTTTTCTGTTCTGAGAGACCACATGGTTGCGACCTTGTTACACATCCTTGCTTCCTTCACAAAGATGGCCGACGCTAATAAAACGATGGAACGCACATTTATCATGGTGAAACCTGATGGGGTCCAAAGAGGACTCGTTGGGCAGATTATACAGAGGTTTGAAGCAAGGGGATATAAGCTTGTCGCTTGTAAAATGTTTCTGGTAGGTAAACATTTAGTAATTTTTATTCTTCCTCTAATTTACTGTCTGGTACATTATTTAGTGGCTATGCAAACTACGTACGTTATACTGACTAGACTCTAGACATTCTACTACAGCTAAAATGTAGCATATACTGGATTATTGCATAATTATTACATATCCCGGTGTTACTGGTTTTCGACGACGTAGTAGTACTAGTACATAACGGACTCCTATAGGTTTAGAATGGCAAATAGCAGTCAGTTATCTTTCTTGGCAGCCGCTAGGGGCGCCACTGTACCCGGTCCTGGAATTCTCTCAGAATAAACATCATTAACATGGCATCGAAGTTCGGTCTTATGACAATACCACAGTTAAAATCGGAATTAAAGAAGAGAAATGCAAAGCAGACAGGAAGGAAAATGGATTTGGTTGAAAGGTATTAATTTTGCTTCAGATTTTAGCGTAATAAGCAATAAAGACCGAGAAATGCGGCGATCCTGTGAACCGTAAACACGGGTCAGGTCCGACAGTGCTAAGTTAATGCAATGGTCGATAAAACGATATGTAAAAAAAATCCTTGTAGTTGACGTTAAAAATGGTCAAGAATATGTATTCCACCCGAATTGCAACACCTAACAGAATTAAAATTGTATAACCGGGAAAAATAAACAACTTTACGGCTAGCATACGCTATTATATACGATAACTGTGTCCATAAATACATAAATGTCGAAATGGCCGTGTGGTTAGAGCGTTGATCTGTGACACGGGAGACCCGGGTTCGAATCATATCCTAATTATGTTTTTTTGTTTTGTCTTTTTCAGAACAATCTAATTGATTATGACTGATAACGAAATCAGTATTTCGCCCGTACTAATGCCTCTACGACGGTGTAATGACAATGAAGCAGGACTCTAGTTCTGCTCAATGCTACTCTTTTTCATTCTCAAGCTTTTCTTAAAAACTCAACAAGCGCTTAAACATACCATCGATGGTCTGTTGAACGTAATCATCAGCTCTGAAATGGACTGCAGTCGTCGAAGCGTAAAATCTTTATCTCAACCAGCCGATCAGAATATAGTATCAACCACGCATAAAGAACGCCTTCATCACTTGCTCCGCCCAGGGTTAGGGTCAAAACGCGTGGTTGATGTCATTATTCAGTTGGGTGGTTGAGAAAAAAGGCTTACATCTTCGAAGGCTGCCAATCTTTGAAAGATTCGTCTATCCTTCTAATCGCGTTCACCCACTTGGAACGCCTATCATAATCTTTCGGAAACTCATGTCCTCCTCTTAAATGACACTGGGGTACGCAGCAGCAGGTTGAAGGCATAATTATCTATTATTTTGTGTTATTATTTATGAGCGTGTTTACATTGTTTTCTAAGGAAAGTACGATAAAATCCGAATCACTCCAAATGTATCGGGACCGGGTCAGGTGGCGCCATCTAGTTAAGAACGACAACGGACTGCTATTTGCCATTGTCATACACTGCAAACAATTTTATGTCGCCAAATAAACAATATTTTACCTTTCATTCCCCAAAATCTCGAAGAAAACCGATTGTTTACTTATTGAGAAAAGTTGACAAAATAGCGGTACATCATTCTCAGTAATCCGGAATGACGTAACATGTATCCGGAATGACGTCACATGTTTTCGCCTAACTGGAAATTGCCTACAGCGGGAGCATTATTATGTAAGCAACAGTTTTTTTAACAAAACAATATAAATAAGGAACACTTACTTTAATAATGGGCTTAATTTATCATTTTCACTCGAAATTCATTTGTTGGAGAGCATTTTGTCTATGTACTGTATCTAAAACACTAATTTAGTTTAACTTAGACAAACACACGGGGCATAAGAAGTCGTCGCCCCTCCTAATTACTCTGACTGGGTGCAGAACCGTAACTGGACCCATCCATCAAACACATCACACGGTGCCTAACAGAGAATAACTAGGTTTACACAACCATGTATATCAGTTGGAGAACCTCTGTGAAAACACATGGACCTGAAGGCGAAAAACGGTGAAAATCGATATTATGAATAAGGACCCCTTGTGTGTAATAACGGACATAACTCATAAACACGGAGCAGTGAGACTATAATGACATTTTTATTCGTAAATATATTGGCGTGGCAGACGATGCATATGTCATTTTGGAGAAAAAATTGCCAATTTCTTTAAAAAATGATATTTATATGGTGACATAAAACGGATATAGTGAAATTAATGAAAACTTGGGTAGGTTTAAAGTTTTCACCGCTAATTTACCTTGTCTGATATATTATGATCAGTTCGAAATAGATTGGAAGTGCACAAGGTATGTTTATTTATAATTCCGGTAACTGGAGCGTGATATATTGCGTGATCTCTCGCGACTTGCTATTTCCACAGTTGGGCGAAAACTCTTCACGCCAGGATACAAGTTATGACTTCTATAACTATTTTATCCGTTATGTATTTCATAGACTTCACATTGATCCTCACACCAACACTGATCCTCCACACCAATACTGATCCTCCACACACTGATCCATTCTCACCAATACTGAACCTCCACACCAATACTGATCCATTCTCACAAATACTGATCCTCCACACACACTGATCCTCCACACCAATACTGATCCATTCTCACCAATACTGATCCTCCACCTACACTGATCCATTCTCACCAATACTGAACCTCCACACACTGATCCATTCTCACCAATACTGAACCTCCACACCAATACTGATCCTCCACACACACAATGATCCTCCACACAAATACTGATCCTCCACACCAATACTGATCCTCCACACCAATACTGATCCTCCACACCAATACTGATCCTCCACACCAATACTGATCCGCCACACCAATACTGATCCGCCACACCAATACTGAACCTCCACACACTGATCCATTCTCACCAATACTGAACCTCCACACCAATACTGAACCTCCACACACTGATCCATTCTCACCAATGCTGATCCGCTTCACCAATGCTGATCCTCCACACAAACACACTGATCCTCCACACAAACACACTGATCCATTCTCACTAATACTGATCCTCCACACAAACACACTGATCCATTCTCACCATTACCGATTCTCCCGCTGCATACCAACACTCATCACTAATCCACTGCACCCACACCAATCCTACACACCCACATCATATTTCCGCATCCACACCAATCCTACACACCCACATTGATCCTATGCACACATAATGACCCTCCGCAAACACAATGATACACTGATCCTATGCATCCACACCGATCATCCGATTGAACACTTATTGTTACGCCCACACTGAATGACTGATCCTCCTCGCTACCACTGATCGACTGATCCTCCTCGCTAACACTGATCCATTCACACACACACTGATCCATTCACACACACTGATCTATTCACACACACACTGATCCTTTTTCGCAATCACAATGATACAAACACTGATCCTATGCATCCAAACTGATCATCCGATTGTACACTGATCCTTTCACACTCTGATCCTTTTGCACTCTGCCACTGATCCTTTCACACACTGATCCTTTCACACACCGGCACTGATCCTTTCGCACACCGGCACTGATCCTTTCGCACACCGGCACTGATCCTTTCGCACACTGCCACTGATCCTTTCGCACTCTGCCACTGATCCTTTCACACTCTGATCCTTTCACACTCTGATCCTTTCACACTCTGATCCTTTCACACTCTGATCCTTTCACACACTGATCCTTTCACACTCTGACACTGATCCTTTCGCACTCTGACACTGATCCTTTCGCACTCTGACACTGATCCTTTCGCACTCTGACACTGATCCTTTCACACTCTCACACTGATCCTTTCACACTCTCACACTGATCCTTTCACACTCTCACACGGATCCTTTCACACTCTCACACTGATCCTTTCACACTCTCACACGGATCCTTTCACACTCTCACACTGATCCTTTCGCACACTGCCACTGATCCTTTCGCACTCTGCCACTGATCCTTTCACACACTGATCATTTCACACACCGGCACTGATCCTTTCGCACTCTGCCACTGATCCTTTCACACTCTGATCTTTTCACACACTGATCCTTTCACACTCTGACACTGATCCTTTCGCACTCTGACACTGATCCTTTCGCACTCTTGACACTGATCCTTTCGCACTCTGACACTGATCCTTTCACACTCTCACACTGATCCTTTCACACTCTCACACTGATCCTTTCACACTCTCACACGGATCCTTTCACACTCTCACACTGATCCTTTCACACTCTCACACGGATCCTTTCACACTCTCACACTGATCCTTTCACACTCTCACACTGATCCTTTCACACTCTCACACTGATCCTTTCACACTCTCACACTGATCCTTTCACACTCTCACACTGATCCTTTCACACTCTCACACTGATCCTCTCACACACTGATCCTTTCGCACACTGACACTGATCCTTTCGCACACTGACACTGATCCTTTCACACTCTGCCAATGATCCTTTCACACACTGACACTGATCCTTTCACACACTGACACTGATCCTTTCACACACTGATCCTTTCACACTCTGCCACTGATCCTTTCACACACTGACACTGATCCTTTCGCACTCTGCCACTGATCCTTTCGCACACTGATCCTTCACTCTGACACTGATCCTTTCGCACACCGACACTGATCCTTTCGCACACCGACACTGATCCTTTCGCACACCGACACTGATCCTTTCGCACACCGACACTGATCCTTTCGCACACTGATCCTTTCGCACACTGACACTGATCCTTTCGCACTCTTGACACTGATCCTTTCGCACACTGATCCTTTCGCACTCTTGACACTGATCCTTTCACACTACACTGATCCTTTCGCACTCTTGACACTGATCCTTTCACACACTGATCCTTTCACACTCTGCCACTGATCCTTTCACACACTGACACTGATCCTTTCACACACTGACACTGATCCTTTCACACTCTTGACACTGATCCTTTCGCACTCTTGACACTGATCCTTTCACACACTGATCCTTTCACACTCACACTGATCCTCTGCATGCACACTGATCCTTTCACTCAGAGATGTTTAAATCGTGATTCAAATCGCTTCCAATCATGATTTGCTTATAAATTTAAACCCACTTGTTCTGTTTGTTCAAACAAAACCTTAAACTCTACAATTGAATGTGTGAGAAATACATATGTAATGATTGGTTTGCAGTGACTGCTTGCACATGCTTGGTTTGCAGTGACTGCTTGCACATGCTTGGTTTGCAGTGACTGCTTGCACATGTTTGGTTTTACTAATATGTGTCCTGCTTTTGAAGGCAATTAATTATTGCATTCGAGGCATTGTATTAAAGAAATTAAGTAACGCCTACACAGTCATTTAAATTCAATACCAAAAGATGCATGTGTAATTGTATGATTTGATTTTTTAGTCCTTGGATAAGTTTAATTATATTCGCATTTATATATACACTGCAAGCCTGTGACTGTAAAATCTCTGCCATATATATATATATATATATATACTTTCTAAATGCCAAAAGATGCATGTGTATGATTTGATTCTTCAGTCAGAACTTGGATTTAATATAATTGCATACAACACCTGCGTGTTCGTGTTCAAATATAAATCATAAATGTCATTTTTTTTGGTTATAATATTGTCATTATGTACATTTCAAAACAATTAATTTATATCATACAATAAATAACGTCCATACTCGCCTATAAGACTACCTTTTTACCACCAGATTATGGTCCAAATGTGGCTTTCCGTCTTATAAGCGAGTGATTAAAACAATTATATAAAAAATTGTTTTATAAACATTTTTAATCTGTTGAATGGTATCCATAGTTATGTTTTAGATAAGAAAGCAAGTACCCCGACACTGAACATTTCTTAGGCTTGCATTGGCTAAACATTATTCTGGTGTCCACATTATCAACCCTGTCTTTATATGCAAGTGCATGCCAAAACCCCCCACATATTTCAGAACTAACTTTAGTAGGGGGTCGGTCGTCTTATATGCGAGTATGGACGGTACCCCAAAATGTATGATTTTGTTTTCTAGTAATATATTGTTTCATATTTGCAAAAACACCAATGTAACTACCGTACTAACTATAAAAATATCAACAACAAAATATTTAAATTTAAAAAATCATGTTTTTCAACCCTGCAAATTGCATTCAACAATGATACCATGATCCCATGCACCAACCATGATCCTTTCACACCCATACTGATCCCATGCACCCACATGATCCTTTCACACCCATACTGATCCATGCACCCACATGATCCTTTCACACCCATACTGATCCCATGCACCCACATGATCCTTTCACATCCACAATTATCCCATGCACCCACCATGATCCTTTCACACCCACAATTATCCCATGCACCTACCATGATCCTTTCACACCCACAATTATCCCATGCACCCACATTATCCTTTCACACCCACAATTATCCCATGCACCCACATGATCCGTTCACACCCATACTGATCCCATGCACCCACATGATCCTTTCACACCCATACTGATCCCATGCACCCACCATGATCCTTTCACACCCATACTGATCCCATGCACCCACATGATCCTTTCACACCCATACTGATCCCATGCACCCACCATGATCCTTTCACACCCACCATGATCCTTACTTTAGTGCATTGTAAAATGTAATCCAATTTCTCTTTAATATTTCAGCCAACCAAAGCACATTTAGAGGAGCACTATTGTGATCTGTCAAAGAAGGGTTTCTTCCCGGCGCTCATAGAATACATGATGAGTGGTCCCGTAGTGGCAATGGTTTGTATATTGACTTTACATCTCGTAAAGATAGCAAGACGTTCTCGAGGCTGGATCCTCAAGATCTCATGCAACATTAATAAACATGTTTCTATATTCGTTGTGTACTTTGTTCCATAATTTTTAAATAAATCAAATGGATGATAATAAACCAGATATTATTCAGTAGAATTGCCGTGGTTTAAGACCCAATTATAATGAAATTCTTCTGTAATTGAATCGAGGAACTTCTGTACTTAAGTCTTCAAGAAACCATTTTAAAACCAACTAACATTTCCTTCAAAAATTATTCTATATATAACTACCGTTCCAGATGCAGAACGAGCATGTGGTGGTTCATCCATCATTGTCAATAACAAAACTTCACCGGTCTATCCAACTAAA
Organism: Archivesica marissinica; assembly: GCA_014843695.1. Taxonomy (NCBI): domain Eukaryota; kingdom Metazoa; phylum Mollusca; class Bivalvia; order Venerida; family Vesicomyidae; genus Archivesica; species Archivesica marissinica. Next base: position 53,841,536 of record CM026391.1, on the reverse strand, counting down.
TACTAACCTACAAGCTGTTGCTATTTCAGCCACACTACACAACGTTATCACCATCTGTTCACATTATATTCCACCAAGCAGTAAACCATCAATAGCTGAATTAGATAATTTAATTCAACAGCTTCCAAAACCTTTCGTAATTTTAGGTGATCTTAATGGACACCATAATCGATGGGGGTATAAAGATATAAACCCAAGAGGTGAACTTATTGAACATTTTATAGACAGACACGATCTTTGTATTTTGAATGACAAATCATATACTTATCTGCATCCTGCAACTGGAAATTATTCATCACTTGATTTAACTATATGCCATTGGATGGTAGGAGATGAATGACCTTTGTGGAAGTGATCACTTTCCAATTGTTCTTAAATCTTTACAACCAGTGGCAAATGATAATATTCAGCACTGGAAATTAAATAAAGCTGCTTGAAGAAATGTGTGAATATCTATTGACAATTTAATTCATACGGAAGATCCTATTAAAACTTTTACAAATATTTTACACAGAATAGCAGAAGAATGTATATCAAAATCTTTCAGCGAATTCAACAAAACGTACCTTGGTTAAATGGTGACTGTAAAACCGCCATTAGAAAACATTGTGCAGTTTAAAAAAATTTTTTAAATATTAGGCAAACAAAAGAACACTTAAACTTGTTTAAAATATTTCGTGCGTAAAGCTCACAGAACATTGAAACTCTAATAAAAGAGATTCCTGGAAAAGTTATGTGTCTAAACTTAACTCTATGACTACAATTAAACCGGTGAACTTGCTGATCAATAAATAAATCACACGATACCGCTGTTGGTCCTGATGAAATACACTACCAATTTTTGAAACATTTGCCTACGTTTCACTAATTGCACTTTTAGATGTTTTTAATAAAATATGGAAATCCGGAATATTACCCGATTCCTGGAAAGAAGCCACTGTCACCCAAATACCAAGACCAGGAAAAGATTACACTAATCCAAACAATTATCGCCCTATCGCATTAACGAGCTGCGTTTGTAAAACTATGGAATGCATGATTAACGCCAGACTAGTTTGGTATCTGGAGTCGCAACAATTTAATTTCCGAATTCCAAAGTGGATTTCGGAATGAACGAAGTACCAATGACCATTTAATACGAATCATTTATCCGTGATGCTTTTATCAAGAAACAACACATAGTTTCTATATTTTTCGATCTTGAAAAAGCTTACGATACAACATAGAAACATGGTATTATGAAAGACTTAACACGAGTTAGGCCGTAAAGGACACATGTCACAATTAATATCTGACTTTCTCGTGGATAGACAATTTAAAGTTAGAGTGGGTTCTACCCTCTAGCAATCGCTAACAAGAAATGGGTGTCCTGCAAGGCAGTATTTTATCTGTTACACTTTTTAATATTAAAATAAATAACATTGTGAAATGCCTTGGCAAAGATACAGAGTGTTCTTTATATGTAGATGATTTTGTTATGTTATCGTTCAAGTCTAAGGCTACTATTGAACGCCATCTTCAGCTTTGTTTAAATAAAGTCCACTTATGGGCTTTAAATAACGGTTTTCGATTTTCGAAGGCCAAAACCAATTGTATTCACTTTTGTCAGTCAAGAAAATTACACAATGAACTCTGTATTAACTCTTGATGGAGTCCCCATTCCTGTTGTTCTTGGAGTATTCCTCACTTGAAATACTTGAAAGCAAGATGCCTAGAGGCAATGAACCTTATCAAAGTAGTAGCTCATACGGACTGGGGAGCTGATCAATAGGTCAGTCCTCCTGAGACTGTATAGAGTGCTAGTACATTCCAAACTCGATTATGGATCCATTGTGTATGGATCAGCCAGACCATCATATATCAAAACACTTGACCCAATACATCACCAAGGCTTACGACTTGCACTCGGAGCATTCAGAACATCACCAATAGCTAGTTTATATGTCGAAGCAAGTCGTGTTTTATCTGGGCAATAAAACTTCCTATGAGGCTAAGCCAAAGGCGATGCGTCCTCTTGCGCTTCGCATCGAGGAAGCTATTCATAACGTAGATTTTAACATTGACAATGTTCATGAAACTTTTATATCAGATATAGCTCCTTATGACCTGTTTCAACCCAACGTTATTTTACAACTTCATGATAACCTGAAATCATATACTAACCCGCAAATGTTTAGATAAAAATTAAATGAAATCGGAACATATTTTCAGATTATACACAGATGGATCTAAAGCCGGCAACAAAGTTGGCTGTGCTGCTGTCAGTAAATTACATAATTCTAAATTACGGCTACCTGACTTGTATACCACTGTAACCTATCATCACTGATGGTCATGGGTTCGAGCCCCGCTCAGCCCTTCTCGTTTATATGAAAAAGTTGGCAGTTTCTTACGGAGGTTGGTGCACCAAAGTACTGGTTAACCGCTGGAGCCTGCCCAGGAAAGGTGTTGTTAGGTAAACTGCCCGCCGGCGATATAGCCCAAAATGGTGCTGATGCAGGCGTAAAACCCGAAATACATAACGGCTACCTGATCATGCGTCTATTTTTTCAGCAGAAGTAGAGGCTATTGATTTAGCTTTGAATTTAACTGATGCATCACATGATCTGATCCTTTCACAATTCTTTATATGTACTGCAATCAGTAGACAACATGAACGTTAAATACCATACACTGATGCTAGGTAATCGATTCTTTCTTACATTACTTCAAAATGGCAAACCACTTGGAATAAACTACAGATAATCAAGCTTGATATTGAGATAGTTGTGTATAAATTTATTGTTGTCCCAAGTCCTAAGGAAAGACTAGGATCTAACGTTTCAATGTTTTCACCATCATATTTTTATGTGCATTGCAAATACAATGGATATGCTTGTTTTAGGTTTTGATTACTAACAGTGGTATAATTTTTCAGGCATGGGAAGGCAAGAATGTTGTGAAAATGGGTCGCGTTATGCTAGGTGCAACAAATCCACAAGATTCCCTGCCTGGAACCATCAGAGGGGATTTCTGTATAGATGTTGGCAGGTAAAATATACTTGCATGTATATTGTATAGAATATAGTGCGAGCATGGTAGCAACTGTAATAGAATATGGTGTGAACGTGGTAACCAGTATTGATACCAATTCATCGTATATATGCCCTTTATACCTACAATTTGCAGGTATTTTATTTTTGATCTGATCTAAATTATCCCTAAGGACAAGTAGTGAATGATTAAAAGTCTTAACTTCATTGCAGAATTTGTCACATGACCAGATTGTTTATTATGCACAATGTCCGCCTCCGTGGTCGAATGGGTAAGGTCGCTGACTTGTATACCGCTGTAACCTATCATCACTGATGATCATGGGTTCGAGCCCTGCTCAGACCGTGTCTCATTTATATGAAAAAGTTGCCAGTTTCTTACGGAGGTTGGTGCACCCAAGTACTGGTTAACCGTTGGAGCCTGCCCAGGAAAGGTGTTAGGTAAACTGCCCGCCGGCAATATAGCCCCCAAAAAAACCCCGAAATATAACATATTATTATGCACAGATTGTTTATTATGCACCTGCTGCCAATGGCAAGCGAGCATGATCAGTTGACATATGCTAGTACTAATTCCTGTAATTGTAATTTGTTTATTATTATATATATGGGTAATAAATATGTATCACTGAATGGGTCACCCACCACACTGCCCTAGTAATAGTATAGTAACATTGACCAACATTTTCTTGCTTGCTGCTGAAGTTATTTTCTTACAAATTCTCAAGTTTTGTAACTTCCAATTATGGTATTATAAGTACGCCAAAGCAAGGTAGTTGCAATTTCACGACCATAGTTTACACAAGCTACCTTATACACGTACAGCGCTGTATTTATTGATATTAATCGATTGTGTACATGAGGGTCCACATATGGATGGGACAAACTAGTCGGTGGTCACCACTATTAGGCAGCCAACCTGTATCAAGCAGCCAATCTCCAGTTGCCCTCTATTAAGCATCCACCTGTACTAAGCAGCCACTCTTGATTCCATTGGCTGACTGCTGAAGACAGGTTTGACTGCACATGCATTTAAAACAAACTACTTATGTTTCCAGGAATATCTGTCACGGCTCTGATGCTGTTGCGAGTGCCAACAATGAGATTGCGCATTGGTTTGGAACCGACGAGGTTTACGAGTGGACCCCTTGTGAATTCAACTGGGTTTATGAATAATGGTATATCAAATCTTGGGACACTAGAAATTAATTTATTTGATAACTGTACAACAGTTGACCTGTTGATTAACCAATAACGTTTCCATCAAGAAAAGAGGATCACAGTAAATGTGCTTTGTAAATCTGTGCGGTTACTCATGTTTCTGTACTGCTAGCTTTCAATTACTGCAACATAATACAAGATCAACTTTCAGTGCTGCAATAATAAATATCGAAACTCATAGTTTTGTTAATTTATATATTTGTGCTTGCTTCGTGTTGATGATAGACTTATTCCCAGAAAATGACGTCTGTGGTATGTCCCAAGGATCTGAAGACAAACACACTTGGAAGGTCAATGTGTCAATCGGGCCCCGTCGATCAAATTGACACTGGCCAATTATATTGTCCAATCGTCAAGTGCCAACATGTTCACTTTGTTGCTAGGCTGCTGTAGTCCACATGCATGTTCTAGGATTGCAGTATAGTACACGAACATTTTTAGTATTTTTTATGGATAATTTGAGTCGGCTGGGATTGTCCAATCACTCGCAGTATGCTCAAATTTGGCCCACCTACCTGTGGATCCTCCTAAAATCTGTCCCACCTACCTGTGGATCCTCCTAAAATCTGTCCCACCTACCTGTGGATCCTCCTAAAATCTGTCCCACCTACCCCTGGATCCTCCTAAGATCTGTCCCACCTACACCTGGATCCTCCTAAAATGATATCGTGATTTAGTTGTCATTAGTTCTATTGGGTTTGCTGTAGGTCAGTAGTTCTATGCTGGCTAGTCATAAGTCACTAGTTCTATCGGGTTTACTGCAGGTCAGTAGTTCTATGCTGGCTAGTCATAAGTCACTAGTTCTATTTGGTTTGCTGTAGGTCAGTAGTTCTATGCTGGCTTGTCATAAGTCAGTAGTTCTATTGGGTTTGCTGTAGGTCAGTAATTCTATGCTGGCTAGTCATAAGTCACTAGTTCTATCGGGTTTGCTGTAGGTCAGTAGTTCTATGCTGGCTAGTCATAAGTCACTAGTTCTATCGGGTTTGCTGTAGGTCAGTAGTTCTATGCTGGCTTGTCATAAGTCACTAGTTCTATTTGCTGTAGGTCAGTAATTCTATGCTGGCTAGTCATAAGTCACTAGTTCTATCGGGTTTGCTGTAGGTCAGTAGTTCTATGCTGGCTAGTCATAAGTCACTAGTTCTATCGGGTTTACTGTAGGTCAGTAGTTCTATGCTGGCTAGTCATAAGTCACTAGTTCTATTGGGTTTGCTGTATGTCACTAGTTCTATGTTGGCTAGTCATAAGTCACTAGTTCTATTTGGTTTGCTGTATGTCACTAGTTCTATTTGGTTTGCTGTATGTCAGTAGTTCTACGCTGGCTAGTCATAAGTCACTAGTTCTATTGGGTTTGCTGGCTTGCTTTATGTCAGTAGTTCTATTTGGTTTGATGTATGGAGATATACAATGTATGGTGCAGTTTTGGGTTGGGGAAACAACCGACGCGAGACAGTTTTGTTGTCATAATTTTCACTGCACAAAAGATGTACTGGAAGTGGAAACAAGCCCCCCAAATATTGCCACATATGAAGAGGCATCGTCGACATGAACATTTCAACAATACTATTGTTGGTGATAATGAAACATTGGGCCAAGTCTGTATATATCAACCCACTTATATCACACTGCCAGATATTTTCAGTGGTGGGTTGTGCCTGCCAGACACACCCGAATGCCCCCACCCCCAAAACAGCTAGATCAGCTCATGAGTTAACCTGATTAAACTTACTGGAACATGTTCAGCATAGTCCCAGGTATCTTGAATGACCACAGCCAGACATTTTCAGTGGAGTGTGCCTGCCAGATACCCCCATCCCCAACATCTTTAAAGATGGCCGCCATTATATCCTTAATTTTCTTTTATCTCGAGTCAATGTTATTTATTAGTGGAGGCCATAGCTTCAACCATAATTTAGCGTTAATATAAAACATGTTGATGTTTATCATTTATATAGAAGGCAGTTACAGAATAAAATAACATAGGTCTCACTAGAAATATTTCCGAAAGGGGTGCTGGGAACAAAATCTAAAATACTAAATAGCAGGCTGTCATTTCTCAGCAGGGTAGATCACATTAATGAAAACCCTGTTATATAATAGAAAGTAAAGGGTCAATTTGTAATGACTGAATGGGGTGACCTGTACATGGTAAGAAGGGATGATGCCTGATCAGATGGGTGGCTATTTTTAGTACTATAAGATTAGCAGCATACTGGCTCTTATGAGGGCAGAGATTAGCCCAGATATAATTTTGAGGGTGGTTTGAAAAACAACACGGGCAGCATTACAAGTATATTCAAAGCTGGGATTCCAAGACATCCTTCCAATCAAGAAACGGAGTTGACTGATGAACCAGTCCAAGGTACGTTATTAACTTATTGTTGTAATATTGATAATCAAGACTAATAATGATATAAAAGCTGGTCCTACCTCAGCAGCAATTACTGATACCCCTGCCGGAGCATCCAGTACAGCATCTCAATCGACTGCTGAAGAACTGAATGAATGCAAGATTGGACTAAAGGTATTGGATCTGTATTGGTTTTCGAAACAGAGAAGGCAACACACCATTGCATGCTGGATTCATGAGCAAGGACTCCTTACCACTTCAACAAATTTGCTACATGGACCCAATATCCAGATTCCCAACCAACAATAATGTGGTGAGAGACGATGATCCGAACAATGAACATGAAACGGGCCAAGATTACGCAGTTGTCACCTATGTTTTGGCCACTGCGTTGAAAGCCTACTAAATACAAGCAATTGAAACCCCCCTTGTTTGACAGCTTCCAGTCCATTCTGGGCCGTTTACATCTTCCCGATCAATCGCCTCCACAGAGAGATGCATACAGACGAATGACGTCGGTGGCTACATCCATGTATTACCAATGACGCTTGCAGTATACTTCGCCCTGAACCGACCAAACTATGCCAGATACTCTAGGAGCTAGCTGTAGTTGAGTATGCACTTTTATGTGCGCTCAGTTTGACTTTCGATCTTTGTTCCTTGTGGTCTGGGGATGAAAACATGTTTGGTCACATGCTCTGGTTCAGGTGCAGGAAGTCGCCATCTTGGATTGAAAATGGCCGCCATGCACAACCTATTTCATCCAATATCTCAGCTCCTGGTAGGGATAGGCTCATGAAAATGGTGGCTATATCAACATTTTCATGGTCAAGGGTTCCAATAATGTCAGTTTCAACAATGTCAGATGGCCTTATAATACCTATTTTCTTACATATCTCTGTTTCTATTGCAGATAGAGTCATCAAACTGATGGCTATGCCCATGTGTTCATGGGAAATGAATCCAGTAATGGCATTTTCAACAAAGATTGGTGGCCGCCATCTTGGATTCCAATATGGCCGCCTTATAATACCTATTTTCTTCCATGTCTCCGGTTCTATTGCAGATAGAGTCATCAAACTGGTGACTATACCCAGGTTTTCATGGGCAAGGAATCCAATAATGCAATGTAATGGCAGTTTCAACAATGATTGACGGCCGCCATCTTGGATTTCAATATGGCCACCATTTAGTGGTGATCAGGTGTCGTCCGAGTAGACCAAAATCTTGAAATTACATAGCTGCAAGTACTGAGGGCTCTGTCGCTGTTCTTTGCCTTTGGTAGAACGAATTATAGTCGCTGGTTGCCTCTCTACTATGAAGATTGCATCAAATTAGAGGAAAACGTCCCTTTAATCTATGATTCGTTCAAGAAATGAGGATTCGTTGTGAAACACACAATGAGACGTGGCAGTGGCGTCCCCATCGATCAAGCTCTGGAGAAAGAGTACAACAAACCGGCAAGGAATCCAATAATGCAATGTAATGGCAATTTCAACAATGGTTGACGGCCGCCATCTTGGATTCTAATATGGCCACCTTATAGTATATACTGGTAATAATATAATGTTCTTCAATATCTCTTCTAGAGTAGTAAGAGATGAGTTAATTAATCGGGTTTCTACAGCCTTCGCCAGCTCCACACTTGCAGAACTCACAGCAAGTAATGTTTCTGATCATGCACGTACCTTTTGCACATTTGATGCAATTGACCTTTCTGCAAACGCTACTTAGGCACGCCCCCCATAGTTACAGGTGCTCGCTGTAACCACGCGAGACAAGCTATCTAACAAAATGGCGTCTAACGCAGACCGTAATGATAGATGCAGTAACGATAAATACAGTGGGCAGTAATCTGGGGGAGCGTTTTCGGATATGTTCTAATAAGATCGGTAAAAGCAGAAACCAATCAAAGATGGCGGATGATACTGGTTGGACACGGCGTTTGTTTAAAACACTTGCTGAATGCTACGATTTCATACATACATATGAGATTCAATCTACGTCTACGTATGTAACGGGGACCGCGGTAAAGCAGTTTGGAAAGCTTGGTGAGCCTAGTTGTTGGTATTTCTAGGGATCTATATGTTAGATAGATCTGTCTATAATCTTATCAATAGAAACATGCAAAATAGTCCACTATCAATGTTTATCAGGAAAATCGCACACCGTCCGAATGCATACAACTTCAGAGTGACCCAAATGTTAGATTTCGTTAAATGCTAAACGGTGTAAACCACAGTATCATTACTACCGCTTCAGTGTGAGTTTCAGGTTCATTTTATTATGTCATGTAGGGATGTCTCGGGCTAACCGCTGTACATTACTGCCGCTTCAGGGTGAGTTTCATGTTCATTTTTATGTCATGTATGGATGTCTCAGGCTAAACCGCTGTACATTACTGCCGCTTCAGGGTGAGTTTCATGTTCATTTTTATGTCATGTATGGATGTCTCGGGCTAAACCGCTGTACATCACTGCCGCTTCAGGGTGAGTTTCATGTTCATTTTATGTCATGTACGGATGTCTCAGGCTAAACCGCTGTACATTACTGCCGCTTCAGGGTGAGTTTCAGGTTCGTTTTAGGCCGTATATGAGGTCTCGTGATAAACCGCTGTATATTACTGCCACTTCAGGGTGAGTCATGTTCATTTTATGTCATGTACGGATGTCTCAGGCTAAACCGCTGTACATTACTGCCACTTCAGGGTGAGTTTTAGGTTCGTTTTATGTCATGTATGGATGTCTCGTGTTAAACCACTGTACATTACTGCCACTTCAGGGTGACTTTCAGGTTCGTTTTAGGCCGTATATGATGTCTCGGGCTAAACCACTGTACATTACTGCCACTTCAGGGCGAGTTTCATGTTCATTTTATGTCATGTATGGATGTCTCAGGCTAAACCGCTGTACATTACTGCCGCTTCAGGGTGAGTTTCATGTCATGTACGGATATCTCGGACTAAACCACTGTACATTACTGCCACTTCAGGATGAGTTTCATGTTATGTCATGTACGGATGTCTCGGACTAAACCACTGTACATTACTGCCGCTTCAGGGTGAGTTTCATGTTCATTTTATGTCATGTATGGATGTCTCGTGTTAAACCGCTGTACATTACTGCCGCTTCAGGGTGAGTTTCATGTTCATTTTATGTCATGTATGGATGTCTCAGACTAAACCGCTGTACATTACTGCCACTTCAGGATGAGTTTCATGTTCATTTTATGTCATGTACGGATGTCTCGGACTAAACCGCTGTACATTACTGCCGCTTCAGGGTGAGTTTCATGTTCATTTTATGTCATGTATGGATGTCTCAGGCTAAACCGCTGTACATTACTGCCACTTCAGGATGAGTTTCAGGTTCGTTTTAGGCTGTATATGATGTCTCGTGCTAAACCGCTGTACATTACTGCCACTTCAGGGTGAGTTTCATGTTCATTTATGTCATGTACGGATGTCTCAGGCTAAACCGCTGTACATTACTGCCGCTTCAGGGTGAGTTTCAGGTTCATTTTAGGCCGTATATGATGTCTCGTGCTAAACCGCTGTACATTACTGCCGCTTCAGGGTGAGTTTCATGTTCATTTTATGTCATGTATGGATGTCTCAGGCTTAAACCACTGTACATTACTGCCGCTTCAGGGTGAGTTTCATGTTCATTTTATGTCATGTATGGATGTCTCATGTTAAACCGCTGTACATTACTGCCACTTCATTGTGAGTTTCATGTTCATTTTATGTCATGTATGGATGTCTCATGTTAAACCGCTGTACATTACTGCCACTTCAGGATGAGTTTCATGTTCATTTTATGTCATGTATGGATGTCTCAGGCTAAACCGCTGTACATTACTGCCGCTTCAGGGTGAGTTTCATGTTCATTTTATGTCATGTATGGATGTCTCATGTTAAACCGCTGTACATTACTGCCACTTCAGGATGAGTTTCAAGTTCATTTTATGTCATGTATGGATGTCTCAGGCTTAAACCACTGTACATTACTGCCGCTTCAGGGTGAGTTTCATGTTCATTTTATGTCATGTATGGATGTCTCATGTTAAACCGCTGTACATTACTGCCACTTCATTGTGAGTTTCATGTTCATTTTATGTCATGTATGGATGTCTCATGTTAAACCGCTGTACATTACTGCCACTTCAGGATGAGTTTCATGTTCATTTTATGTCATGTATGGATGTCTCAGGCTAAACCGCTGTACATTACTGCCGCTTCAGGGTGAGTTTCATGTTCATTTTATGTCATGTATGGATGTCTCAGGCTAAACCGCTGTACATTACTGCCACTTCAGGGTGAGTTTCAGGTTCGTTTTAGGCCGTATATGATGTCTCGTGCTAAACCGCTGTACATTACTGCCACTTCAGGGTGAGTTTCAGGTTCGTTTTAGGCCGTATATGATGTCTCGTGCTAAACCGCTGTACATTACTGCCACTTCAGGGTGAGTTTCATGTTCATTTTATGTCATGTATGGATGTCTCATGCTAAACCGCTGTACATTACTGCCACTTCAGGGTGAGTTTCATGTTATGTCATGTATGGATGTCTCAGGCTAAACCGCTGTACATTACTGCCACTTCAGGGTGAGTTTCAGGTTCATTTTATGTCATGTATGGATGTCTCAGGCTAAACCGCTGTACATTACTGCCGCTTCAGGGTGAGTTTCATGTTCATTTTATGTCATGTATGGATGTCTCAGGCTAAACCACTGTACATTACTGCCGCTTCAGGGTGAGTTTCATGTTCATTTTATGTCATGTATGGATGTCTCAGGCTAAACCGCTGTACATTACTGCCGCTTCAGGGTGAGTTTCAGGTCATTTTAGGTCATGTATGAGATGTCTCGGCTAAACCGCTGTACATTACTGCCACTTCAGGGTGAGTTTCAGGTTCATTTTATGTCATGTATGGATGTCAGGCTAAACCGCTGTACATTACTGCCGCTTCAGGGTGAGTTTCATGTTCATTTTATGTCATGTATGGATGTCTCAGGCTAAACCGCTGTACATTACTGCCGCTTCAGGGTCAGTTTCATGTTCATTTTATGTCATGTATGGATGTCTCAGGCTAAACCGCTGTACATTACTGCCGCTTCAGGGTCAGTTTCATGTTCATTTTATGTCATGTATGGATGTCTCATGCTAAACCGCTGTACATTACTGCCGCTTCAGGGTCAGTTTCATGTTCATTTTATGTCATGTATGGATGTCTCAGGCTAAACCGCTGTACATTACTGCTGCTTCAGGGTCAGTTTCATGTTCATTTTATGTCATGTATGGATGTCTCATGCTAAACCGCTGTACATTACTGCCACTTCAGGGTGAGTTTCATGTTCATTTTATGTCATGTATGGATGTCTCAGGCTAAACCGCTGTACATTACTGCCGCTTCAGGGTGAGTTTCATGTTTGTTTTAGGCCGGGCATGGATGTCTCGGAATCAAGTGATCCACTATGTTGGTACAGCAGACATTCCATTGTACATTACTGACATATGATTATTAATAAGCTGACATTGTTTATTTATAGAGTTGGAAAGTATAGGAAGCAAGAAGTTGTTTTGGGACAACAACACACCATACTTCAAGCTGGGGCATAAAATTTTGTATTGCCAACATGGTAAAGACCAGCACAGAAAAAGAAAGGCGAAAAGGGTTAGTTTAATTATCGTAACATTATTTTTATCTATCGGTGCAGAACATAGAGATTGCTTTAATTTTTGTGCAAGGAAAATGTTGTTACTTCGAAATATATGAACAGAAGCATTTCAGAAGATTGTAAATAAATACATGTATATCCTCTATTTAACAGGCAACTAAATCGGCAGACCATGATTATATGGGAAAGCGTTTTTTAGTGCATAATTCGAGAAAGCTTGGATGTTCATCCAAGATCATCATGAAAGAATTGGTTACGTTTCCACTATTCAAGGTATGTTACTTAGCTTTAATGTTTATACCCCCGCCTATAGAGCGACCTCTGCTATGTGAGCCCCTGATGGAATCTATATCCAAGAGAAGAGAAAACGTGGATTTAAATGCCATGCTGTTAGACACAATCATAACGGGTCCAACCTGAAGCGAACGCGCTACCACTGGACTATCATGACTTCCGCAAATATGTTTAGTTTAAGACGACAGCAAATATAGTTTCCTCTATATTTATTGCAGGCTACTAAAGATGATAAAAATCATAGAAGTAAACTGGGAAAAGAACTAAGGGAAAGCTTGAACATGGGTGATGTGAAAACTGAGAAAATGTTCAGTGTTATTGTCCATAATATTCATGACAATCATCCAACTGGAAAGGTAACTATATTGAATCTATAAAGTAGTAGATATTAATGCACCCAATACTAACAGTTAGTGTCAAGGGTGACAGTGCCACAGTGGTCTAGTGGTTATGTAACTTGACCTGCATGTCATAAGTCGCAGGTTCAACACCTGCTGACACAGAGATATTTAATAATATTAGGCAAGTTAGATTTTGGTACTTGAATTTGCAGCAATGCATACTTTTTAATAGCTATTTTCTCCAGAGATGTTTATAACAGCTTCAGATCAAGGGTATTGATATTTTGGGAATAATTTGAATGAGATTTGTTCACAAATAGATATTCTGTACACTAGCACTACATAAAAGCACAGCTAGAACCAGATCAAACAGCAACACACAATATGTTTAGTCTGATCACACTCTATGCTCTTTTGTTTATGCTAATTTATTTTAGCTTGATAAAATAGAATCCTGCTCCAGTCAGCTTCCTCGAACAAACGAGTACATAGGAATGTGGATACGTTTCTTGATCAAGGAAAGGACAGTCCTGACTGGGCTCAAACTCGCTCCCAGTCAACAATGCAGTTGTTACTAGACCAGGCCGATCCACTTACTTACGCTGTATTTACTGGAACGCTTTGGATCTATGTTGTATGCACATTATTTTCAGTGGCAAGGGACTAGAATTTATAATATTTATATACATGTGTGTGAAATTATTGAACCATGCTCTTGTCAGGGCACATGCAAAACATGGTGTTCTTCTGCACATAAAATAAGTGCAATAGATGTATATTGCTTACCAAAATGAGGATACATTTGGCATCTTCCATATTTTGCACAATACGTATGCATAGTCACTTCTCCCAAAAATTCTGACCTAGAATGAACCCTGCAATATAACTAATACAGGTGACAAGATATGCACCTTTCACTGTATGAGCCAAATGATAACCTTTACCATTGTGTATCTAGGTACATATTGTATAATTGTTAAATTTTTATAATTTTACTTAATGCAATTATTGTAGGATGCAGAAACCTCACAGCCTGTTGACAAGGCAATTATCACGAAAATTCACGAAATGGTTGCAGAAGGTGTAAAGGAGCCTGGTGAAATGCAGCGTCACATCAAAGCCTTTATTCCTTTAATAACTAGCTCCCAGCCAAGTGTTACTAATCGACGCTTTAATCCTTCAGTAAGAACAATAAAAAACCACATGTACTTGGCATCAAAGAAGGAGAGATGTAGTACATCAGACCAAGAGAATCTGAAACAATTTGTAAGTGATATATCTTATTGCATATGTTGATATTGTTCCCATCAGTTTGCATTGGCACAAGACACCAGGTTTTTCCATATTGACCATTGTCAAGTAGTAATATTGTAACACCCTACCCTCTGTGCATTTCCATGGAGTGTGGTGATGCATGTTTACTGGCAGCGCTATAGGAATTTGACCGTTGCTCTATGAAACAAACAGAACGACAGTTTTAATATGATAATCCTCAAGTATTGTTCTGTTTTAGGAACATCCCTGGTGTAGTTAATCCTATCCGTGTTACTGAATATTCCTGTTAAGTGATTGATGGGTGTAATTTGAAGTTTAGACCCAACTGTATATTGTTTAGCATGTAGGCTGCCATCTTGAATGTACACGGTGTATTAGACGCTACGCGACGGTGTTCTATACACTGCTTTCGTAAACAAAGCGTATCGCTTGTATGTTGCATTCATAGAGGGCGAATTTGTCTAAACGTAAGTTTCGGGGAGCCTCTTTATAAGTGTATGAATGTTATTGATATGTATGCAGTGTTTAGTTGACGCAACAGTTCTATTTTAGTTTTTAGTTGCGAGTACCTGTGGTACTACGAAATTTGTGTGCGACATGTGGGCAGCATCATGCGACATGTGGGGCACGCGCATGCACTGCGACATGTGGATTCCACAGTGTGCACCCACAGGTTGCACATCCCACACGTCGCATTGTGTGTTAGTGTAAATACGAGGCAGAATGTCATTCTTGGCCTACAACACTCCGAAATAGCCAGAAATCCTTGCCTGTCCGCATAACATAGCAGATGGCAGTTTGTTATATCGTATATTGTATAGTGATCGTTAATAGTCACACATATGCGTATCAGTTGCGCTAGAGTAAAAGAAGATAGAAGAACATAACATCATTGTCGTCATTTAGTCAATTGTCCGCTGTGATCAGCCCACGTCCTGTCCTCCCGTCTGCCCACTAGATTGACCCCGGTTGGCGCGTATCACATTCTTTTCACAGTATTTTCATATCTGATTTTGACAATGAGGCACGGCTCACACTATTGTTCACATTAAAATTGTAAATTGTTATGGCAGGCAGGTGCTTGCAATAACTTTATACAAATAATACAAGTATTGATTATTTTTCAATTTATTATCCATAAATGCACATATATGTCCATAAATGCACATATATGATTGTGGGATAGGGATAAAACAGTCTAATTATTACAAATATTGATGCAGTACCAGCACACAGTTCCTTGTGTTTGTAATGTTAAATATTGCATCAGCACATTTGTATATTGCAGTTGGACGAATGGCAACTTGACAATGCCAAGGATCTTGTGTACATTAGACTTAAATCTGAAAATGAGGTACTAGTTGCATAGTTACTATAAATATTCTGTTGATTGTATTTCTTGTCCTTTCAGCTTAATACCGCCCTCTATTGTGCGTGTATTCTTAGCTAGGTTTCACAAACATGTTGACAAACAGGACCTACTTTAAACCATGTGCTCTACTGATTTTTTTTGTTTTATTTGTTACATAAAAGTGTCAGTCCATCATTTGATTGACAGAAGGCGCCGACTTCGGAAATGTTCATTGCCATGTCAGTTGTACATTTTCTAAAAACCGTCATCGCCTCCTGTACTGCAACAGCTTTAGACATATCCAGAGCCATTCGGTGCTGGTGACAACAACAATTGAAAGGGAACAAAGGAGTTGAACATGGCTAATACCTGTTTTTGTTATGTTGCAAAATCACTTTTAATGTCTTAAAAGTAAAATTTATCATTACTTGTACTACTTGGTTGTTTTTTCTACACATAGCAAGTCTAACCTGGTTGCATTACTTGTATTACTATATTAAATGGCATTAGAGTCAATAAATGCACTAGCTAGCCTTTGTAGTTTAATGGTTGAACACTTTCTAGCTTGGAAAGAGGACTGGGTTCGAATCCCAGCGGGGGCAGTGCAATTGTCTCTGTGTCACAGTTGAACCAAGTTATACACCTTATATTAAGCCAGCTCTTTGGCCCAACTTGTTTTGTGAAGTTCCTTTGCCCAAAAAACTTGCAAATATCAGGACTTGCTATTCTGACAGATCACGGGAAATAGCTTGTTATTTATGTGACTGGTTTATTGAAAATCGTATTCTACTAAATGCTCAACATACCACAAAGTAGGCACAGTCTAAACTAGTTACACTATTGTAATGATTATATCCGTGATATTTGCCAAGTTTCACTCGCCCGGTTGTAACATGTACTCGTAAATGCAAGTGAAAATTTCAACCCCAATGAAAATTACTTATTTATTACATTATTGTTGGGTTTTTTTCACAGAAATTGCTGGTGGTACTACAGACAGAGTGGCAACAACAGATGTTGCAAAAATATGGATGTACAGTCTTGTTGGATGCCACATATTGTACCTCAAAATTTGATATTCCACTGTTCTTCCTGGCTGTGAAAACCAATTACACCCACCAGGTTGTAGCAGCATTTATCACTGAAGATGAATCATCGTTCTCATTAAAAGAAGCCTTGTCAATTCTTAAGACGAACAATCCACATTGGGCTCCAAAACACTACGTCACTGATTTTGACGAAAAAGAAATATCAGCTATGGAAAGCCTGTTCCCTGGTAATTGGATATTTCCGAAATTGGTACTGGCTGGTATATGTTTTGTTTAACCCCAATTAGATATTTGTTTAGTAGTGGTCTCTTGGACCGGGCATCTGTAATTGTATCTGTATCATATGTCTTTGACACGTTTGGAATTTTGGCATAATTACATAATTAACTCTTTCACCACCAATGTCGCCTAACAGCGACTTGGTAGAGAGCATACACCCAGATAAGACGACACAGATCAGGCTGTATGATGTTTGATATTTAGATAGTGGAGCTGAATATATTTAATTACAACAACCTACATAGCCGAGTGTGGTTACCTATCAACAACTCTTCTTTATTGCAGAAGCAAATGGTATTCTCTGTGACTTTCACAGAGTGCAGGCTTGGCATCGGTGGATAGCAAGAGGTGCAAATAAAGTGGCAAACAAGAGCATAACTATGACAATGATGAAGGCCATTGCAGAGGAACGATCTGTTGATGGTTGTCAACTAAATATTGACACCTTATTGCAGTCGAGCCAGATCTCGAACAACGTTAAGAATTATTTCTTACGCATATGGTTGCCAATCAAAGAGGTTATAATTTTTTATCATTATAATCATAAACATCTGTTGTTAGCAAGTGATGAAGTGTAATATATTCATTCGCCTTTTAAAATATATATCATTGCATTAGTCGATTGCCAATCGGACAGACGAGAATTAAATTGCAATTGTCATCAATTGAAATAGTTTGAATATCGGCTTTTAATGCATAATGAGATAACACAGTGGTGATCACCGTTGTTTACATTGTTACACGATTTCAATAAGTTATCATATTTAGGCACATTTTTAGTAACCCGTTTCTGCATTTGATAATAAGGTCAAACCAAATTAACAGTTAATATATGCTGTATGTATAGTTGGTAGTAAGGGTTGTATATCACTCACTGTAGTTAGAAATTGACAAATCTGGAAAAATAAACACACAAAATCGCAATATTTTCAACTGGGTTGCCACATCTGTGACATTATCATTTAAATATGTGTAAGTACCAATAATGAAATTCAGTAGGTTGGTGATACCCTTGCTAAAATTATAGTTATAAAGTGTTTATTAATTGGTCTATCTTAACCAAGTGTTTTATTAACACTTGATGCTCTAATTAGTCATGAAACTAAATGTTTATCTTAATGAACTTTATTATTTTAGGCATATTGGTTATTGTGTGTTATTTATTTTTTTAGAAATGGGCAAAGTGTTACAGGAAGGTAGATCTGTCCCTCCCCAACACCAACAATGGACTGGAGAGGCTCCATCAAACTTTCAAGAAGTCCCACCTGAAAGGACGCAAGATGTTGAATGTGAGCCAGATGGTCAAGATAATGATGACATCATTCTTCCAGACCATGAAAACAAGGTATGTTAACCACTATGGTCAGTTATATACAATGGCCAACATGATAGCAGGAGCAACATAGCTTAGTCACATTTCTTTATTACGATCTTCAATTTACCATTCTTGATTGATTTACATGAGATTTCCGATTTGCGAAAGCTATTTAGTGTATCTGTACAAATTAATACAACTATTGAGTCAGTAAGCTGTAACAACTATGAAATATACTATAAATATGTACGACAGAACTTTTTGAGTGACCCTCGTGTATACAACCTTGCCCAGCTGGAGCCGTTAAGATTGTGCCCTTAGACAAGGCATTTAAATTACACTTGCCTGTCCTATCTCCCTCGTGGCGCTGGAAATCATCAGGATTGAGGACTCGAGAGTGATTAATATAAGTTGTAAGAACTTGTTTCGCAATCGAGCTAAAATAAATTTGTATAAAACCCTGAACTAAATTTATTATTACAACTCAAAAACATTTGCTAACGTTATACAAGAGCCATGTCAGCAGTTTGAATTTATTGTACTCATATTAAACTACTTCAATCATTTGTCAACTCTGTCATATTTCTTGTTTTAATGATCGTTTTCTTCGACTATTACTAGAAATATGGAAATCCAATCACACATGCCTTATTTTTTAGCTACATAGAAAGTAACATAAGCTGGGCGGGAGACTTTAAAACCATCAATTCAGATGTGCCAGAATTTTTGAGAGAAAGGCCAGCAAAATTTATACGCCACTGTATGGAAAAGATGGCATGGGCCGAAAATTTAGACTCGTAAGTGTCATATCATCACTTGTCTTTCTGAAACATTTTAATTGGGTATTCCAACAATGATATATAAAATGGTGAATGTTGTTGAGTGGTCTAGCATACACAAAGTATTACACACCACTTGACCTGTGTTGTATGTTTTAAACTTGCTGAGGTATTTATTATGAGACTATAGGTTTGCACCCTGTACAGTCATCCTTTCCTTCACTCCGAGATCTTGTCTGAGTCATATTTTCATTGTAATAACATATAGGCGTAGGCACACCAAACTTGGTATGTGGATAATATGTAGATATTGTCTTTTATAAAAATGATATGGTAAAATAACTTTAATGAATGCTTGTATTTACATAGCACTTCAACACGGTATGACGTCAATCTTGACATTCCAACTTGTAGCTGTGAAAGTTTCCTGCGAACGTGCTGGCCATGTAAACATATGTTTGCAAGAATGACGACAAACAGCGGAGTACAGTGGGAGCTACTTCCAGTCCTCTACAGGAAGTCCCCATTCTTGAATGTGGATCGTGAAGTAATGGGTAATAATACATTGCAAGATGATATTTTTATCTTATCTATTCAAAGATTATGGTAGTCAAACACCATGATTGCGTCAGCATATTGGCATTGTAGCTTTAAGCAAGTTACTCAGCAATCAGTTCTCATTTTGTTATATAACATCACGAATGTGTTCAAGTGTCAACTGAGTTACATTATAATAATAATGACTTTGTAAAACTTGAAACTCCCTTTTTGAATAATTATGTCCCTTATGTACACATCTGTAATAGAACCTAGAAGGATTTTAATTGGTAGAGACTAATCCTTTGTGAATCAAAGTTTAAACTATACAATTTTCGGTTAAATTGTTACATAGCGTTAACAAGAAGACAAACAACTATTTAAAATAAGTGTCTGGATGCCATTGTCGTCATTGTAACAATCATTTGTTTAGTGCCGGCATCACAAATACGTTGATGTTTGGCGCGAACAATGAATGTGGCAGCATTACTTTGTGCAAAAATAACATTGAAAATATCTCTAGGGTAAGGTGATAAAATATATCTTACACTTATGGTGATGTCATACAAAATTTTATGAAACTCATTTTGGAATTTTTATTTTAAGCTGTACAAAGGCTTGTTAATAGCAAACTTTAAAAAATTGTTTAAAAGCAACAGGTAAGATCCTTTGTATTATGTATATAATAAAATAAACTTAAAGAGGAAATGATGTTTACACTACAGGAGTAGAAAATCAAGCAGAGGAACTGTCACCTAATTGGTGAATTGTCTCCGTGTAATGATGCCGAGACTCATAATACAGGTGAGTTAATGAATCAAAGCCATATTATGAAAGTTATTTACATTTGGTTGATAATCACCCTGTGAACATCTTTCTGCATCGTCAACCTTTTGCTTTAAAATCATCTGATACTGCTGAGTGAATTTTAACAAAACTACACAGATATACTCTTGTAGCCATAGCAATGAAAAGGTACATCTTTAAAACTTTAACAATCAATTGGCATCAAAAGATACAACATAATAGAATGTTGATTTTGTGTCGGTTGCATAAATAAACATTAGCTACAATAGCTAGTGTACTATAGAAACATGTACATTGTCGAATTTTGACCCAAAACATGCAGGCAGTATTATCAACAGGTGTATGTTGTGTCAGTTTGTCACTAGTAATTAATGATAGTCAATTTCCGGCTTTTTAATCTGAATGATTAAATACAAATGTCCATTTTAGGCCAGAAGCTCAATGTATCCTCACTACAAAGGCGTGTCCGTGAGCAGCTGGAGCTGCTAAGAGACAAATCCTACAAGCTTACATGTCCAGGCATACTTCAGTTGATGGAGAATGATTTAATCAGTGTCAACAAAAAGAATGTACATGCCAATCTGCCAGAACATCCACGCCATAAAATAAACAAACTGAAGCTGAGAAAGAAAAAAAATCCTAGACAATATGTCTTTGCTAAAGAAAACGAAGGCTAGTTCATAATTCATAACATAATACTTCCAGCTGTCATTTTTGTCATGTTAGTTGCATGGATTAGATGCAAGGGTAAATATAGAATAACATGTTAGTTTGTGATATGATTCAGTTTATCAAGTGAGGCTTAGAATATTTTTTTGTAGCGATATGATAAAGGGTTTTATCCGTGTACATCGTCACATCAAGACAGGCTAGTTAACCAATTAGAAACAATGTATGCAGCATTGGCAATTAGCAAAGAATAATCTAACAGGAATACTTATTAAGTGAATGTCGGTACAATTATTTCTGAAAATGTTGGCACATTTAGGGTACTTTGTGTTTTTCATTTATATCCAATATATGTATGGGAAACATTATTGTGTTCACTTACATGCAATTTATTCACACGCCATTGAGTGTGAAGTTGAAGATATTTCGTGTTGATTTTGTAGTGATGGTCATTATGCACATTTATTTCTGGTTGATAACAAAATAATCATGCTAATTATTTCAGACAAACTATGCCAGCATCAGAACGTGGGTGATATCATTCCTGTGGGAAATGGAAGTTGTGACAAGAAGGCATTATTGAGCAGTAAGTATATTATTTTCTTTCCATTTTTTAATTACAAATAAAGCATGATTTTGAGCTATGACAATTAAGAGTTTACACTACTTTATTTTAAGTCAATTTTGCGTAATAGCCTTATCGAATTCACTCTCGAGTCTGCTACCTGGGAATACCAAGTACCATTCAATATGGGTATTTTCTTGCTAGGAAAGAACAGCAGGCATTGATGGGGTTCAAGCTTGCCAACCTCACATTTCAAATTTAATCTTCTGGTCTGAAAGTGCTGTCTAGATTTATCGGACGCTGAAAGGCAAAGGAATTTAGTATTAGTATTTTACTTCAATCTGTATGCATGGCACAATTATTGTTGATAGTATATTCTACCAGATATTTACGATTTCTGTAGATGACGATAAAGTTCAGTGCACTATAACTGTACATTAGTTAATTATCTGTCCGATTAGCACAGTGGTTAGCGCACTCACTAATGATTTCTGTCAGTATTTTAATGGACTGACCTGGTGAGATCATGTTTTAACTTTACTAGCCATTTTAATATAAAAGACTAGTATATATATTTTAGATAAATGGAACTGAAGCTTGGTATTATGTCATGTAGTTGCATGTATATATGTAGTTTCAGACCTAACAAATACGTCACCTTATGATGTCACACCAGTGGTGAGGATTGGGCCTTATGTGCTGCGTATCAATTCATTCCATTTCTTAAAGACAACATTGTCAGATGAGGTAATACTGGAATGAATTACACATTTAACATAATTTCTACTTCATCAAATTTGATACAATATGCTAACTTATTAATTATAAGTTGCATAAATTGTTTAAACAAATATTGTAAAATATGTCATTCACATGTTAACGGTGGTAATTTTTCTGTATATGTTTTGTTTCCTATTTTCATATGAAGTATATGGCTTCACTGAACTGTGATCTTACATGGTTTGGTTGGGGATAGAGGCAGTAATCCCACAAAACAGGTGGCAGTAAACTAAAGCTGAACAGTAGAATACTCTTCAATTGAAGATCAAATTTAGCCCTAACCCTAATGCCCAGATTGTCCCAAGATTACTGCCAATTCTATATTTCGTTTCTGCCTCTATCGTTAATGCACATGTTTGTGTCTACACTTAATGATAATAGAGCACTCCCCCACCTACCCCAATACTTTGTTCATCTGTCCTTTGGTGAGTTGTGTCGTGTGCTACCAAGTGTGTACATTTGATACATTAATTGAAGGTATTAAAGATGAAAAAAAAATTTGTGTTTCAGGTGATAGATGCATACATGTCTTTGATGTTGCGGGATAAAAATATCCTTTATATCGATTGCATTAATGCATATTCGATATTTGTTGACAGGCCAGATGCTTGCAGCTTCCTGAGACAAGTAAGTGATTTTATGTCTGATATAGTTTTCTGTCCTTTCCGATTTGTGGGTGTGTTCCACACATTTTGTGGGACATATCAGCAATAACATTAAATTATATTTTAATTTGTTTTTATAGGATTTCGTGGCCATCTTACAGTTTAATTCCAATGAGCACATTCATTATCAGTGATTAACAAATATTGTTCCACCAAGAGGTAGTTTATGCCCTCAAATTAGTATTTGTTTCAGTACTATCCCTGTGAGCTGTAAATTAAAGAACAAAATGAAGTTAGGGTCTTCTTCATTGCTTGTATTAGTCTTAACATCTCGACAGTATTCATCTGAACATGTTAATATTTGGTATCACCTGTTTGTAATTAATGTTTCCTATATTCCATTCTATACTATATTTTTATGATCATTATAAGAAGTATGATATTAACTGTTGCTGATGGACTGTCTGTCTTGCAGGAAAACATTTATGCATATGAATACTGTCTGGCAGTAGTGAATGAAGGTGGTTCCCATTGGACACTATTGGTAAGACTTCTTTTCTTAATTAAAAAACATACAAAATATAATTGAAATACTTGATATCATTCAATATGTCCAATGTCTTTATACTTTATGCTAAACAATTTCGTACTACACATAAACTTGGCATGACGCAATTTGAAACTCCACAGAGTCTTATTCCAAAAATCCCTCAACGAACGATCACTGCCTGCCCAGTGGAAGTCAGCAAATGTTGCTCCCATTTACAAAAAAGGGGACAAGTCAAACCCCGCCAACTATAGGCCTATCTCACTGACATGTGTTCTATGCAAGGTACTTGAACATATAGTTTCCTCCTCGATAGCAACACACTTCACTAACCACAGTATTATGTACCATTTGCAGCATGGTTTTAGAGAAAAACGGTCATGCGTGACCCAATTAGTAATGCTAGTCAATGACTTGGTTACCTCTGTCTACAATTCCCTAAATCTACGCAGACTAGATCAACGACGTATTGACAATAGGTTATCCCTTATGTATAAAATTCATTCGCACTAACTAGTTGTCTATGTAAAACCATGGAGAGAATGATTAACGATAGACTTGTTTGGTTCTTGGAATCAAACAGTTTGATTACGAGTTACCAAACGGGTTTTCGGAAAAATAAATGTACAACTGATCATCTAGTAAGACTAGAAACTTATATTCGTAATGCCTTCATCAAAAAAGAACATTTGGTAGCAGTTTTTTTCGATTTAGAAAAGGCATATGATACCACATGGAAATATGGTATTCTCAAAGATTTACACGATTTTGGTCTGAAAGGCCACTTGCCAAATTTTATTGCCAATTTTTTATCAAATAGAAATTTTAAAGTAAGAATTGGCTCAACGCTCTCCGATACATACAAACAAGAGCAAGGGGTGCCTCAAGGTAGTATTTTATCCCCAACACTTTTTAATATTAAAATTAATAGCATTGTGAAATGTTTAAACGAAACAGATTGCTCCTTATATGTAGATGATTTTGTAATGTTCTACAAATCTAAAAATATGGAAACCATTGAACAAAAACTCCAACAATGTCTAAATAAACTTGAAGATTGGGCAAACGAAAATGGTTTCAAATTCTCTAAAATTAAAACTCAATGCGTACATTTCTGTCAATTGAGAGGATTACATCCAGATCCAAATTTAACAATTTACGGTTCACAAATTCCTGTAGTAGAAGAAGTAAAATTCCTAGGACTTATATTTGACAAAAAATTAACATTCATACCTCATATAAATTATCTACGGACGAAATGTCTAAAAGCTCTAAATATTTTGAAGGTGCTCTCCAATACAAATTGGGGAAGCGATTGTCCAGTTCTTATAAATCTATACAGATCACTTATCCGTTCCAAACTGGATTACGGATCCATTGTGTATGGATCGGCGAGAAAATCCTACTTGAAAAAGTTAGATACAATACATCATCAAGGTCTACGACTGGCTCTAGGAGCTTTTCGCACATCTCCCGTAGAAAGCTTATATGCTGAAACAAATGAACCCTCTTTATACATACGGAGAGAGAAACTCTCGTTACAATATACAACCAAACTAGCTGCAAATCCCAAAAATCCTGCATTCAATTGCGTTTTCGAGCCTAAAAACAAAATAGTTTACGGAAACTCTCCATCCGCCATAAAACCACTAGGTCTCCGTATTAAACCATTATTAGTAGAAGCAAAAATAGATACAACAATTATACAAGAAAACAAGTTGTTAAATAAAGAACCGTGGACTTTGACTACCCCAAACATTATTTTAGATCTTCATTTGTATGAGAATAAGAAAAGTGAAACTAGTCCAGATATTTTTAAAACAAAATTTTTAGAAATAAAATCTAAATATAAAGATTATATATCCATCTACACAGATGGCTCAAAAAGACTTGAAAAGGTTGCATGTGCAGCAGTTACCCATACTAAATCAAGTACTGTAAGATTACCTGATGACAGTTCAATTTTCTCTGCAGAAACACAAGCTATCGACCTAGCTCTTTCCCTTATAACTGTTAACGAAAACGACAAATTTATTATATTTTCCGACTCTTTGTCGGTTTTAACATCTCTCAAACAACCAAACCATTCCAACCCCCTAATTCAACAAATTTTTAAAGATACATATCTATTAGCTCCTCAAAAACTGTTGTTTTTTGTTGGATTCCCAGTCATATAAACATACGAGGAAATGATGAAGCTGATTTTCTAGCAAAGTCTGCTTTAGACTTGCCAATAACAAACTCTAAAATACCGCATACGGATTTAAAATCCAATATTAGGAAATATGTCGATAGTAAATGTCAAATAAATTGGGACAAACAAGTTGGAAATAAATTACATGAAATTAAACCCATATTTTCAAGTACATATCGTACAAAACTAAACCGAAAAGAACAAGTTCGTTTGACTCGGTGTCGTATTGGACACACTTGGATTACACATTCTTATATTTTAAATGCAGAAGAACAACCCATATGTATTCCTTGTGATGAGATATTCACAGTGAAGCACTTTTTGCTCCACTGTGCCGACCTCATCTTTACAAGGAATGCATACTTTAATACAAATAGTATACAAGAATTATTCGATTCAGTACTGCCAAGTACAATATTAGGTTTTTTAAAAGAAACTCACCTTATAAATAGATTATAATGCAACTTATTGTGATTATCGAGTATATATATTATTTAAAATGTAACCTTTTAACATAGATCACGTTTTTAAACAATTTTTATTTTTACAAATGTTTTCGACGCCACATGACCTTATTAGGTTGAGGCGTCGGTAAATAAGATATCGTCAAGATATCCATTAAATAAATAAATAAATAAAATTCATAATGATCTTGTTGCTATTCCCATTGAAAATTACCTAGTTCCCCTCTCCCGTCCTACTCGCCATTGCCATTCCTTAAGCTATAGGTTAATTACAGCAACTACAGACTACTACAAGTTCTCCTTCTTTCCAAGAACAATCTATCATTGGAACCACCTCCATCCTGACATTGTCCACCTCCCTACCATAGAGCAATTCAATACGGCAGTTTGCCATATTGAACATGCCAGTCCCTAGTTGTTCTGCGTAGCTGCTTTTAAACTTTTACCACAACTTATTTTCATACCTCTTTAAATTATACTTTTAACTACTCATACTTTTAACTTCTTAGCGGTTTTTGACGCGCAACATGTCTACGTCCCCGCGAGGAGTTCGACATTAAAGGAAGATAGATAGATAAACTTGGCATGACGCAATTTGAAACTCCACAGGACGCGACGATTTTTTATTTAACATGTATAGGGGCCTTTCCATGAGAAAACCTGTCTTAATGGCTGTCCGATTAGCGCAGTGGTTAGCTCGCTCGCTTCTTACAAATGCGACCCGGGTTCGATCCTCGGACAGGGAAGTATGTGACATGGTACGGTGGTTGCCAGATCGGACAGGTGGGTTTTCACCGGGTACTCTGGTTTCCTCCACACGAATGACCACATTTACGCCTTCATCCGAGCCAACGAGAGTGGTTAATATAAGTTGTTAAAACTTGCTTCGCAATCGTTGTAAGATAAATAAAGTATATATATAATGACACAATATAACGTTCTCTTTTTTATATATATTTTTGAAAGAAAAATATTTCCCATGCACACATTAATGTGATTGATGAAACACATACATGTATAACAATTTTATTGCAATATCATATCTACCCAAATTTGAGTTGATCTGTCTGCGCTGTTCTTGGAGGATGGAATAAATAATTGCCTTTTTAAGATATCAACTTCAGCATAAACAATACTTAAATTTTAATAACCATAATGAGAACTATCCATATCGTGCGCTTGTGTAAACGCCTAAACTAAATTTAAACTTCAATTTTTGTAGATGACGTTAACGCCATAATATCACAATGTCATTAACGCATGTTTTCTCATGGAATGGCTATATATGTCTGCATTTTTCAGTACTCGGAGATCCCAGAACACGCACTTCATAGAGATATAATAATGCGGTATCACTTGTTTCACAGTCAAGCTTACCCAGTATATAAATTAGTATAAACCATGCAATACCACATCTCTTAACTATAAAGGTCATAAAGCCAAAGGAAAAAGTAATCATTTACTTAAATCCTTTGGGAGAGACACATGATGCACAGGTGCAAATTCTTCAGCGGTGGTAGTAAGTAATTAAATGAAGTTGACATTTATTATGGTTTGTGATATTTCAACAATAATGGCTATTACAAATTAGTTGTCTCCTTGAATCAATAAAAGGAGACACTAGTTAAAGTCAAATTTCGGCTATTTTAAATGTGTTCTGTACATGTTTGGAGTAGGGATAGGACAATTTGGAAATTTTATTAATCGCCGAGTACGTTTATAATCATAATGATTAATGGATGGCAACTATATATTTGATAAGAACATTAAAAAGTCATGTTTAAGGTGATGAAAGTGAGGATGCATCATGAGCGATCATTTTGTACTGAACATATGAAATGAGTAATGTGAATCGATATACAACAACGTGCAAAATAACTGAACGGTGTCTGTTATGTAACTTGTGGAACAGCCCTTGATCATTACATGTTGAAATATCATATATATGTTTGATTTTACGCAGATCCTAGCGTTTTGTTATATTTTATTACGTTAAATGCACACTGTTTGTTTGATTAATGTTATCATTTCTTCCCCAGGTTTGTATTATATACATCCAATTAGTTGGGCCATTTGGCAAGACAAACCAGTATAATACACTGTATATATGCCAAGACAATATTTTTGTCCAAAACATGCAAAGGATCTCACAACATAAATGTAGAAACACTGATAAGTGCAAATTGACATATGCCGTCTGATCAGGGCTCTATGATGTTTGGTATTCAGATAATGGAACTAAAACACTTGGCTGAATGGCAAACAACATAGATCCTGCTCTGGATAGATGTTCTTTACAAATGTGATTTTATTGACTCAGACTCAACAGGCATAATTTATAATTATTATAATAAAAAAGTTATAATAACTCATTATTGTCAAATACTTCACATATTTATGCCTAGCAATGAAAAGTGAGAAAGAAATATTTGCTGACAAATACTATTTTCTAAGTGTTATTTGTATTGTGAACATTCATTAAAGGACTATATTTTATATTTCAATTTTTAAATATATAACACATTTAACGATTGCAAATGTCTTAGTAGCAATGTTTAAGTTGAATCTGATTATAAACTTGATATTTATGAGTGCCTCTATTGATGGAGTAAAGTAAAGGTTTTAGTAGCAACAATGTTAATGATACGTTATTAATTAGTCTCCTTGTTCTTGTAGTGCATTCCTCAATGGCAGGCGCTTGTCTGCATTAGACAGCGAGGCCATTGGGGAATGGCAGGTAGCAACCATTGGTCATTCGAAACAGCAGGATGGCCTGTCGTGTGGCGTTTACGTCTTAAAGGTGTGTATTTATATTATCACTGTGTAAGTTGGTCCTCTTGGACTGGTGAAGGATTGTGACAGCTTACTGCAATGAAATATGGGTTTAGTTGTATATTTATGTTTTTAGGGGTAACCCATATTAGTTTGGTCATTCTTAAATATGTTAAAAAAGATGTCCAAACGACATAATGGGCTGAAGTTATGAATGTGATATGCAAACAAAATTATAATTTCCCATGTATATGGGAGATCTGTTATTACCGGCTATATATCTCCATGACCGGTTATAATTATATGTACTCGGGGATCAGTTATGAACTATCTTAGTACATAAACACATTAAGACAGTCCATGTGTTCTTAATCTTCATGGTATTACCATAGTACACATATTTAGTACATAACTTTGTAATTTTAATGTAAAATGTTGGATGGATATTTATTGTCTTGTGGCATGTACATCACAGTATTATAGTATAATGCGAAATTGCACATGTATGTTATATTTGTGTTTTACGCCTGCATCAGCACCATTTTTAGCTATATCGCCGGCAGGCAGTTTACCTTTCCTGGACAGGCTCCAGTGGTTAACCAGTACTTGGGTGCACCAACTTCCGTAAGAAACTGCCAACTTTTTCATATAAATGAGACACGGCCTGAGCGGGGTTCGAACCTGTGACCATCAGTGATGATAGGGAAATTGCACATTTAACAATGTATTCTCGTCACATAACCGTACTAGAAATGGTAAACATATATTTATATATATGCAGTCTTAGACATCTTAGAAGTATACATGCACCGGGTATTGTATTCACCCGGTCTACCCCCCAACTGTCGCTGTTACAAATTATTGTGTGAGCGACAGTCGGAGATATGAAAACCAAACAGACACCGAGATTACAGCAGCCCTCATAGCCCTCTAAACATCTAGTTATAATAATTACCATAGAGAAAACTATCACTTTTATATGATGGATATTTTAATCTTCTTAGAAAACTCAGTCGCCCAATTGCAATTATGCAGTGGCAACTTGAAATAAACTTCTTAGTCAATCAGGCATGTATATGTTACTATATAGGTGTGTATCAAGGGTGCAGAAGAATTTAGCTGTGGGCTGATCAGGATCTGTTGTTTGTAGATAAATGTGAAGCTTTATACCTGAAATATATTGCTTTTCTTCAGTTTGCTGAAAATTACATATACGGAAGATCACTGCTGCTGTTCTGGACACAGCAGCAGATCTGGGAAGAACGCCAAAAGATATCCAAGTTGCTTCACGAATCAGGAACACCCATCCAGATTACCGATTTTAATGAGGATGATCATTCGGATCACATACCAGTGTCATCCACAGGTAGTAAATCTCACAATGCTGGCAATATGTGCAATATATCTTAAATGAAAACCATCATAATTGTCTTGCCAAATATAAATAATCACAGGCCATTAATTTGATGTTTGGTATTTTTAAATTTGGTCAGAATATATGTTATTGCCATACATTACATACAAATAAAAATGTGTTATGTTTTGCTTGATTAGGTTATAAAAATTGTGCATGTATTTACAGGAACAAAAAGGAAAAGATGTCACTTGGAAAGGAATAAGCCAAAAGTGAGTATCAATTACATGTACACTAACATCATTTAATGTGTTAGTAAATGTGTTGATAAGTGTATTCCCATCATACTTCGAACCCCATCGTTTCATTGTGACAAGATAGAACATTTTAATCAAGCACTAATTTAGTTCAGCACTGTTAAATGTACAGCTAGTCTCTCTTGCTGAGTGACAATACTGTGAGAAAGATCGATATAGTTTTATTATTTATTTTATAATTTATGACTGTTGTTATGCTTTTTTCAGAGGAAACGTAGCTCCTTCATATATTCTGAAGAAAAGAAGATGGAAATCACCTATTGCATTTGTAATAAACCTTACAGGAAAGGGTTAGTAATTTTAGAAAACTTTATGAAGTTAATGAATGCACTCGATGAAGTCATGAAATGACATGAAAAACTGAACACATCAAGCAATATGCATGCATGGTCACTTACATTCTTTATGACCAATTGCACTCACACAAAACCAACATTGCAAATGAAATTAATTTTAAATAAGGAT
>CM026391.1:53661217-53809499 GCA_014843695.1 Archivesica marissinica | reverse complement strand
GACATAAAATGAACATGAAACTCACCCTGAAGTGGCAGTAATGTACAGCGGTTTAGCCCGAGACATCCGTACATGACATAAAATGAACCTGAAACTCACCCTGAAGCGGCAGTAATGTACAGCGGTTTAGCCTGAGACATCCATACATGACATAAAATGAACATGAAACTCACCTGAAGTGGCAGTAATGTACAGCGGTTTAGCTGAGACATCCATACATGACATAAAATGAACATGAAACTCATCCTGAAGTGGCAGTAATGTACAGCGGTTTAGCCTGAGACATCCGTACATGACATAAAATGAACATGAAACTCACCCTGAAGCGGCAGTAATGTACAGCGGTTTAGCCTGAGACATCCATACATGACATAAAATGAACATGAAACTCACCCTGAAGTGGCAGTAATGTACAGCGGTTTAGCCTGAGACATCCATACATGACATAAAATGAACATGAAACTCACCCTGAAGCGGCAGTAATGTACAGCGGTTTAGCCTGAGACATCCATACATGACATAAAATGAACATGAAACTCACCCTGAAGCGGCAGTAATGTACAGCGGTTTAACACGAGACATCCATACATGACATAAAATGAACATGAAACTCACCCTGAAGCGGCAGTAATGTACAGCGGTTTAACACGAGACATCCTACATGACTAAAATGCCTGAAGTGGCAGTAATGTACAGCGGTTTAACATGAGACATCCATACATGACATAAAATGACCTGAAGCGGCAGTAATGTACAGCGGTTTAACATGAGACATCCATACAGCTTAAAAGAACCTGAAACTCACCCTGAAGTGGCAGTAATGTACAGCGGTTTAACCCGAGACATCCATACATGACATAAAATGAACCTGAAACTCACCCTGAAGTGGCAGTAATGTACAGTGGTTTAGCCCGAGACATCCATACATGACATAAAATGAACCTGAAACTCACCCTGAAGCAGCAGTAATGTACAGTGGTTTAGCCCGAGACATCAATACATCACTAAAACGAACCTGAAACTCACCCTGAAGTGGCAGTAATGTACAGTGGTTTAGCACGAGACATCCATACATGACCTAAAATGAACCTGAAACTCACCCTGAAGCGGCAGTAATGTACAGTGGTTTAGCCCGAGACATCATATACGGCCTAAAACGAACCTGAAAGTCACCCTGAAGTGGCAGTAATGTACAGTGGTTTAGCCCGAGACATCATATACGGCCTAAAATGAACCTGAAGTCACCCTGAAGTGGCAGTAATGTACAGTGGTTTAGCCCGAGACATCATATACGGCCTAAAACGAACCTGAAAGTAAATCTGAAGTGGCAGTAATGTACAGTGGTTTAACACGAGACATCCATACATGACATAAAATGAACATGAAACTCGCCCTGAAGTGGCAGTAATGTACAGCGGTTTAGTCTGAGACATCCATACATGACATAAAATGAACATGAAACTCACCCTGAAGCGGCAGTAATGTACAGCGGTTTAGCCTGAGACATCCATACATGACATAAAATGAACCTGAAACTCACTATGAATCGGCAGTAATGTACAGCGGTTTAGCACGAGACATCATATACGGCCTAAAATGAACCTGAAACTCACCCTGAAGCGGCAGTAATGTACAGCGGTTTAGCCTGAGACATCCATACATGACATAAAATGAACATGAAACTCACTATGAATCGGCAGTAATGTACAGCGGTTTAGCACGAGACATCATATACGGCCTAAAATGAACCTGAAACTCACCCTGAAGCGGCAGTAATGTACAGCGGTTTAGCCTGAGACATCCATACATGACATAAAATGAACATGAAACTCACTATGAATCGGCAGTAATGTACAGCGGTTTAGCACGAGACATCATATACGGCCTAAAATGAACCTGAAACTCACCCTGAAGCGGCAGTAATGTACAGCGGTTTAGCCTGAGACATCCATACATGACATAAAATGAACATGAAACTCACTATGAATCGGCAGTAATGTACAGCGGTTTAGCACGAGACATCATATACGGCCTAAAATGAACCTGAAACTCACCCTGAAGCGGCAGTAATGTACAGCGGTTTAGCCTGAGACATCCATACATGACATAAAATGAACATGAAACTCACCATGAAGTGGCAGTAATGTACAGCGGTTTAGCACGAGACATCCATACATGACATAAAATGAACCTGAAACTCACCCTGAAGCGGCAGTAATGTACAGCGGTTTAGCCTGAGACATCCATACATGACATAAAATGAACATGAAACTCATCCTGAAGTGGCAGTAATGTACAGCGGTTTAGCATGAGACATCCATACATGACATAAAATGAACATGAAACTCATCCTGAAGTGGCAGTAATGTACAGCGGTTTAACATGAGACATCCATACATGACATAAAATGAACATGAAACTCACCCTGAAGCGGCAGTAATGTACAGCGGTTTAGCCTGAGACATCCATACATGACATAAAATGAACATGAAACTCACCCTGAAGTGGCAGTAATGTACAGCGGTTTAGCCCGAGACATCCGTACATGACATAAAATGAACCTGAAACTCACCCTGAAGCGGCAGTAATGTACAGCGGTTTAGCCTGAGACATCCATACATGACATAAAATGAACATGAAACTCACCCTGAAGCGGCAGTAATGTACAGCGGTTTAACACGAGACATCCATACATGACATAAAATGAACATGAAACTCACCCTGAAGCGGCAGTAATGTACAGCGGTTTAACACGAGACATCCTACATGACCTAAAATGACCCTGAAGTGGCAGTAATGTACAGCGGTTTACATGAGACATCCATACATGACATAAAATGACCCTGAAGCGGCAGTAATGTACAGCGGTTTAACATGAGACATCCATACATGACATAAAATGACCCTGAAGCGGCAGTAATGTACAGCGGTTTAACATGAGACATCCATACATGACATAAAATGAACCTGAAACTCACAATGAAGTGGCAGTAATGTACAGCGGTTTAGCACGAGACATCCATACATGACATAAAACGAACCTGAAACTCACCCTGAAGCAGCAGTAATGTACAGTGGTTTAGCCCGAGACATCATATACGGCCTAAAACGAACCTGACAGTCACCCTGAAGTGGCAGTAATGTACAGTGGTTTAGCACGAGACATCATATACTGCCTAAAATGAACCTGAAACTCACCCTGAAGCAGCAGTAATGTACAGCGGTTTAGCCCGAGACATCATATACGGCCTAAAACGAACCTGACAGTCACCCTGAAGTGGCAGTAATGTACAGTGGTTTAGCCCGAGACATCATATACGGCCTAAAACGAACCTGACAGTCACCCTGAAGTGGCAGTAATGTACAGTGGTTTAGCCCGAGACATCATATACGGCCTAAAACGAACCTGAAAGTCACCCTGAAGTGGCAGTAATGTACAGTGGTTTAACACGAGACATCCATACATGACATAAAATGAACCTGAAACTCACCCTGAAGTGGCAGTAATGTACAGCGGTTTAGCCTGAGACATCCATACATGACATAAAATGAACCTGAAACTCACCCTGAAGCGGCAGTAATGTACAGCGGTTTAGCACGAGACATCATATACGACCTAAAATGAACCTGAAACTCACCATGAAGTGGCAGTAATGTACAGCGGTTTAGCATGAGACATCCATACATGACATAAAATGAACATGAAACTCACCCTGAAGCGGCAGTAATGTACAGCGGTTTAGCCTGAGACATCCATACATGACATAAAATGAACCTGAAACTCACCATGAATCGGCAGTAATGTACAGCGGTTTAGCACGAGACATCATATACGGCCTAAAATGAACCTGAAACTCACCCTGAAGTGGCAGTAATGTACAGCGGTTTAACATGAGACATCCATACATGACATAAAATGAACATGAAACTCACCCTGAAGCGGCAGTAATGTACAGCGGTTTAGCCTGAGACATCCATACATGACATAAAATGAACCTGAAACTCACCCTGAAGTGGCAGTAATGTACAGCGGTTTAACATGAGACATCCATACATGACATAAAATGAACCTGAAACTCACCCTGAAGTGGCAGTAATGTACAGCGGTTTAGCACGAGACATCATATACGGCCTAAAATGAACCTGAAACTCACCCTGAAGTGGCAGTAATGTACAGCGGTTTAACATGAGACATCCATACATGACATAAAATGAACATGAAACTCACCCTGAAGCGGCAGTAATGTACAGCGGTTTAGCATGAGACATCCATACATGACATAAAATGAACCTGAAACTCACCCTGAAGTGGCAGTAATGTACAGCGGTTTAACCTGAGACATCCATACATGACATAAAATGAACATGAAACTCACCCTGAAGTGGCAGTAATGTACAGCGGTTTAGCATGAGACATCATACATGACATAAAATGAACATGAAACTCACCCTGAAGTGGCAGTAATGTACAGCGGTTTAACATGAGACATCCATACATGACATAAAATGAACATGAAACTCACCCTGAAGCGGCAGTAATGTACAGCGGTTTAGCCTGAGACATCCATACATGACATAAAATGAACATGAAACTCATCCTGAAGTGGCAGTAATGTACAGTGGTTTAGTCCGAGACATCCGTACATGACATAAAATGAACCTGAAACTCACCCTGAAGCGGCAGTAATGTACAGCGGTTTAGCCTGAGACATCCATACATGACATAAAATGAACATGAAACTCACCCTGAAGCGGCAGTAATGTACAGCGGTTTAACACGAGACATCCATACATGACATAAAATGAACATGAAACTCACCCTGAAGCGGCAGTAATGTACAGCGGTTTAACACGAGACATCCCTACATGACCTAAAATGACCCTGAAGTGGCAGTAATGTACAGCGGTTTAACATGAGACATCCATACATGACATAAAATGACCCTGAAGCGGCAGTAATGTACAGCGGTTTAACATGAGACATCCATACATGACATAAAATGACCCTGAAGCGGCAGTAATGTACAGCGGTTTAACATGAGACATCCATACATGACATAAAATGAACCTGAAACTCACAATGAAGTGGCAGTAATGTACAGCGGTTTAGCACGAGACATCCATACATGACTTAAAACGAAACTGAAACTCTCCCTGAAGCAGCAGTAATGTACAGTGGTTTAGCCGGAGACATCATATACGGCCTAAATCGAACCTGACAGTCACCCTGAAGTGGCAGTAATGTACAGTGGTTTAGCACGAGACATCATATACTGCCTAAAATGAACCTGAAACTCACCCTGAAGCAGCAGTAATGTACAGCGGTTTAGCCCGAGACATCATATACGGCCTAAAACGAACCTGACAGTCACCCTGAAGTGGCAGTAATGTACAGTGGTTTAGCCCGAGACATCATATACGGCCTAAAACGAACCTGACAGTCACCCTGAAGTGGCAGTAATGTACAGTGGTTTAGCCCGAGACATCATATACGGCCTAAAACGAACCTGAAAGTAAATCTGAAGTGGCAGTAATGTACAGTGGTTTAACACGAGACATCCATACATGACATAAAACGAACCTAAAACTCACCCTGAAGTGGCAGTAATGTACAGCGGTTTAACAAGAGACATCCATACATGACATAAAATGAACCTGAAACTCACTATGAATCGGCAGTAATGTACAGCGGTTTAGCACGAGACATCATATACGGCCTAAAATGAACCTGAAACTCACCCTGAAGCGGCAGTAATGTACAGCGGTTTAGCCTGAGACATCCATACATGACATAAAATGAACATGAAACTCATCCTGAAGTGGCAGTAATGTACAGCGGTTTAACATGAGACATCCATACATGACATAAAATGAACATGAAACTCATCCTGAAGTGGCAGTAATGTACAGCTGTTTAACATGAGACATCCATACATGACATAAAATGAACATGAAACTCACCCTGAAGCGGCAGTAATGTACAGCGGTTTAGCCTGAGACATCCATACATGACATAAAATGAACATGAAACTCACCCTGAAGCGGCAGTAATGTACAGCGGTTTAACACGAGACATCCCTACATGACCTAAAATGACCCTGAAGCGGCAGTAATGTACAGCGGTTTAACATGAGACATCCATACATGACATAA
Organism: Archivesica marissinica; assembly: GCA_014843695.1. Classification (NCBI taxonomy): domain Eukaryota; kingdom Metazoa; phylum Mollusca; class Bivalvia; order Venerida; family Vesicomyidae; genus Archivesica; species Archivesica marissinica. Next base: position 53,803,346 of record CM026391.1, on the reverse strand, counting down.
AATGAACCTGAAACTCACAATGAAGTGGCAGTAATGTACAGCGGTTTAGCACGAGACATCCATACATGACATAAAACGAAACTGAAACTCACCCTGAAGCAGCAGTAATGTACAGCGGTTTAGCCCGAGACATCATATACGGCCTAAAACGAACCTGACAGTCACCCTGAAGTGGCAGTAATGTACAGCGGTTTAGCCCGAGACATCATATACGGCCTAAAACGAACCTGACAGTCACCCTGAAGTGGCAGTAATGTACAGTGGTTTAGCCCGAGACATCATATACGGCCTAAAACGAACCTGAAAGTCACCCTGAAGTGGCAGTAATGTACAGTGGTTTAACACGAGACATCCATACATGACATAAAACGAACCTTAAACTCACCCTGAAGTGGCAGTAATGTACAGCGGTTTAACAAGACAGCATATAAACCGATAGTAAACAACTCACTAGAAAACTATCTCCAATTGAAGAGTATTTTACTGTACTTTACTGCCACTTGTTTTTGATGCGGCCGTAGATTACTGCCTCTAAGCCTAACCATTTTCCACGAACACTTAACACGTCCTCATCAGTTAAATAGATCTGTACTTTAGAGAAATAACCGTCACTAAAGAACCTAAATCCTTGCTGTCTTGCTTTCAACGAGATATTCTTATCTGGGTGAAATAAAACCGAGAAATTCGACGGAATTTTATCTTGATCAACTCGATGCAGGTCTGAATATCTCGTTGAAAGCAAGACAGCAAGGATTTAGGTTCTTTAGTGACGGTTATTTCTCTAAAGTACAGATCTATTTAACTGATGAGGACGTGTTAAGTGTTCGTGGAAAATGCTTTCGCAGTCAACGGAAGAGTGAACCACCACATCGTGTAAACTTTGACATCAAAAGAAATGAAATATGCTACGCATATTGCTCTTGTCAAGCAGGGTATGTATTTTGTATTTGACAATAGATCTAATTATTCCGTGACTTACTCGTTATACATGCACTGTATTGAAATCAAATTTTGTGTCTTGACCTACTTTCGAAAATATCCTGAAATTGCAAATGGCGACGCTCGTTTTTTTTATTTTTATCTACATGTATGAGGAATATTCCGACCAACATATTCATACTAATACAAGGTGTGACCAGGGATCATCTTGGTGTTCCATAATTGGAAGGACATACGGAGGAAAAGAAGAAAGAAAGAAGTAACTAGTCAGTAGGCCTACTAGTCACTTCCGCCAACGTCTGAAAATAGTTTTAGTATAGCGGTGTTGCTAAATCATTTATATTAATCATTATGATTACAATAAATAGCGTTTCTGAAAATACCAGTGCCCCGGTCGGGATTCGAACCAGGGATACCTGGATTGGTAGTCTAGCTATATATCAAATGTTTTTCAATAAATAACGAGAGCCTACACGGAGTGCTAAATAATTATACACATGTTTATAACTGTGTCTTCAAAGCAGATATAGCAGTTATAAAATGTAACAGGGTGAGCAAAATGGGCAGTCTGACTGGGGCTCGAACCCGGGACCATTCACTTACAGGGCGAATGCTCTACCGACTGAGCTATCCGGCCGCCTACACAAGTTTCTCACCTATTAGTAATTATAACCTATAGACACTACTACATATGAATGGATACAACTCACAAACACTCCTCCCATTTTTTATATTTGGTCTCTTCATAAGATTGATAGTGATCCCATGTATAGTCTGATTGTATCGAAGTAACAAGTAAAAGTACAAATTGCATTTTGTTTGTTGATATATTTCAGACTGAGTGGTTCCTGCTCACATGTGATTGGTTTAGTAACAGCGGTACATCAGTGGCAACTGATGGGCTTTGCCAGTATCCCTGAAGAAGTTTCGTGTACGTCATTACCACAGGCGTGGCATGCTCCGCGAGGGCCGAAGATTGAACCAGAGCCTGTTTCTAGTATACGTTTCGTGAACCCGAAGATGGATCGAAAGCGTGTTCCAGTGCAGAACAAAATAACAGAATGCAGGTACTGTTTCATAGTTATTAACAGAATTTTAATGTTGCCATACATGATACTTGGATAATTCGGTCATACAAAATATATATTCAATAAATATAAAATTGTCTCATGCGCATATCAAACTATTTTTTTCAGGGGATCAATCTCAATACCTTGACATTTCTGTACCGGTATTGTGCATTACAGTAAAACCTCAGCTTAAAACCACCTCAATAACATGACCACCTCAAAATAAAGACCACAATTTTCAGGTCAATTTCTACTGTTTTTGCACTTTATTTAACCTCAATATTAAGACCAACTCAATAATGAGACCAATTTTCAAGGGTCCCAAGGGTGGTCTTATTATTGAGGTTTTTCGCCAATTGGACCCCAGTCTCCCTCTGGATATGCGCATGGACCAAGCAGGCCTCGACACATGTTTAATTTCTTACTCGTCCTACTGGGCGAGTGATGCCACTGTCCCACTCGTCCAGATTGGACTATCACTCGTCCCATGTATTTTAGGAAAATTAAAAATCGTCACAGAATTGCACTTTAATTTATTAATAAATACAATTATGTTGCAGCATAAACACATTAAAATATCCTCGGTGATTTCCCATTATGACGCCTGGTAATCATTCCGAAGAAAGTAAAACGGATATTATTTTATTTTGTTCCTTCGATTTGTATTGGATATTTAGCTGAAATTTTCACTCGTCCCGACTGGGCAAGCGACTTGGAATTTCTACTAGTCCAGATCAAAAAGTCACTCGTAAATACGAGCGGACGAGTGGATTTGTCGAGCCCTGCCAAGTAAACAATAAGAATAAGACATTATGTTCTTTAGATACTAATTTTATTTTTATTGAATTACATTTCTAAAACATATTTTTGCAAACAATAATTCATCATCATAATTTAACAACAACAGCCCATACCATAAATATGTTTCACAACATTCATAACTATCATGTGTCTGACATGAAAGTCCTTTACATTTCAGAAAAATCCGTGTCAAAGAAGAAGATGTAACTTTTCTTCAATCAACGAGTGATTGTGCAATCAGCTACCTGGTGTCCAAACCACCATTGACTGTCAACACACATCTTGGAAATGTACCTGTTGGTAGTACACTTGCAACACAGGTATGTACAGTTAATTTTTAAGACTTTATACACAGTGGCATAAAATTTGTTAAAAATGAGCAGACATTCCAAATTTGATTTACACTAGACATATGAACAACTGGAAATCTATTAGTCATTATTTTAAATGACTTGATTCTTCTGATTGCACGTTCAACATGTACGCGGTGTTTGGCGATTTTTCTTGTTGTAGCAACATCATTCTCACTCATTTGCATCCCACTGACAGCAAAAGGAGGGATGTTCAATTTTAAGTTCAATTCTTCCACACAAGATTCTATATTGAAACCCTTGTCGGCCATTAATCCATCTCCAGGCTTTAGATAATTACAGTCAATCAACTGGAGTAATTGTTCTTTTATTCCACATTGTTCAAACAGTTGTTTATCAGATATGGAACCACTGTATAGCATCGAGGAGAAAATAACCGATCCTCGGGGATCCACTATAACCAGGGATTTCAGGGTGTTGCTCGATTTATAGACACTATAAGTTTGTGATTGTGCCTTCAGTGATGCGGGCTTCTGTATTTTTATTTCCGTACAATCTAAAATTGCGAAAGTGTTTGGAAAGTCTGATTTATATTCAGGTGGCATATTTTCCGCAATAATTTCTCTATCTGGCCAGATAGGTACTTCACCAAATCTCAGAAACATGAAGTTAATCCATGAATTGAATATCACCCCAGCCGTATGTTGAGATATGGAAAACCGAAGACCAAGGTCGACTAAATCAAAGTCATTTCTCAGTTTGCATAGTGTTATTAGCAACTGGTTTTTTAATGTGACACTTTTGATTTCTTTCAACTTTCCTTTTCCCACATACGTTAATGGTTCAACAGACTCGTCTGGTACCAGGAAAGTGTAAATATTCATGAATACCTGCTTTGTAAATCCTGTATAATATTTAATGAGTTTTTCGTCATTAATGATAAGTTCTAAGCAGAATGTTGGCACTGGTGCTTGTACTTTCTTGGGCCTTGAAACTTGTCGTGGCATGTCAATAAATTCCAATGTAGTCTTCGCAACTTTCTGCTGTAATGACTTGTTTTCGGCTACCAATACCATGACATCCATTGGATCAACCCCTGTAATGTAAAGAAATATGACTATGTATCAGGTACTAAAATGAATATCTGTTGTATTTGTAGGCAAAATTCTATGTGGAAGAGTGTCATCAACAGCCAGTAACATCAAATTGTGGTGACATCCGGTACCCAAAACCATCTGTAATTAATGTTACGGACATTAATTTCGTGCCAACTTTGACAATGGAGCAATGCTGCAAGTTGGAGGAAGCTACACGCGACCAAGCGGACTGTAGTATGTGGGCTCAGGAGAGGAAACACAGACTGACATCATCACAGTTTGGTCTTATTATGAAAAGGAAGAAAGTGACAGAGAAATTTATCGACATGTTGAAAAATCCTAAGCCTTTCACCGCTAAGGCCACTTCTTACGGAAGTGCAAATGAAAGAAAAGCATTAACTGAATACTGTGCGAAAAAGGGTTATCATGTACATAAGTGTGGGTTGATTGTGAACCCAAAGTTCTCATTCCTTGGAGCTTCCCCGGATTCAAAAGTTTGTGTTGGTGATGGACAAAGTGGGTTGGTTGAGGTTAAATGCCCGTTCAGTGCAAGAGACAAAACAATCATAGACGCTTGTGAAATTAGAGATTTCTGCCTTGCGCAAGTTGATGGTCAGGTTCTTTTGAAAAAGAACCACAACTACTTTTACCAGGTACAAGGTCAACTTCTTATAAGTGGTGCTGAATTTTGTGACTTTGTTGTGTACACAAAGAAAGATCTCTTCACACAAAGGATTACAACTGACACCGAGTTCTGTCAAAATATGGTGCAGTGTTTGTACAGGTTTTACTGTAAATATATAAAAGATTGATTAATATAAATGCTTACATGAACTCTCTGTTTGTGAAGCGATGTCATTTGGAGTTCTATCTTCAATAGGTGGTAACTGGTTTTCCTGGTTGCTCTCGTGACTGTTGTTCTCTGTTAATGGTCCACCATCTATCCTAGTCTCTGATTGTGTGCTGAAAAGGAAAACATGTTTGTTAATATTTCTAGATACATAAGTATAGGTCATGCTACTTTGTGCATGTGTTAACCCTTTCAACACCACATACCTCTAAATAGGCTTACAAAAAGTGTAGATCCAGATGAGCCGGCTCGTGACGAGCCGTCTCATCAGGATCTGCACTTTTTGCCAGTGATATGACTATTTTTAGACATAAATACCCATTTTGATAAATGAACTTGTCCAAATGTGATTTATTGGTTTATGAATATCATGGACCAGTCCATGTGAGTTATTTGGTGTTGAATGGGTTAAGTTTGTATTTGTTAACAATAAATAATCATATGGCAATCTTCACGAAACTTTGCCAGAGTTTGTCTGACACCGGTCAGACAAATGATTAAAATGCACTTAAACTTTCAATATATTTTGTCTGACCGAAGGATTGTTGACCAGGCGGTCCTACGGATTTCGGGAAGACTGATTGAGGTTTGACAGAAATGAATTATTTCCATAACAAGACCACCTTGAAGTTGAGACCCTTGAAAACTGGTGTGTGTCATTAAATTGTAGCATTGAGATTTAAAAAACCCTGTTGAATCAATGGAATCAAACTCCTCATTATGATCTTAATTTAGAGGTGGTTGTTAAGTGAGGTTTTACTGTAATGTTAATACTAGGATAGTCAAAACATTTGGTTTTCAGTTACTTGCTTGTTTTAACCAGTTGGTTTTTTTTCCTACATGTACATTTCATTTCTGTGAAACTTTATTTGTCCGAAATTAATCTGGCAAAATAATGCAGCACACGAGCATGAACAAGTTATTCCATATTTCTTGTAGATATGAGTGGGTTAAGCTTAGTGTGTGAATCATGCCTGGATCCAGCAATTGCATGTATTAGTGTATAAGTGCTTGTGAGTTCATGTGCATGCGTTTGTTTTAAATACCAATATATTTATAAATGTAATCTATTGATAATTAATAAAAATAAAAGTTAAATGAGTGACTGGTTCGTTTTAATTCCTGCACATTTTATTATGACAATAGTTAATAAAACAACATGAATGTCGGTTTTGGCTTATAGTGTTTGCATAAAATATTGGTACTGACCCAAGTTCGATTCTCGGTCGTATAAATTATCTAGTCAAACTATACCAAAATCAAGCGGACATGTCTGGCAGGTGTCAACATACATATGACTGGCAATAAAATAATTTATACCTTGGTGGAGTGTGATACAGAAGTCGCCTTCTTTTCAATGGTAGAGCTCTCTGTGGCTTAGGTCGTGGTGTGTAAGGATCTGCCGGTTCTGGATCTGGGAATTCCTGAGTAGGCCACTGATGGTCGACGAAGTGCTGAAAAAATAACATTTATAAATCTAAACGTATGTCATACACTAAACTGGCAACATTACATCATTAAACCATGGAGAAAAGTACTGTTGATAGACTCTGACCTATGCATACTAGAACGTAAGAAGACTTCAACACTGGTACAGTATGGTGCTCTCTCATATTGGAAACCAGCAACATATGTAAGTTAATCATTGAGAAAAACTGCATTTTTCCGTCTTGAGAGACTCGACCCTATGCCTCCTAGAAGACTCGAACATTATTAGGCCCATAAACTGAACACCAGTACGTTCACTGAGCTAATATGGGAATCCCACAGCTCTGCACATGCATGGGTACTATTACTACTATCTGATCCCTAGTCCACCATCCACGACAATATGTATGAACCACATGTATAATTTTAATCACCATTATACTCGCATATCTCTTGTGAACAGTAGATCTATAAATGCAGAATATATTTTTTGGAAATATTTTATTCTGTATAAATAAATTAATTTCAACTTACTTTTGTGCAAATATATCTGTTTGCATTAATTTTGGATGTATTTAGCTGGTCGTTTGGTCGTCCACACAGCTTGATCCACCTTAGACATTTTTCCAGATTTGTCTTAGGTTTCGGAAATGGCACGAATTTTACGTCACCTATCAATCGATCTAGATATCTACTATCACTGTCACACAGCCCGTAACTACATCGTTTCACCATTATCAATGACAGACAGCATTAATTAATTGCAATTAATTTGTAATTTATTTCAGATCACGATCACTCATTAAAATGTTACTAAATAACTCGTTTGTCTGACAACGATAAAACAATGACTCGGTAATCAATATTATAAATATGGGCACACATTTTATAACTGACCAATTAGCACAATCAGTGCTAAATTCCGATGTGCAATACTTTGATCTTGATAATTCAATATTCAACTTGTTTATTGCATAAAGCATATACATGCAGATAATAGCAGTATCGGGATATTTTATCAGTCGGCGATCTCTGTGATGTACCAGTAGTCGGGTAAGTTGTTGATTACTTTCCAATAAACAGTGTGACACGCTTAAATTTGATTGCTGTGTTTACCAGAACAGAATGACAGTATGGGGTCAGTTGGTGTTTTTATAGATGCATTGTTTTTAAAGCAGCTGTCTGGTATTTTGTCGTTCATATACACACTTTTAGATTTGTCCAAGGATTTTGAAATGGGTTGAATTTAACGTCGATCACCAGGATATCGACTAATTTTGTACTATAACTAACCCAGACACCAAAGCTACACATTTTCAACATCATCAAAACAATTTTAAACCCGTATTTTCGATCAAATTCACGCCTTTTCAAATTTGTCTACTCGTTACTAGTTTGTCTAATATGCATTGTTTGTCTAACAAAATGGCGGCGCTAAAGCGTTGCCGGGGGTGCGTGCGAATGGTGCGATGCGATTGGCTAACGTCAGCTGTCAATCAAAATCGGCAGAAAGGTCAATTGCGAGGCGTAGGAAAGTCACTAGATAGTACATCGTGTACTATCTCCGGTGAAAGATGACCTTCTTTGTCCAAAGTGTACCCGTACTCGGTTGGATCAAGCGGAACGTTTTCTAGAAATGGTGCATGAAGCCAGCGATAACATTGAATATATGCACGTTTTATATGGAGGTGAACACTAGCCGATGTACACGGTAGTTTTTCGAGATGTTTTCTTGTGGTATATTTTGAACCTCGTTTTATCGAATGTTCCTACTGTATTATCGCTAGAGATACAAGCAACCAGAAATGTCTGGGCAGAATTAATCATTCCATCCATAATTGGAGCGTTTGCGAATGAGAGAACTTGCTCACACCCCAACGCTTGCGCAGTTTTAAGTGCATACTTCTTTGTTTCTATCTTGCCTGTGCTGTCACAGCCACTCAATGCATGGATAGCTGGTAAGCTTTCAGCTACACTAGAATCTATTCCGGACCCGACATCGTGAACAGGGATAGCCCTTGTGGAAATACACTGTCCACATAAAACCCAAAGCTCTTTCATGCCAAAATGAACCCACTGCATGAAATGGAACACCAGACAGATACAGACATCAGTGTCTGCTGATGCAACAATGACTCTCCGAAACTTATCAACAGTAACAGCATGGTTCACACGGAACATGATTCTGTCATCAGCCTCATCATGGTCATATTTCAGCAGACGCTCATATTCATCGTTACCCTGAACAAGTTCCATGCAAGCTGGTAAGTGTGATCCTCCAAGGTAAACAGGTTTGCAGTCTTTGTATGTTTCAATCATCCATTTTATGAAGAATTGCTGCAGTCTCACTTTGTTTTCTGTTGATGACCAGAAACTTTCCATATCGACAGGTAGCGGTTGATCAGTTCGACTAATAATAGTGTTTATTGCATCATGTTTGCTGCGACGATCACGCTCACATTGCTTGATACTCTGTTGAAGATATAAGTCGAGGACTATATCAATCCGGTTACTGTCTATTGACAGGTAGATGCATGTGTTCCACAGTTTCTTCACCAAGTCACCGAACGTCCTGAGCTTTAACTTCTTTACTGCCACTTTTCGAGCATATGCCATGAAGTCGATCATGATTGTAGTGGCTTCATCTTCCTGTGGAATATCAGCAGGGGGTGGAGTTTGCATGTTCTTTTCAATCTCTCTTGTAAGTTCGGACTTTTGTGGTTTTCTTAGAAACTCATCTTTAGTTAGGTAGAAAGAGGTACTTGTGAGCTCATAACGCAGTAACTTTTCTATGATGTACATTCGCAATCTCGCAAAGTCAATATTTCCCAAGGCTGAAACTGTTTCTTTGGAATTGGATCAAACAACTTCAACTCTTTCGTCTGCAGCCTCGATACTCGGAAATTCACTATAGCTCTTTTCACCTTCATCTATGCAATGTATCAAGCAAGACGACGTGTCCTTGACTAGTTGCTTTCCTGTAACGATGGTTTTCACTTCGTTGTTTGTGCTGACCTTGAATGGATTGGTCCTTTCATCAATGTAACTAACAATCTGTTCTACACATTGCTCATCAGCTTCGGTTCGTGTTTGTACAAACTCATGGTGCAAAGTATACTCGTCATCTTCGTTCAAGTTACAAATCTCCCGCGAGTGCGTTGTAAATTGTGCTTTCTCCTGCTTTATTATGTACCATTGGCACACTGCTTCTTTTTTGCGAGTAATGCCAATTATTCCACCTTGTCCTTTCGCCGGTTTGTTGTACTCTTTCTCCAGAGCTTGATCCATGGGGACGCCACTGCCACGTCTCATTGTGTGTTTCACAACGAATCCTCATTTCTTGAACGAATCATAGATTAAAGGGACGTTTTCCTATAATTTGATCTTCATAGTAGAGAGGCAACCAGCGACTATAATTCGTTCTACCAAAAGAAAGAACAGCGACAGAGCCCTCAGTACTTGCAGCTATGTAATTTCAAGATTTTGGTCTACTCAGACGACACCTGATCACCACTAAATGGTGGCCATATTGAAATCCAAGATGGCGGCCGTCAATCATTGTTGAAACTGCCATTACATTGCATTATTGGATTCCTTGCCCATGAAAACCTGGGTATAGTCACCAGTTTGATGACTCTATCTGCAATAGAACCGGAGACATGGAAGAAAATAGGTATTATAAGGCGGCCATATTGGAATCCAAGATGGCGGCCACCAATCTTTGTTGAAAATGCCATTACTGGATTCGCTTCCCATGAAAACATGGGTATAGCCATCAGTTTGATGACTCTATCTGCAATAGAAACAGAGATATGTAAGAAAATAGGTATTATAAGGTGGCCATATTGGAATCCAAGATGGCGGCCATCTGACATTGTTGAAACTGACATTATTGGAACCCTTGTTGATATAGCCACCATTTTCATGAGCCTATCCCTACCAGGAGCTGAGATATTGGATGAAATAGGCTGTGCATGGCGGCCATTTTCAATCCAAGATGGCGACTTCCTGCACCTGATCCAGAGCATGTGACCAAACTTTTTTTCATCCCCAGACCACAAGGAACAAAGATCGAAAGTCAAACTGAGCGCACATAAACGTGCATACTCAACTACAGCTAGCTCCTAGAGTAAGATGGGGAATACCTTTTCTACAGAAGTTGAAGATTTCAGACCCAAAGCTGCGTGAAGTACTGGAGCGTTTTCCATCAGACGCACAAAGAAGTGTTACAGTAGATCGGCTGTTTCCCTCTTTTTGGAGCAAACGGTCAACCGTGATGCATCCAAAATGAAGGGAATTGTTGACTTCCGAAATTCTGAGAACGCAATGCACCGGTGGTCAATGACTATGGAAATCACCGAGCTTAGAACATTCACTGGGCTAGTTCAATTCATTGTAGTATACAAGTAGACAACTAAAGAGCTGAACAAACACATTTTTTAGAGAAATTGCACTTTATTTGAATCAAATACACTACAACAAGCAATCAAAATGTATAAATTAACACAGAAGTAAGTTTCTTAAACAGTTTGAGAATAAGAAGTTGGCACTAAATATAAAATGGCAGATACGTTTATTTGAGACTGCTAATAATTGCTACAAATATTTATATTCATACGGTAGGAGATAACTGTTTAGAAACTGCATGTTGCCAAGCAATATCAATTGATGCTCCGCTTAATCAGAAATAATACCTTAATGCTTAACGAGATCATCAAATGAACAGAGACAGAGATCATCAAATGAACAGAGACCTTACGAGATCATCAAATGAACAGAGATCTTGCAATAGACTATAAATATAAAGAACATGTAATGCTGCTCTAACATGCATGTAGATATAAAAAAAATAATTATTGGTTGCGTGATAAAACTTCTATAAAAAAACCAAGTCTTTGATTCTTGAAGCGCAGTTTGTATTAGCAAGATACAAGGGATACAGCCTGTAGAGCTTTTAAGCGATGTCCGAGTCCGACTATTATCTTGCAGGCAATATTCATAATCCAAAAACTTAAAGCTGTGTACATGTTTTGTCTCGAGATGCACAATAATGAATCTTAACAATATGGACAGAGCAAAATATGTCTTCAAAAATTTAACACCTCAATGGAAATTAAATCCATAGGAAAAATGAATTGCCATACATCGACTTTATTGGCTCATAGGCTAAATCGATACTCTCCTTTGAAATCCGTCGATTACAGTTCTTGGTGCACAAAGAAACGTGTCTTGTATGGAAAGATGCATTGTACTGTGTGTAATTCAGACTATAGTTGAGCGTCTGCTGGGAAGACTCGTAAATGCTGCATTTAAATAATACAAACATTTTAGAAGTTTTAATATGGGTGGGTTTAAAATTATATATGTTGGTCTAGATTGCCATTTGCACCAGCAGACAAAATGATTATGGAAATGTGTCCGGAATTAATCACAGCGCCATGGACCAAAAACTACTGATGAGCATAGGAAACAAACCGACACAGACGTTGCGAACTATCGAGATGGAACATAATGGGTGATCATGTCCAGTGTACGAGAACTTCACAGTTGGCCAGGTCCCAATCCAATTTAAATGGGTTACATAATCTGCTCGAAAAAGAGTATTAAAGTGATGTTGCCTCAATTAAACATTAGAAACACCAGCTTAGTTTATAATCTTATTTTCATACATTGGTATTAAACTACAAAAATCATTGTTCATTAAAAAAATATATTATTGTTTATGTTTGGGGTTTGTTTTCGCACCAACAGCTTACGGTCATATGGCGACTCCACCTATTACTGGTGCTCAAGACACAGGTGCCCCTCAGCAATATTTAATTAAAGGACAGACACCAGGGTAGAACCACAAGCCAGCTGGATAGCTTCCTCACATAAAAGAATTTGACACCCCCAGTGGGATTCAAACCTGCAGCGGTGAGGGGCAAGTGATTTGAAGTCAAAGACCGTACCCACCTAATAAGTATACAAAGGATACTTCATCTACATGTAACCTCAATTCATAATGGTTATGTTATTGCATGGTACGCAATCTTTTCTTTGATATCATGCAAGTTTATTTCTCAAGGATTTAGTTTTTGACGTTAAATATTCACTATTTTTCCGCAGTGCGCAAATATTCTTGAATAAAATATTGTTAAAACTAATAACAAGACATAACACAGGATTAGTGATAACAGAACAGTTTGGATTGGGGAAAAAGTGACATAGTATCTCATTTTAATCCCTTCTGCAAATGTATTGAAAGCATTATCACCAATAATCACTGCAAGATATATCGAACAAAACACACAAAATGTTCAATGTAATTACACGGCATAAACACGCACATTATTAGCTTTCATCGGAGATATTAAATCAAATTGTATTGTTTACCTAGATGACGGATAAACATGTGCCATTTATTTCTTGAAGCCCCTATAAAGGTACGGAAACATCATTTTATGTATTTTTAGGCCTTGAGCTAAGTAAAAATATTTAAAAAAAAGATGTTTACATTTTAAGATAGATCATGTTTGTTTGTTTGGGTTAAACGCCTGCATCAGCACTTTTGTGCTATATATCGCCAGCGGTTTTACCTAACAACACCTTTCCTGGGCAGACTCCAGCGGTTAACCAGTACTTTATGCACCAACCTCCGTAAGAAACTGCCAACTTTTTCATATAAATGAAGACACAGTCCAAACGGGGCTCGACCCTGTGACTTATCAGTGATGATTACAGTGGTATATAGGTCGGCCACCTTGACTACGGAGGCGGAGATCAGCATTCGACTATAAAACAAGACCGTGTGTGCATAAATTACTTCTAGGAGTGCAGTAGACAAACGACATGACATACACAACAACAAAATTCCTAACCGGTCACCTGGTGTTTTACAGTATTTGGAGCAAATTAATAACCAAATAATATCAATATTGTCTTATTGGTTATATTTTATTACAGATCGTTATGCATGATTTTCTCCATCATCATTTCAGATTAAAATGACAATAATTAATTGGCTTCAAATATTATAATACACCAGGTGACCAATTAGGAGTAGAGTAGGAGTAGTAGTATGTAGGAGTGTAGACGTTTACAGTATTTTGTAAACAAATCGGATTATACTACCCCTCTCCCCCTCCCCCACATGTCGTTTTCACACATTATTTAGTTTAAACTTTATTTATTTTACAAGGATTGCGAAACAAGTTCTAACAACTTATATTAACCACTCTCGTTGGCGTGGATGAAAGCGTATATGTGGTCATTCGTGTGGGAGAAAATCCACATGTCCGATCTAGCGACCACCGTACCATCTCACATACTTCACGGTCCGAGGATCGAACCCGGGTTGCATTGGTGTGAAGCGAGCGTGCTAATCGCACACATTATTTGGGAGACAAAATGCTGTATTCAGACCTTTATTGAGGCTTTATATAAATGCACGGGTTGTACAATTATAACAAACTGCACACCATTACTACTACCGTTATATATTCATGTACCCATACAGTGGGTTACACAGTGCACAATTATAACAAACTGCACACCATTACTACTACCGTTATATATTCATGTACCCATACAGTGGGTTACACAGTGCACAATTATAACAAACTGCACACCATTACTACTACCGTTATATATTCATGTACCCATACAGTGGGTTACACAGTGCACAATTATAACAAATATTTTGATCTCACATATCATTCACAATAACAGGTCGTATTTAATCCTTTCAACCCCACAGGCCTCTAAATAGGCTTATAAAAAGTGTAGATCCAGATGAGCCGGCTCGTGACGAGCCGTCTCATCAGGATCTGCACTTTTTTGCCAGTAATAATTATTACTATTTTTAGATAAAATTACCCATTTTGATAAATGAACTGGTCCAACGGTAATTTTCTTATTAATTTATTGGTCTGAAAATATCACGCACCAGTCCATGTCAGTTACTTGGTGTTGAATGGGTTAATCAGTTATTTTTTTAAAACTTGAAGATATGAGACTCATTTTATGAGAAAATATGAAAAATGTTACATGTAATTCCAACAAAATGCTACAAACAAAACTGATGATGATTTCTACCCTGTAAAAGTTCAAGAGAGATGAGATTACTACAGCTAACTTGTATTAAAATAGGTTATAATGTTTAAAGCTTTGTGGCACTGCCTCATTCTCTATTCAAGAAAGCACTTTGCGAATATGTAAAATATATCTGTACCTAGCACTTCTAGAATGACAAACAGAACATGTATGCTAGTTTCCACCCACTAGGTGACGTCCACCAAGCATGTATCGAATGAAAAACTACCATTATCAGATCAAAATTCTTTCATACAAAAAATATCAACAGTAATGTAAAATTTACGCTGTACAGTGAATTCCAATGGTTGAATATAGCACTCGTTTGCTTGCCATTTTGAAAGTAACAAGTATCAAATTAAGTGCTAGTCAATATATTTGGAATTTTCAAACGTTGAATACTTCTACATATCATGTAGAAATTAACAAACAAATAATCTTTCAAGATTCAACTACAAAAGTTTCATTTCCTACAAACACTAGATAACTACCTTGAGACTAGCCTCCACTATCAATCAATTGTCTACATCTATCAATGGACTTCCTAAATAGAATCCTCTGCTATAAATACATTTCCTACAGCTATCAATCAACATTCTATATTGGATCTTCTGCTATCAATCACTACTACGATACTATGCTATCAATCAGAGACAGTGAAGAAATGCAACAGTTTAGAAACAGAAAACTAACAACCTACATTATACATGTATATAACACTAAGCATACATTCATAAATTTGTAAATGTAGATAATAAATTCAATATCCGAAAGTATCTTAACACATCATGTTAAAAATGAAGCAAGATCATGTTTTTAATGCTATATACATTTGGAAGATGGCAATGATATGTATTAATGTCTCCCATCTACTGTATCCATTTGGAAGATGGCAATATGTGTGAATGTCTCCCATCTACTGTATCCATTTGGAAGATGGCAATATGTGTGAATGTCTCCCATCTACTGCATCCATTTGGAAGATGGCAATATGTGTGAATGTCTCCCATCTACTGCATCCATTTGGAAGATGGCAATATGTGTTAATGTCTCCCATCTACTGTATCCATTTGGAAGATGGCAGCGATATGTGTGTTAATCGTTAAAGCACACTTATGCAGAATTCTAGTTGTAGAAAGCTGGTAAACCAACTACCGGTAGGTAAAATGGAAGACACGTACTAAAGGAAACACCAGGAGGAGCCAACTGGAGTACTGATAACTCTCTGCACGTACTGTTGAAATTTGCCGGTGTTGAGGAGAACTATTCCGGACAAACTTTCTTCCAACAGGATGATGTAGATGTATGCTTGGTGCCGATCCTTCTATTCCAAGTATCATTAAAACAAGGCCAGTAGTTTAGCAGAAATAGTCGCCACACAAGCAGTGTTCTTCAAATTATTCAAAGGGTGATAACTCTGTCAAAATGAAGACGATAATCTTGCACAACTAGGCTCTGTATTGATCACACCGTCCTAGTCTTCCCAAAATCCAGCATGCAAGACAGAAAATCCTTTGGCTGCCCTCCAAGCAATGTTGAAATCAAACTACAAGGGCTTATATGATCTAATCCAAACAGAAAGTACAAATTCAATACATCTTCCTTATATTGGGAGACCTAATGTTTACCGGTAGATACTTATAATCGCAACAGTTCACCTTGTATCATAGTGTTATAAACCTTAACACCATATAATGAATATACATGTACAATCTATGAGGTATAACGTACTATTTTATTCTTACCACAGATTGGTTCAGGAGAACTATATCCCAGGCACCCTCTCACAAATGGATGTGCACAATCCATTTCAAAGATAATTATATCTGTGATTGGATTAGAGCTGTTCATATCTGTGATTGGATTAGAGCTGTTGTGTGCCGAGTCTGTATACTGACTCTATATACTGCGATATTGACCCTGCATATACTGCGATATTGACCCTGCATATACTGCGATATTGACCCTGCATATACTGCGATATTGACCCTGCATATACTGCGATAATCAAACAATTACAAACCATAACATTGGTCTATATGCAGCAAGATTGATCTTAGCGAGTGATATGTACTGTAAACTACATGTACGTTCCCAAGTCAATATCACTCACAACCATACAGCTACCAGGGTTCCCGCTGTCAGACGCCAATTGCGACAAAAAACAAATACTGGCACTAAATTTTGTGAATTGGCAAAATATTTTGCGCAAGTTAAAAAAAAAATGTTGGGCGGCCAAATACATGCTTCAAATATTTATCTGAACTATATGGTGCTTAGTTGGCTCCATGTTTTTCAAATTGGCTCCAGTATTTTTCAATTGGGTACCGAAGTGGCGCAGACAATCATTCAGACAGAGGGAATACTGAGCTACATATTGACCTCACCTCTATAATAATACAAGCATATAAGGTTTTAACAAGATATAATAATATAAAATACGCTTCCTGCAACCACTAAAATTGCTAACAAAATCATGAACCATGACATTCTTTTATCATCGTGTTAAACATCAAGTTGTCGTAACCTTCCTGCATTGAAACTGAAGTGAAATGCTCCACCACGCTGTCCGAGGTCACGTGATCACCCATGTGATTGGCCATCTGACCAGTCATGTGACCATTGTTGAACAGCCAGCCATTCAGCTTGCAATTGTTCATCATTGGGTCTACAAACAGAAGGTAGCGGGGAAACAGTGGGTTAGCATGACAGTTCATAGGCAATGCAGATAGGCGAAGCAGAATAATAGCAAGAGTATCTCGTTCGACAATCACTATGGAATCCTGAAATGGCAATGTTTAACCACATGAATGGATATTTTTCAAGGTTACTTGCATTTGAAATACCAGTAAATGTTCAAAACATAAAGCATATAAATTAGCTTATTGCCGAGCAATTAAACCTTTGATTGGATTTTCTTACTAATATTATGTGGCTATGCTTAATTTGACGATTCCATGTAGAGTGCGTAGGTATATATATTATTACCATGTACAAAGGCATTATATTATAACAAATTAACAATGTGCATTATATAGCATAGCACTTCTGGATATTGCAGAAAAGGGTTCCACCAACACGAGACCAATCAAAATATCCGCCTAGCATACAGGCATACATATATTGTAGTGCTGTGACACCAGAAGCTATATATATCTCATACATAGTGAGACATGAAGTTGATGCATTTTACAGGTGGATCTTTGAACCGGAGACACGAATAAGCTTTAGCACGGTTCTGATTTAATTCTCCCAGGTGACCCCTGTCCCCCATGCAATCTACATCATGCGAGATGTCACACACTTTGCTGAACTCGGACTGGTTCTCTGCTATTTTGGAGGCAGAATTAAGGTGTATATCATTATTGCTGTATGAAGGGGCCACGTTCTCATTACAGTCCATGCGTGGGGCATCATGAAAGCTGCCGGCAAATGGCAGCAGGGCAAAGACTTGTTGATTTCTCTGTTCAAAGACATAATCTGCAGAAAAAATGAAACCAATATTAAAATGGACCAAAGAATATTGAACATCTCCAAATAATCATGCCGATGCCCAATGTACTGAGCTGCGGACAACAGAATCGAAATAAATCAAATAGATTAATCACCAAAGGTCATTAATACCATTGCTGTAGCATATTGACACCCAGGTAGATAATAGTTTCAGAAATTATTGTATAAGTCAGCACTAATATCATCTGGGTTATCTATAGGTAGTTTATACAAATTTATTTTAGCTTGATTGCGAAACAAGTTCTTACAACTTATATTAATCACTCTCGAGACCTCATTCCTGATGGAATCCATAGCCACTAGGGAGTAGGGGCAACGTGGAATTTAAATGCCTTGCCTAAGGGCACAATCGTAACGGCTCCAGTGGGGCTCGAACGCGCATCCACTGCGCTATCACGACTACCACAATTATCTACAGGTCACTACCATAGGCTAACCTATACTCACACATATGCCAGTTTCTGGGTAAAATCAATATATTCTATCGACTGGTCACCAGAAACATTCGATTGTATTACTAGGGATCATGTATGTAACTAAGCTGTGTCAAGACTGGTTCTGAGGTTCTTGCAATTAATAAGAATCTTTTTGCAATAACTTTTGTTAAACAAAATTTGAACACATGTTTTTCCCTTTTATGCATGGCTTATAAATAAGTCATTGTTGATTCAAGCTTGAAGTATCTAGGATCGGCGGTTCCCAATTCCACATACTAACAAACTTACATCCATTGGACAGACAAGCTAGATCAAGTCTGTTCTATATACAAGTAGCAAAAAGTATAGCGTTTGTTTATTATAGTGTCACCCCTATTGAAAGGGCCAGCCATTTCTGACTTATGAGACACCTCTTATGGACGTCAATACTTCCCGAATCCTATCCTTGAAGGTCAGACAACTGGCTGATAGGCAATCGGTAACCATTATTGAACTAGCTCAACCAGCTGTATCAGAAAGAACTCCCCCAACGAGGTTTGAACATTCGACCTCCCGTACCGTAGGCGGACGCTGTAACCACTAGGCCACAGAAACGGTATGTGCTCTCAGTAAGCATCGAGATGCTTCAATAAAATACAACAACTATAATAATAACCTTGAGGTTCAGGCTAAAGTGATCAAAGTGGACAACAATAAAACATTACTTGGTGAAAGTTACAAGGTTATTCCAGCAATGAGATTTATGTGAGTTATTGCCCTTGGTAGGAGTAATGGCTGATGAAATGTTGATCGTTCTATATCTTCAGAATAAATAGTCATAAATTCAGATTTTGTGTCTACTGGATTAGCGTGTTTTACATTTATTTATCGTCGCTACTGGTTGCCCATATGAGCGACGCCTCCTGGTGAGATTAGTTATTTTAGAATTTTTGAGTATAGTGCAACGATACAGACAGAGACACATTTCAGAGTCTCCTCTGGTTCTTTTATGTGCACGGTGTAAAGCACTGACACGAGACCTCGTTTTTAAAGTCCCAACTGACGGGGGATCGAACCTGCAATCCCTGGATTACCAGTCCAACGTGTTAACCACTGGACTACAGATCCGACATTATTTACGCTCGCCACTACAGAGCATATGGGCGAGCAGACTTCTGGATGGAAACATACGACCGACATGATATCTGCATCACCACACAGACAACAAAGTGTCAATAATATGGTATTTACTTGTTGATAAGACAGACCACATATAAGACAGGTTCTTCGCTTTCTAAGAAACACATTGTGGTGAGATTTAATCCCTAATTCAAATTTTGAGTTTATGAGGAAACCCTTTTTTTATTATTTAGATATTTCCCTGGTAGCACGAACCATTCAAAGAAGAACACACATTACTTAGCTATTATATAGATATAAAACATACATTGTATGCAGTAGTAATTACAAATATAACTTCTTCTACAGTCACCAATGGAAGTGATTTTACATATTATTTTCTTACAAGCAATAACCAGGTAAATATGTGCCTATTAGGGCTACCACTTGCAAAAAGTACTTTGGTAGCCCAGAAGTCAAGAATTAGTAGCCCAGTGGCTATCGTACGGGTAGAGGATTTGGCGCACCCTGATTTGATCTCGGAGACAATCACATTTCACATGTCTGCATATATATATATATGTTACTACTACCTACACATATTAATATGAACTCATATAATAGCATGTTATCTAGGATATGTATAAATTAGAATGACATATCACTCTTCGATTAGCGACCACTAACCTGTGCTGCCACTCTCGACCAGAGTTAGTGCCCTTGACTACTCTCTGAGGTCAGAATGGTGCCCGCTTGAACGGTTCCGTAGATATCGCAAGCACGGCAAAGTAACTACTCAGGATATTATTATTATCACTGGTTGCCTCCACAAGAACGGACAACCCTGTCAGAAAGTTTACATGAACATATACATCAAGAACTGCTTCAAAACAATACAGTCTCTGTGTGTACAATACAAGTCACACAATACAGTATCTGTGTGTACTATACAAGACACACAATACAGTCTCTGTGTGACTATACAAGACACACGATACAGTCTCTGTGTGACTATACAAGACACACGATACAGTCTCTGTGTGACTATACAAGTCACACAATACAGTATATGTGTGTACTATACAAGACACACAATACAGTCTCTGTGTGACTATACAAGACATACGATACAGTCTCTGTGTGACTATACAAGTCACACAATACAGCATCTGTGTGTACTATACAAGACACACAATACGGTCTCTGTGTGACTATACAAGACACACAATACAGTATCTGTGTGACTATACAAGACACACGATACAGTCTCTGTGTGACTATACAAGTCACACAACTGTATGAACCACTCTTTATTCCTGTAAGAATTTGTTAGTGTGTACTGATATTTAACTTATAGAATCATTTATTGCTGTTCCTATTTCTCTCTATAACTTCTACGCATTGCAAGGCAAATTCATGATCTACATTGCAAGGCAGTCATGTGTGCTCAATGACATTTTCAGTATTCAAAATTTGACAAGTACTTCAAGAATACTTTCGGAATTAATGTAATGTTAAATGTATGATTTTTTATATCTTTTACTTCTATTAAATCTAAACGTGCGAGTACACAGACAATGAGCAGATCCACTGTTGGAGGACGGGGACCGAGTGAAATGCAGAGACAACAAATGTCATGGTCCTGATCATTGAGTGAAAATACTGTTGAAATATGGTCAGGGGAATTAGCAAAAATAGTTTTTGTATCAAATAATAAAATTCCATGCATCCATATTCACGATATTGGCCGTGGATATTCACCATTGGCCATGGATATTCACGATATTGGCCGTGGTGGCAGATATTTTTACAGTAATTCAAGGGCAATAACCCGTAATCAGTTAGTGAGGGAATTGGGACACTACTTGGTTGGACACAAGCCAGTATTGGGATACATATTTGTACCAAATATAATTAAATTCCATGAATCCATTTCAATCAGCCACGCAGAATGCGCAAAAACAATGCACAACTAGACTGTATACTGATCATTTAGTCAAATTAGTGCAAGTAGTTTTGAAATCCGGCCATAGGCGAGCGAGCAGTCAAGCACTATTATTTAGCCCCTCCCCTTTCGGAACAGTTGTAAGATTTGCCGTGCATCACGCAATAATAGAGTACCAAATGATGGTTAGTTTCATAAACAATTTCTAATAGTCTATATATATATCTATCACATTTATCACATGGCATGATTTCCCCTTGACAAATATGATTGCAACACAGAATAAGAACTGTCCACTGCCCATGCTACATGTAGATAATTTAGAGAAGGATTATATGACCGCCTATAACACACAGAGTGATACACCATAAACGATTGTCAATGAAAACTTGGAAGTTGAGAATGGAACCATTTTAATATTAGTAAAATAACATGAACTTGGTACATCAAAGTGTGTGTGTGTCCTTTGTGTCAGTAACCAATTGCAATGATGCATTATTGTGTATAATTTCTGTGTAGTATACATAGTACATGTATACATATATATCGTAGCTTGATACACTTCCATCCTGTAGTTTATTCTTACAGTCATTGCTGATGCACAACTTCACTGTAAACCTTTTACACAGTGTTATATTTACGAATGACATACCTGTAGAATCAACAAGCGTCAACAACAGTTACACATGATGATAGACATCATTGCGCAGTTTAATAAAATTCTTGTCAGTAGCTTCCAAGTTCTGACTTTTGACCTGTCCTCTATTTGTGACCTTGACATTTATGGTAAGTAGCTGATTCTTGCCACTGACACACCTGTCTGCTACTAGTGCATTTGGAAGTAACCTGGATTCATGTAACATGTACACACTTCCTCATGGAACATTTGGAAGTAACCTGGATTCATGTAACATGTACACACTTCCTCATGGAACATTTGGAAGTAACCTGGATTCATGTAACATGTACACACTTCCTCATGGAACATTTGGAAGTAACCTGGATTCATGTAACATGTACACACTTTCTCATGGAACATTTGGAAGTAACCAGGATTCATGTAATATGTACACACTTTCTCATGGAACATTTGGAAGTAACCTGGATTCATGTAACATGTACACACTTTCTCATGGAACATTTGGAAGTAACCAGGATTCATGTAACATGTACACACTTTCTCATGGAACATTTGGAAGTAACCTGGATTCATGTAACATGTACACACTTCCTCATGGAACATTTGGAAGTAACCAGGATTCATGTAATATGTACACACTTCCTCATGGAACATTTGGAAGTAACCTGGATTCATGTAACATGTACACACTTCCTCATGGAACATTTGGAAGTAACCAGGATTCATGTAATATGTACACACTTCCTCATGGAACATTTGGAAGTAACCAGGATTCATGTAACATGTACATACTTCCTCATGGAACATTTGGAAGTAACCTGGATTCATGTAACATGTACACACTTCCTCATGGAACATTTGGAAGTAACCTGGATTCATGTAACATGTACACACTTCCTCATGGAACTAGTGCATTTGGAAGTAACCTGGATTCATGTAACATGTACACACTTCCTCATGGAACATTTGGAAGTAACCAGGATTCATGTAACATGTACATACTTTCTCATGGAACATTTGGAAGTAACCAGGATTCATGTAACATGTACATACTTTCTCATGGAACATTTGGAAGTAACCAGGATTCATGTAACATGTACATACTTTCTCATGGAACATTTGGAAGTAACCTGGATTCATGTAACATGTACATACTTCCTCATGGAACATTTGGATGTAACCTGGATTCATGTAACATGTACACACTTCCTCATGGAACTAGTGCATTTGGAAGTAACCAGGATTCATGTAACATGTACATACTTCCTCATGTTCCACATCTCCGCCAAATTCATTACAGTAGCACACTGAATATAATATCATGTGACCTTGACCTCTAAGATAAGAACCTGATTCTACCCCATGTCTGATGAAATTGCCATTATTATAGCAGTCGAGAATCTCGCTCTTGGCTTCAGTGATCGTAACCATTGACATAATCATTGTGTCTGACTTGCGTGAGTAACATAAATTCTCCTCTATGTAAAGTGGTGCAAAGTTTCAGTAAAATCCTTCAAGAACAATTTTATTATCAAATGGAGGGCATGATGGACAGCAAGACGTATTGACAAGCGGACACCATTGCTATGTCCTACATAAGGCAGGGAACAAATAGCTGTATCTACAGAGCTCATTCTAGAGGGTGACTTGTGCGAAGTAGTCACCCTAGGTTAGTGACCCCGACTTCTCCCTAAACAAATGTCCAAACAAAATGTTGTCCAGTAAGATACACTGGTCATTGTAAAGCACTCCTTCTATACAGAAGTTGTATATAATATTCATAATGTGTATTTTAATCCCACTTTGTTGAAATGTATTAAATAATACAAATTAAGGACGCAATTGCGTGCTTTCTCACTTCTACCAAAATTCTGACTTATGATGAGCCCTGATCTATGTATACAGTATCACAGTTTTTAATCTGTTCATTACAGAACGTTTCCAGTTGTACTATTTAAACCACACCATGCGATAAAAGGAATATAGAAATGCTCAACATGGTATTTAAATCGCAGTATTACAAATAAGCTTAAACAATGGTCACCATCGCAATAGTTCATGATATTTGCCGGTAAATAGCGTGTTGAGTATTCTATAACTATTACATTGTGAATGGTGAAACGGAATTAATTCAAGATAACTCTTTATTATGAAAACAGTTTGAACAAAATTGCAGTGAGAATTTATTGTGTGTCACTGTATGTTTTAATATTGTTGTGAACTTAGTGCTGAAATACATGCAGGGGTGATAAATTCCACGAGGATTGGTCAAATGCTGAGTTTGAAATATAAAGAAAACAATAGAAAAATATGAAACTTAAGTAATAAATAATGTTCAAAACGTGTGCTGACAGGTGCCCGCGATGGACTTAATCACAACGACCAGACAGTGGTTATTTACAAACAATCGTATTAAAGCGGTTCGTTGAAAACACAATTATCGGACAAACTTCGCTGAAATCATATATTGCACGTAATTTTCCCACAAATATGTCAATAGAGAATGATGGTATTGTAAAACTTCTTACCCTCAAAACAACCTGAAGACGGCAACAGGAAATCTGTACATTGGTTAAACATTAGAGTGGCGCATTGTAATTTCCAACATATTCTAAAAATAGCATCGCTTGGGAAAACCGTTTTCAGTGACATCACAATACTCAACAGGTGTGCACAATGTGTCAAATTCAGAATACACATCATTTTTCAGTAAAATAGTAGTCTTTCCGATTGCACACATATATTTTCATTCAGTTATCATCTTCGAATCTATTTCCGATTTTTCTGCATTACATTGTTACGCAACATGTTTTGCATTATGTTTTACACGAAGAGCGGCACTAGACACAGTATTAATGACGATATAACAAAATAAACACAGGAAGTATTACACACGTTCATACATATTTGAAAATAGATATATAGACTTATGCAATAAAATCCTGCGAAAATAGAAAATTTTGATGACATGGTTCGATATATTTGTTCACCCCTGACATGTATAAATGCACGCTGGCCAAGGTAAATAGGGGATGCTGTTTCCCCAAACTGAACCACCAGACTTCTACAAGTAACTTGACAAAATGCATAGCCTCAGGGTACCAACTCCCAATCGATTTTCAGACGGAATTTGTATTGGAAAGAAGCATAAACATTCAATGAATAATATTGTAACTATTTCAATAGACTGGACCGTATACTCACATTTTGGGACTATTTTCACATAATAAAATTGGCAGCGACAGTTACTCCACCTGGACCACATCACTCACATGTATACAGTTAGTGCAGTAATTCGATTAAATATTGCACAACAGTTACTTCAGACCTGTCGGTCACAAATAGAACACGGATATATTCGCAATGGGTGTCAGTATTTGCACTTTCAGTCTCAATTACATACTTTTCACAGATGTAAATCAACCGTTTTCAGGAATAGGTATGGTTAGACTTTGTTTTTTGATCTGAATATTTTCGTAGAACTTGATATTAATTACGACATTTAAGTTTGAAACTCCTTTCTGGAACTTAAAGAGTGTAGAGATATTTCTAAAAATATTCTTCTGCAACGTCGAAACTCAAAGTGAGGCCAGAAACATGGACCTATGCCAATCTATATAACCAGAAGACGAATTTAGTTTTCCGTAAACTTATTGTGAAAATAACGGGATTTATTGATGAAATCGGGACAAATATGAAACATAGTCGAGAGTTGGTATCAGTCGAGAATTGATACCCTGAAATATATGATGTGTATGTATCACATTTTGGTAGTTATTGAAACTGAGATTGAAAGAGTCATACTATACCATCTTGTCTGGCTCTTTTGAAGGATTCCTCTTCACCATCCTCCCTCCCCCTCTTTCTACCTGCCAATGGTACGAGATTCTGTGACACTCCCTGATTCAGCAGCACATCCCCATTCTGCACCCCCGGTAAGAAAGTGTTTGCCACAGTCGATTGGTTGCAGTTGTGGAAGTCTTCCTCCATTTCCATATCACAGTCTTCTAATTGGTTGTTATTGAGCCCAGTTTCTAAATGGGGTTGATTGATCATGCCATTTATTGAAGTATGGGGTTGAGAATGATATGTATTTGTGGAAATGAAGCTGTTTTGACTACTTGGTTGGCCCTCTGGGGACGTCCTACCATCACTCATTGGGTTGCTACCATTACATGTTGGATGGATGACAGGTTGCACGCCGCTGATGGACTGTAGTTGGACATGTGACATGGCCACCCTCTCTAGATAATTGGCACAATCTGGATACCCTGCAGCAGCTGCTACATGACTGGGAAGGTTGTCGCTGTAATTCTTTATACTGGAAACAGAAACTACCGTACAATTATCATAAAACTTGGGTGAAATATCAACCATGTGCAGAACTTGTGTTCCATCCACGCTTGAAGGTCAAAGGACTATATCTTGTGCACAGTCTCCTAACCCCCATTAAAGGATTTTCATGAATTCTGAGTCAAATGATGACAACATCGGGACGACATACAGAATGCATGTTTCAACAATGTTAATCCATTGCCACACCATCTGGTCAAAGGTTAAACGACCATATGTTGTGTTCGGTTAATATCCCCTATACTCCTTGAGGGATTTTCATTCACCCGGGGTCAAATATTCATCATACTGGCACAACATTCAGAATGCATGTTCAAACTGCGTTAGTTCAAGGTCACACATATGTAGGTCAATGGTCTAGAAGCTGTATTATAGAATACAATACTATACACATGTTCACAGTAAATACAGGTTGCATATCATAGTATGGTGTATTACCTGAGCTTAGCACCCTGAGAAACGAGAAGGCCGACACATTCCATGCTGCCAGTTCTTGCTGCCTTGTGCATAGGTGTCTCACCCATGTAATCCTGAAAAAAGTAAATCAACAAACACCATCACGACTGCACGAGATCATAGTAATCACCAGGAAAGGTTATGCGCTTCATTTCAATTACATTGTACATGTATACTTGATATTGACTGTATATAATAAATATGATAATATTGACTGTACCTGTCTATTTAATGTAGCACCACAGTGAAGAAGCCATTTCAAACAGTGACAATAACCGCCATAAGCTGCTATATGAGATGGTGTCTGGTTTAATCGTACCGTCGGAGCATCACAACTGCTACCATGTTCCAGTAAGTGCATCAAGCATTGTAACTAAATAAACATGCCATCAAAATCAATAGTATATTTTAACTTATATATGTACAGTACGATACGGAGAAGGTACAGGTAAATTGAGGTAATATATACAAGCTAAAATGATCTGCATCAGGCGTTATCAGGGTTCCCTCTGTCAGAATTTTTGTCTGCGCCACTTGAAAAATACTGAGCCAATTTGAAAACCTTGGAACCAACTAAGAGCCATAATATGGTTCACATTTAATTATTTGAAGCCAAGAATTTGAAAAACATGTGCAAAAAAAACGTTGCACCAAATATGTTCGCCAATCCACAAAATTTAGCGCCAGTATTTGTTTTTAGTCGCAATGGGCGACTGACAGCGGGAACCCTGCGTTATGAAGAAACAAATTGTTGACTTATTGCTTGTTAGGAAAATCTATTAACCCTGCTGTAAATAGCCGTTGTTGATCCCGTCAATGGTAAGTGAAACTGCACATGCTATTTTATGAAATCACGCAACAAACATAACGACAAGTTGTCCATTATGACGTGTAATGAGTCGATTACACAAAATAATTCTTCAACTAATGTCCGAATGTGCTGGTTCGACTGATCGCGAATTTATTGTAGACAAGGGCTCAGCTAGACTCAAAATTTAGGGAGAAGTGGGGAGACTTTTGAATGACTACAAATAGTGAAACCATTGAGGTTTGCACTGTAGGAACTACTGTAAGCTGCAGGGCATTCACTAGACTATGAAAGTGAGAGTCAATGACCGTTGAGG
This sequence comes from Archivesica marissinica, assembly GCA_014843695.1. Lineage (NCBI taxonomy): Eukaryota > Metazoa > Mollusca > Bivalvia > Venerida > Vesicomyidae > Archivesica > Archivesica marissinica. The sequence continues at coordinate 53,775,211 of CM026391.1, read as the reverse complement.
TCAAATCTCAAGTGTCAAGCTGTATTTTTCAAGAATCAATATACATGTTGGTACTTTCCGTACAGGTAACCTTTTCTTGACCATATAATTCCTCTAGGCCAAGATGTGTCTTTGGTGCAACCAGACCTAATGGTTTTTTTAAATCAGAATTAGAGAAAACATTGACTACTTTGCCGAGTTGTGTTTAGGACCGTACAACCAAGTTTCATGTTACTTTGTAGCTTGTATAGTTCTACATTGTATCCCAGTTGCAAAGGTCACAAATGCATACATGTAGGCACTGAAAGCCAACACCGTAAATTTAGTCTCAACAACAGAATATTACCTTGACAAGTAATTTTCCGTAAATATCTTTAGGACATTCCAATTTTCAGCAAATTGATATTTTATTAGTCAATTTTCGCACATATTTTCGACAATGACTAAATTTTAGCACTTACCTGTATTTCAACACTGATTGTTATAAATTGGTATCTTGTGTCATACAACATCGTTAATTTGGATAAAGATCATCCGGCTATTATGTTAATTAGGCTGGGAATTATGTAAATTGGCGTCGCTGATTGGCTATGCGTATTAATGGTATCCCGGTGTTACTAGTTTTCGACGATGTAGTACATAACGGGCTCCTATAGGTTTAGAATTGTCATACACTGCAAACAATTTTATGTCACCAAATAAACAATATTTTACCTTTCATTCACAAAAATCTCGAAGAAAACCGATTGTTTACTTTTTGAGAAAAGTTGACAAAATAGCGGTACCTCATTAAAGTTTTCACCGCTAATTTACCTGTATGATCTCTAAGATCGGTTAGAAATAGATTGGAAGTGCACAAGGTATGTTTATTTATAATTCCGCTAACTGTAGCATGAAATATTGCGTGATCTCTCGTAGGGTTTATTCTAGAGTGGTAAAAAGGGCAGGGTGGGTCAGAAAAGGGGCAGGGTGGGCCAGAAAAAGGGCAGGGTGGGCCAGAAAAAGGGCAGGGTGGATTTTTAGCCGCAAGAGGGCGCGGTGGGGCCGGGCCGTCACCCCACCCCCACCGAGAAAACATTAAAACATGTATTTTATTATAAAATAATACACCAAATAGTAGCTGTAAACATTCCCATAAACCTTTTGATACCCGTAGACAACATAACCAGACACACAAACCCATATTGTTATAAACACATCCCTGTCGACAAAGATTCATACAAATTCTCTTTTTATCCAAGAACCGTCATCCAATGGAACTTGTTACCCCTTGCTGCACATGAAGCAATAACAATTGATGGCTTTAAAGCACTTATCCCCGTAAATGCCCTCCCAACCATGATCTAAAGCATTCACTCTATGTACAAAATCTTAAACAATCACTGTAGTATATTTGTCTTTGGACATTCACTTATTTGTTAATTAATCATTGTAAATATCATCATCTCAAAATTCACCAGCGACGACACATAATCCTCAATATTGAGGGAGTGCCGAAATCACCAAGAAGAAGAAGAAGATAACTACATTCTTTATTATGAGAGGCTGCTGATGCATATTTTAACAAGAGTTTTCAGACCAAACCTGATAGAAAGTTTGCTCAAATGCTAAAGTAATTTGCTGTAAAACGTTGCCCAATGGCTAAATTGAAAGCGGGTTTGAAAAGCACAATTCAGAACGAAATCAATATGATGAAGCTTGTATAAATAGTCCATTTCGGTATTTTGATGTCCATTTCGGAAATCCCAAATAATTCTGTTCGTACTGTAAATAGCCCTATGTCCCATAATTAACTGTACCTGGTTTGTTTTGATAATCACTACATTCCTCTTGTGCATATTGTTAGTGGAATGACTTTTGACTGCTTTTTTCCCGGATGACTTTCATTTTCGGATCGTTTTTTTTTTTTCGGCAAGCCTTTTTTCTCAACCACCCAACTGAATAATGACATCAACCACGCGTTTTGACCATAACCCTGGGCTGAGCAAGTGATGAAGGCGTTCTTTATGCGTGGTTGATACTATATTCTGATCGGCTGGTTGAGATAAAGATTTTACGGTTTTTTTCAAATTCACCAAATAGAAAACAGAGTACAGTGGTCTAAGGTGATTGTCGCTAAATGAGTTGTTTCCCTTGTCAGTCTATTTTCCTTTGAAATAACGACAACTCTTCGTCATCTTGCGCGCGCACTCAGCCCGGTTCGTTCCGATCGTAAATGAGGTAACTTTCGGGACTTTTCGGAGCGTGTAGTTCAATTGACTAACGGAAAAGGGCGGAAATGCGCGAAACCAGTTCTATTTTAAGTAACATGTCTTGCATCTACGTTTTGAATGTCTACATTCAACGGTAATTACGTTAAAACTAATTCTCGAAATACTAGGTGTTACAATCATAGGCCCTACTTCTTCTTTTTTTTAACAGTTGCAGTCATCCAATTATCACCAATTAATCCATTGATAAATCGATTTCTTATGGTATCGGCATAATTATGCCCCCAGCTGTTGTGTACAGTATATACTAATTATTGATAAATTAAACAGATCACACGTATCGGCTAATATACGGTTGACCGTTAACCTACCTTACGATGATTGACAGCTAATTAAGCATGATCAAAGAGTCGTGGTTCTAGTTTGGGCAGCAGGGCGGAACAAATCGGGCAAAAGGGCGGGCATAAAGGGCGGGGCTAAAAAGGGGCAGGGCGCCGCATCCGCTCTAGAGAAAACCCTATCTCTCGCGACTTACTATTCCCAGTTAGGCGAAAACCTGTTCTGGGCGAAAACTCTTCACGCCGGGATATAATTGGTATTAAGCTGATTGAACCATGTAGATGCTTGATTTTATGAATATTCTGTGACATTTAAGAGCTTGTCGAAGGAAATAGAGTAACAGTTGACATGTTAATCGACCATCTATGTAGGTGGGTGTACAACATAAGGATCTCACAGCTCCGAGTTGTTCACCTTTCTTTTCCAGAAATGTGTATTTGACTAGAAATGATATTTGATTGATGCTACAGTGTATTTTGGGTTGTAACATGGTCCTGGGATGACCATTGGGCGGTCCAGGGTATGCACCAGATGCCTGTGAGAGAAATGGGGCGGTAGTTGCTAGCCTAGTATGACGAAATGAGCAGAAACACAATCAGGAATGAGTTGTTTGAAGTGTCACAAGCCCTACATGTACTTTCTAGGAAAGATGTTAACTACTCATTTCATCTACAGCGTGGTAATGGTTAAGTAATTAAACTATTATTCATATGATTCTACCAGGTCACGTGACAACGCCTGTTTAGTTAGTATACTTTCGTTTTTGGTTTGACACAGAACTGTCAGAAGGGTCAAGGCCACTTAGTGACTTACATATTTTTTTCCTGGTTTACATATTTTTCCTGGAAAAATATATAGCCGTTTGCCATTTTTTACTGAAAACATTACCTTTCCAAAATATGCAGCCCAATGTATAGGCGTCCAGCCGTAAAAATCATCTTCTTCATAGAAATCTACGTCGCCGGCAGACAACAAAGAAGCTAGTTTTTCGATGTCACCGTCTCGGCACGCGCGGTGGATTGGAAAAATACGGTTCAACAAATCTTCACTGGCAGGTGTCCAGTTGTTATTAACTTGCGACTGCGCCATGGAGTGGATGTTTATGTTTTGCCTCGCAATAAAATATATGTTAACTTTTCTTGACAAAGTGCATTCTTTGCCTAATTATTTCAAAGTTCATCACCCCCGCCATCAGCATGTATGTTTTTGTTAATCGGGCACCTGTTCCTGACGGGTCGGGCTAAAACGCAGACGCTTATGCAGACGATATGTAATTGTAAAACGCAGACAACAAAGGTATAATTTTTATAGTGATATTGGAAAACGCAGACAAAAGGAACATATAGGGAAAACGCAGACCAGTTGAACATATAGTAAATCTATCTGTTTTAATGCAGACACATTGAATATATTGAGATTACGCAGCCGAGTTGAACATATAGTAAAATTGTTTTATAGAGAACACGTTGACATGTTGAAAATATACTATAATTGTATTATAATTTTATTGTTTGTTGTTTCATTTGTTTTTAGCAGACCAATTGAGCATATAGTAACATTGTTTTACTGCAGACACATTGAATATATATACATGTATAGCGAAAAGGCAGACGAGTTGAACATAGAGCAAATTTATTTGTTTTATTGCAGACACGTTGAATATATAGCGAAAACGCAGACGAGTTGAACATATAGTAAATTTATCTGTTTTATTGCAGACACATTGAATATATAGCGAAAACGCAGACGAGTTGAACATATAGTAAATTTATCTGTTTTATTGCAGACACGTTGAATATATAGCGAAAACGCAGACAAGTTGAACATATAGTAAATGTATCGGTTTTATTGCAGACACATTGAATATATAGAGAAACGCAGACGAGTTATTATTATTATTATTATACCACAGTTATATAGCACCCTGTTCATATCAGATACGTTCAAAGGTGCTTTACAATAAGAGTATGCAAGTAAAAACAGTAAAACATGTAATAAAACAATAGTATAACTTAAAGTAATGTAAAAATGTATCCTAACTAATTTAGTCAATGAGGTTTAAAAAAAATGTAAGGGTCGCATACCAGGCCCACCCTCGCCTGCCAGAGGCCCCTGTCCCCATGGCAGAAGAGGGAAAGCGTGGGTGGACTTCAAAGCAAGAACTAAAAGGCATACGCCATAAGACTAAGATATGCAGTTAAAGAATATGTATACCAGATATATATGTTAAAAGATTTAAGGATTGTTTGTTAAAACAATATAAATAAGCACAAGATAAAACTACTTCAAACATTCTTAATGTTGAAGTTGTCAAAACACTTCTATATGCACACCAGTTTAGTGTCCGTGTATTTGTAAGAAAAAGTGTGTTTTAAGTGATGTCTTAAAACTAGATACTGATCTAGACTCTCTGATTCCTGCCGGGAGAGCATTCCATAGTCTTGGTGCAGCAGTAGCAAAGCTTCTGTCACCGTACATGACTGTGTGGCCTCTTGGCACCACGAGTGTAGTGGCATTGTTCTGCGACCGCAAGTTTCGTGTGGGTACATACACATGAAGTAGATTTTGGATGTATACAGGTGATTCACCATGCAAAGCTTTGTATACTGTGACCAGCATTTTAAACTGAACCCTGTATTGCACAGGCAGCCAATGCAGTTGCTTCAAGACTGGAGTAATGTGGCTGTGGCGAGAGGTCCTGGTGACAAGGCGGGCTGCAGTGTTCTGAACGTGTTGTAACTTGTTCAGTATTGCCTTTGGCACACCATGCAGAAGAGAGTTGCAATAATCTAAGCGTGAGGTAACTAATGCATTCACAAGTGATTTGGTGGCATCGATGGTTAAATACTGTCTAATATGGCCTATTTGTCTAAGCTGCCCATAGCAGGACCGGCAAACGGAGTTGACATGTTGCTCCATGCTCATCTTTGCGTCGAACCACGCTCTGAGGTTTCTTACACAGTTTGAGGGTTTTATATTTGCACCTCCTACGTTTATGGATACATCAGGAGTAAACTTAGAGTTGTCATTGGATGAGAAAAGTATCACTTCCGTTTTGTCTGCGTTGAGCTTGAGCATGTTTCTGTGCATCCACGCCACAACGTCGTTGAGACAGTTCTCGATACGTCGTAGGGCCTCGCACACTGTTGCACAATCAGTGGGTTTAAACGATAGGTACAATTGGGAGTCATCTGCATAGAAATGGTGATTCAGCCCATGGTTACGACATATTGCTCCAACTGGCTTTGTATACATAGTGTAGTTTTTGGGCCCTAGCACAGAGCCTTGCGGAACACTATATGCATCAAGACTGGTTCTGATAGTTCACCGCCAATACACACAGTTTGGTAGCGGTCATTCAAGTATGATGCCATCCATGTAAGGGGTTTTCCTGTTACCCCAAAGTGGTGTTCTAGGCGATGAAGAAGCGTTTGGTGGTCTATTGTGTCGAACGCTGCAGACAGGTCCAGTAGTACCAAAATAGTGACATTGTTTTGGTCCAGTGATTGGAGAACATCGTTCTGTACTTTAAGTAGTGCAGTTTCTGTAGAGTGAAATTTACGGTATGCAGACTGGTGTTCTTCGTGAAGGTTGTTAGTTGTCAAATGTTGCTCTAAGCGCACATCAACTACTTTCTCGAGAACCTTAGAAACAAATGGAAGGTTGGACACTGGTCTATAATTCTTCAAGATGTTTTGATCTTGAACATATAGTAAACGTGTTGTTTTATTTGTTTATAGAGAACCGCAAACAAATTGAAATATAATAAAAATGTTTTATCGCAGACTCATTGACTAGATATATATAGAGAGAAACGCAGACGAGTTGAACATATAGTAAATTTATCTGTTTTATTGCAGACACATTGAATATATAGCGAAAACGCAGACGAGTTGAACATATAGTAATGTGTCTGCAATAAAACAGATACATTTGCTCTATGTTCAACTCGTCTGCGTTTTCGCTATATATTCAACGAGTCTGCAATAAAACAGATAAATTTGCTCTATGTTCAACTCGTCTGCGTTTTCGCTATATATTCAACGAGTCTGCAATAAAACAGATACATTTGCTCTATGTTCAACTGGTCTGCGTTTTCGCTATATATTCAACGAGTCTGCAATAAAACAGATACATTTGCTCTATGTTCAACTCGTCTGTGTTTTCGCTATATATTCAACGTGTCTGCAATAAAACAGATACATTTGCTCTATGTTCAACTGGTCTGCGTTTTCGCTATATATTCAATGTGTTGGCAATAAAACAGATACATTTGCTCTATGTTCAACTGGTCTGCGTTTTCGCTATATATTCAATGTGTGTGTGCAGTAAAACAATTTTACTATATGTTCAACTGGTCTGCGTTTTCGCTATATATTCAATATACATGTCTGCAATAAAACAATTTTACTATATGTTCAACTAATCTGCGTTTCTCTATATATTCAATGTGTCTGCATTAACACAGATAAATAAAACAATTTTAGTCTATTTTCAACTTGTCTTCGTGTATAAAACAAATAAAACAATTTTACTATTATTATGTTCAACTTGTCTGCATTTTCTGTATATATTCAATGTGTCTGCATTAATACAAGTTTACTATATGTTCAACTCGTCTGCGTTTTCTCTATATAATCAATGTGTCTGCATTAAAACAGATACATTTGTTCTATGTTCAACTCGTCTGCGTTTTCCCTATATGTTGCTTTTCTCTGCGTTTTCCAATATCGCTATACACCTTTGTTGTCTGCGTTTTACTATACATTATATATCGTCTGCATAAGCGTCTGCGTTTTAGTCTGAGCCGTTCTAGACGTCAGAGGCAGTGGTTAGTTATTTGAACGAACTATTAAATAGAGAAATGAATAACAAAACAACATATATTGACCTTCATCCAAGTAATAACCACATGTAGGTTATCAAATTATTATAATGAATTACAAATGTTTCAAATAGTTGTGTTTATTACATTAGTTACAGTATGTGATATAATATGTTTCGTTTACATTCGTCCTTACATTTATTAATGTTAGCTGTCTGCATAATTTTAAAAACAATGTTTTTCACTGTGTTGCACCTAATACCAATTATATGAGCAGGGTTACAACGCGTGTCTTTTACTCCAGCTATGCTTTAAACTAATTGTATTTAAAAAAAATTACTGCCTTTATGTCGCATTGGTATTTATTGAAGTGTACGTTTAATCGGATATGCATATAATATATAGGCGTCACTATTGATATCTGTATCATCATCAGCTTCAGTAATTACAATAATTTAATAATTATATATTATTAACACCTCATTAAGTATCGTCCCACTGGACAATAGTAATACTATATTGTGCATATGTGGCATACAGGATGGTACAGAGAGCCATTCTACTTTCCTTACGCAAGGCATTTAATTTCCACGTTACCGCTTCTCTCTCCCTTGTGGCGATGGATTCCATCAGATATGAGGTCTCGAGAGTGATAAATATAAGTTGTAAGAACTTGTTTCGCAATCGATTAAAGTCCATCGGTTATATAATCTACATGGAGCAAGTGTAAAGATGTATGGCACAATATGTTAGTTGATAATTGCCGACAAAGGCGATCTGCTAATGATATTTTCAAGTGATGATAAAGTTCACACAAGTCAGAGGCTAGCCATGTCCAACAGCAGGAATTTGTATTGTCACAAATAATATAAAAAAAACACTTGACAACAGCAAAGTAACTAATGCGAGTGGTTTGTTTACAATATCAGTAACTTCTAATGTCCTTTGTCGATTGTCACATTATTTAATGCGGCCTTCGTGATATATTTCTACGCATAAGAACTTCAAACTCGGGTTATTCTGCGATATACCACGGTTGATACTTATTATTTCGATTCTAACACGACTTACTTCTAATAATTTTAAAGGAGTATTTTCTTCAAACGCCACTGCATTTGGCTTTCGAAATTTCCTCCCGCGTAAGGGGTGATGACGTTATGGAAAATATCAATCTAGTGCATAAATGAACAACGTTGTAACTGATCAATAATTTTATTTATTTTGTCAAATAAAACTGTACAGAATAGTAACTGAAACGTTACTTAACAGAAAAACAAGATGGACAAGAGATTATCTGATTCTAAAAATAGCTCACTTCCGTGAATTCCAACGGTATTTTTTACAAACATCGCGTGACTTTCATTCATAAAACTTTACACGCATTGTAGAAATGACGTAGCCAAAACACGGTGCGCGTGCAGCATAGTTCAAGGTAGGTATATTGCAGAATAACCCGAGATTGGTTTTACTCTAGACGTATGTATGTTATTAGCTGGGTCGTATTAGAATAAAAAATATTCAATATTCAGCTAATCCAAAATCCTTTCAGGCTTGTGTTTGAATTGTCTCCTGCTACGGCACCGTAGACTGTCACCGTTAACCCATTCAACACCAAGTAACTCACATGGACTGGTCCATGATATTCATAAACCAATAAATGAATCAGAAAATCACATTTGGACAAGTTCATTTATCAAAATGGGTAATTATGTCTAAAAATAGTCATATCACTGGCAAAAAGTGCAGATCCTGATGAGACGGCTCGTCACGAGCCGGCTCATCTGGATCTACACTTTTTGTAAGCCTATTTAGAGGTCTTTGGTGTTGAAAGGGTTAAGTTTGTGAAATGTATGTTGTTAATATATAGAATTTGTTAATTCAAAAAACTGTTACTGTGTATTCCTCGTGTACTTTTGCGTATGATTTGATAAAATATTCCGATACATGTATGGGTGTTTGAGACATATATTTGTTAATACAGAAAAGATGCGTGTTTCACAAACAGTTACCTCTGGGTGTGTCATAGGTGTGGTGGCAATGGTCTTCTACTGGGACCTGTTGTTTACAACGTTCACAATCTGTGTTCATCTGGCTGTGGGTGCCCTGGGCATCTACCTGGGTGTGTCATGGGCTTTGGTGCAAGGCAAGCAGTACACACCACCACAACTGCCGAAGGAGTTGCGTAATCCGCACATCAGCATGGTCTTGCAGAATATGATGGTATATCAGTTGTATATAAATATTGTGTCTGCTACTATCGTTATTTTATGTATTCATTAACCCATTCATTACCAAATAACTGACATGGACTGGTGCATGATATTTTTAGACCAATAAATTAATAAGAAAATTACATTTGGACCAGTTCATTTATCAAAATGGGTACTTTTGTCTAAAAATAGTCATATTACTGGCAAAAAGTGCAGATCCTGACGATCTACATTAATTTTGTTGTAAACCTATTTTGGTGTCTAGTTTTGAAAGGGTTAATATGTAAGCTTATTTATGGGAGTGATGCCAGTGATGGCCCTTACTTTACCTTACTAAGTCATATGGGACTTTAAACCGAGGTCTCGTGTCGGTGCTGTACACCGTGCACGTAAAAGAACCAGAGCCCAGAGGAGACTCTAAAATGACTAATCTCTTCAAGAGGCGTCGCTCATATGGGCAACCGGTAGTGACGATAAATAAACGTAAAACACACACACAAAATGCTTTTCTTTTTGTCTGCATTGTTATGTATCATTATTGTAAAAAACGTATATGAAAATAAATAAAAGTCTTTAGACTTCGACAAAAAAAACAACAATTATATGTTACATATATGCCAATTTCAGACTCAATAATGGTATAGTTTGTTTTTTATTTTTACAGGAAGCCAGTACTGTACATAAACCCGGTCCAAAGAAAGTTGTGATTTCACGGAACATGGACTTGGCATTGCAGGATGTGATCGATCTCCTGCTGCGTGATTTCATTCTCTCCTGGTATAAGGATCTCTCCATGGATCACGACACACTGCTGTCTTATATACAGTAAGCTCTATAGATCACGACACACTGCTGTCTTATATACAGTAAGCTCTATAGATCACAACACACTGCTGTCTTATATACAGTAAGCTCTATAGATCACGACGCGCTGCTGTCTTATATACAGTAAGCTCTATAGATCATGACACACTGCTGTCTTATATACAGTAAGTTCTATAGATCTCAACACACTGCTGTCTTATATACAGTAAGTTCTATAGATCATGACTCACTGCTGTCTTATATACAGTAAGTTCTATAGATCTCAACACACAGCTGTCTTATATACAGTAAGCTCTATAGATCATGACGCGCTGCTGTCTTATATACAGTAAGCTCTATAGATCACGACACACTGCTGTCTTATATACAGTAAGCTCTATAGATCACGACACACTGCTGTCTTATATACAGTAAGCTCTATAGATCATGATGCGCTGCTGTCTTATATACAGTAAGTTCTATAGATCATGACACGCTGCTGTCTTATATACAGTAAGCTCCATGGATCATGACACACTGCTGTCTTATATACAGTAATCTCTATAGATCATGACACACTGCTGTCTTATATACAGTAAGCTCTATGGATCACGACACACTGCTGTCTTATATACAGTAAGCTCTATAGATCTCGACATGCTGCTGTCTTATATACAGTAAGCTCTATAGATCATGATCTGACATGCTTTTATATTATCACATCTAACATGTTGTTATATTATCAGATCTAACATGTTGTTATATTATAAGGTCCAACATGTTGTTATATTATCAGGTCCAACATGTTTATTATCAGATCCAACATGTTATATTATCAGATCCAACATGTCATATTATCAGATCCAACATGTTATATTATCAGGTCCAACATGATGTTATATTATCAGGTCCAACATGTTATATTATCAGATCCAACATGTTATACTATCAGGTCCAACATGATGTTATATTATCAGATCCAACATGTTGTTATATTATCAGGTCCAACATGTTATATTATCAGATCCAACATGTTATATTATCAGGTCCAACATGATGTTATATTATCAGGTCCAACATGTTATATTATCAGATCTAACATGTTATATTATCAGATCCAACATGTTGTTATATTATCAGGTCCAACATGTTATATTATCAGATCCAACATGTCATATTATCAGATCCAACATGTTATATTATCAGATCCAACATGTTATATTATCAGGTCCAACATGATGTTATATTATCAGGTCCAACATGTTATATTATCAGATCCAACATGTTGTTATATTATCAGGTCCAACATGATGTAATATTATCAGGTCCAACATGTTATATTATCAGGTCCAACATGATGTAATATTATCAGGTCCAACATGATGTTATATTATCAGGTCCAACATGTTATATTATCAGGTCCAACATGATGTAATATTATCAGGTCCAACATGTTGTTATATTATCAGGTCCAACATGTTGTTATATTATCAGGTCCAACATGTTGTTATATTATCAGATCTAACATGTTGTTATATTATAAGGTCCAACATGATGTTATATTATCAGGTCCAACATGTTATATTATCAGGTCCAACATGTTGTTATATTATCAGATCTAACATGTTGTTATATTATCAGGTCCAACATGATGTTATATTATCAGGTCCAACATGATGTTATATTATCAGATCCAACATGTTATATTATCAGGTCCAACATGATGTTATATTATCAGGTCCAACATGTTGTTATATTATCAGATCTAACATGTTGTTATATTATAAGGTCCAACATGATGTTATATTATCAGGTCCAACATGATGTTATATTATCATGTCCAACATGTTGTTATATTATCAGATCCAACATGTTATATTATCAGGTCCAACATGATGTTATATTATCAGATCCAACATGTTATATTATCAGGTCCAACATGATGTTATATTATCAGGTCCAACATGATGTTATATTATCAGATCCAACATGTTATATTATCAGGTCCAACATGATGTTATATTATCAGGTCCAACATGTTGTTATATTATCAGGTCCAACATGTTGTTATATTATCAGATCCAATATGTTATATTATCAGATCTAACATGTTGTTATATTATCAGATCTAACATGTTATATTATCAGGTCCAACATGTTGTTATATTATCAGGTCCAACATGTTGTTATATTATCAGGTCCAATATGTTGTTATATTATCAGATCTAACATGTTGTTATATTATCAGACCCAACATGATGTTATATTATCAGGTCCAACATGTTGTTATATTATCAGATCTAACATGTTGTTATATTATCAGGTCCAACATGATGTTATATTATCAGATCTAACATGTTGTTATATTATCAGGTCCAACATGTTGTTATATTATCAGATCTAACATGTTGTTATATTATCAGGTCCAACATGTTGTTATATTATCAGGTCCAACATGTTGTTATATTATCAGATCTAACATGTTATATTATAAGGTCCAACATGTTGTTATATTATCAGGTCCAACATGTTGTTATATTATAAGGTCCAACATGATGTTATATTATCAGGTCCAACATGTTGTTATATTATCAGGTCCAACATGTTGTTATATTATCAGGTCCAACATGATGTTATATTATCAGGTCCAACATGATGTTATATTATCAGGTCCAACATGATGTTATATTATCAGGTCCAACATGTTGTTATATTATCAGGTCCAACATGATGTTATATTATCAGGTCCAACATGTTGTTATATTATCAGGTCCAACATGATGTTATATTATCAGGTCCAACATGTTATATTATCAGATCCAACATGATGTTATATTATCAGATCTAACATGTTGTTATATTATAAGGTCCAACATGTTGTTATATTATCAGGTCCAACATGTTGTTATATTATCAGGTCCAACATGATGTTATATTATCAGGTCCAACATGTTGTTATATTATCAGATCCAACATGTTATATTATCAGATCCAACATGTTATATTATCAGGTCCAACATGTTGTTATATTATCAGGTCCAACATGTTGTTATATTATCAGGTCCAACATGTTGTTATATTATCAGGTCCAACATGTTGTTATATTATCAGGTCCAACATGTTATATTATCAGGTCCAACATGTTGTTATATTATCAGGTCCAACATGTTGTTATATTATCAGGTCCAACATGATGTTATATTATCAGGTCCAACATGATGTTATATTATCAGGTCCAACATGTTATATTATCAGGTCCAACATGTTGTTATATTATAAGGTCCAACATGTTGTTATATTATCAGGTCCAACATGTTGTTATATTATCAGATCCAACATGTTATATTATCAGATCCAACATGTTATATTATCAGGTCCAACATGTTGTTATATTATCAGGTCCAACATGTTGTTATATTATCAGGTCCAACATGTTGTTATATTATCAGGTCCAACATGTTGTTATATTATCAGGTCCAACATGTTATATTATCAGGTCCAACATGTTGTTATATTATCAGGTCCAACATGTTGTTATATTATCAGGTCCAACATGATGTTATATTATCAGGTCCAACATGATGTTATATTATCAGGTCCAACATGTTATATTATCAGGTCCAACATGTTGTTATATTATAAGGTCCAACATGTTGTTATATTATCAGGTCCAACATGATGTTATATTATCAGGTCCAACATGTTGTTATATTATCAGGTCCAACATGATGTTATATTATCAGGTCCAACATTATGTTATATTATCAGGTCCAACATGTTGTTATATTATCAGGTCCAACATGATGTTATATTATCAGGTCCAACATGTTGTTATATTATCAGATCTAACATGTTGTTATATTATAAGGTCCAACATGATGTTATATTATCAGGTCCAACATGTTATATTATCAGGTCCAACATGATGTTATATTATCAGGTCCAACATGTTATATTATCAGGTCCAACATGTTGTTATATTATCAGGTCCAACATGTTGTTATATTATCAGGTCCAACATGATGTTATATTATCAGGTCCAACATGTTATATTATCAGGTCCAACATGTTGTTATATTATCAGGTCCAACATGTTGTTATATTATCAGATCTACCATGTTGTTATATTATCAGGTCCAACATGATGTTATATTATCAGGTCCAACATGTTATATTATCAGGTCCAACATGTTGTTTTATTATCAGGTCCAACATGTTGTTATATTATCAGGTCCAACATGTTGTTATATTATCAGGTCCAACATGATGTTATATTATCAGACCTAACATGTTGTTATATTATCAGGTCCAACATGATGTTATATTATCAGGTCCAACATGTTGTTATATTATCAGGTCCAACATGTTGTTATATTATCAGATCCAACATGTTATATTATCAGGTCCAACATGTTGTTATATTATCAGGTCCAACATGTTGTTATATTATCAGATCCAACATGTTATATTATCAGGTCCAACATGATGTTATATTATCAGATCTAACATGTTATATTATAAGGTCCAACATGATGTTATATTATCAGGTCCAACATGTTGTTATATTATCAGATCCAACATGTTATATTATCAGGTCCAACATGATGTTATATTATCAGGTCCAACATGTTGTTATATTATCAGGTCCAACATGTTATATTATCAGGTCCAACATGATGTTATATTATCAGGTCCAACATGTTATATTATCAGGTCCAACATGTTGTTATATTATCAGGTCCAACATGTTGTTATATTATCAGGTCCAACATGATGTTATATTATCAGGTCCAACATGTTATATTATCAGGTCCAACATGTTGTTATATTATCAGGTCCAACATGTTGTTATATTATCAGATCTAACATGTTGTTATATTATAAGGTCCAACATGATGTTATATTATCAGGTCCAACATGTTATATTATCAGGTCCAACATGTTGTTTTATTATCAGGTCCAACATGTTGTTATATTATCAGGTCCAACATGTTGTTATATTATCAGGTCCAACATGATGTTATATTATCAGATCCAACATGATGTTATATTATCAGACCTAACATGTTGTTATATTATCAGGTCCAACATGTTATATTATCAGATCTAACATGTTGTTATATTATCAGGTCCAACATGTTGTTATATTATCAGGTCCAACATGTTGTTATATTATCAGATCTAACATGATGTTATATTATCAGGTCCAACATGATGTTATATTATCAGGTCCAACATGTTGTTATATTATCAGGTCCAACATGTTGTTATATTATCAGGTCCAACATGTTGTTATATTATCAGGTCCAACATGTTATATTATCAGGTCTAACATGTTATATTATAAGGTCCAACATGTTGTTATATTATCAGGTCCAACATGTTGTTATATTATCAGACCCAACATGTTTATATTATCAGGTCCAACATGATGTAATATTATCAGGTCCAACATGTTGTTATATTATCAGGTCCAACATGTTGTTATATTATCAGGTCCAACATGTTGTTATATTATCAGATCTAACATGTTGTTATATTATCAGGTCCAACATGATGTTATATTATCAGGTCCAACATTATGTTATATTATCAGGTCCAACATGTTGTTATATTATCAGGTCCAACATGATGTTATATTATCAGGTCCAACATGTTATATTATCAGATCCAACATGATGTTATATTATCAGATCCAACATGTTATATTATCAGATCCAACATGATGTTATATTATCAGGTCCAACATGTTGTTATATTATCAGACCCAACATGTTTATATTATCAGGTCCAACATGATGTAATATTATCAGGTCCAACATGATGTTATATTATCAGATCCAACATGTTGTTATATTATCAGGTCCAACATGATGTTATATTATCAGATCCAACATGTTGTTATATTATCAGACCTAACATGTTATATTATCAGATCTAACATGTTGTTATATTATCAGGTCCAACATGTTGTTATATTATCAGGTCCAACATGTTGTTATATTATCAGATCTAACATGATGTTATATTATCAGGTCCAACATGATGTTATATTATCAGATCCAACATGTTATATTATCAGGTCCAACATGATGTTATATTATCAGGTCCAACATGTTGTTATATTATCAGGTCCAACATGTTGTTATATTATCAGATCCAACATGTTATATTATCAGGTCCAACATGTTGTTATATTATCAGATCTAACATGTTGTTATATTATCAGGTCCAACATGTTGTTATATTATCAGATCCAACATGTTATATTATCAGGTCCAACATGATGTTATATTATCAGGTCCAACATGTTGTTATATTATCAGGTCCAACATGATGTTATATTATCAGGTCTGACCTGTGGATATTGATTGAGAATGTGAGTGAGAGATTGACAAAGATTGATACGGTACAGTTCATCACACAAGATGTCGTAAATAATCTGAAGCTTCACTTTCAAGACATTCGTATGGCTTCTAGAAGGTATGTACGACAACGGCAATGTCATGAACCGGTAACATATCTAGTACAACACTTCATACATTACCTAATATTGAACGTCAGCCCGACTACTCCAGAACCAGACACAAATAGGGTCAAATGTAGGGATGGCAACGAATATTCGGAATATTCGCTAGAATATTATATTTGCAAAATTGAAATAAACTGTCATAAAATTAGTTACCTTGTTTTCACCATCATAAAACCTTCCAATACAAAAGAAATCGCTGCAGGATGTGTGAAATAAACCATGTTGTGGTCGCATCCATGGCATGTGTTAATTGACACTTTGTGCCATGTAATCGGATAATTACAGTAGGTGCTAAGGTGGGTAGTATTTAATTATGATGTCAAAACTGTTTTAGATGATCCTGTAGTCCAGTGGTAACATGCTGGACTGGTAATCCAGGGATCGCAGGTTCGACCCCCCGTCTGTCCCTAATGCAATTAACAGTCTTTTAGATGGGACTTTAAACCGAAGTCTCGTGTTGGTGCTGTAAAAGAACCAGAGGAGATTCTGGACTGGGTCTCTGTCTGTATCATTGCACTATCCTCCAAAAATCTAAAATGACTAATCTCTTCAGGAGGTGTCGCTCATATGGGCAACTGGTAGCGACGATAAATAAACGTAAAACACACACACAATGTTTATACAAGAACATTCCTTTGAAATATTACAGACACTTTGCAACAACATCCACCCCCATGTATCTTAAATATTTAATTAACTGCTTAATATTACCCAAAACATACTATTTAAAGTATGATTTTTATGATATTGTCCTCAAAAATGCCACCCGCTCAGTCATACGTTTGGAAAGCCTTCAAAGTGTTCTGAGAATAAGAAACTGCTAGGTGTAATCTATGCAATTTGGATTTAACATATTCGGGTACAATATAAATCTGAATAATCATTTGAAAAAGAAACACTCTTCAATGGAAAGCAGTTTCATAAAGTGACAATAGCTTCATTTGTGAAAACGCCCATGAATGTACAGTGGCCGACAACAATAACTGAATGAGTCGTCGTCTTATTTGCATTGGCCATACAGGAAGAAATTAGGTAAATTTGGCACATTTTATGAGAGTTTGGGTGATTTTGAGTTTTTGATAGAATTCTATCGAATATTCGAATACTTTCTCGACCGAATATTCGATTAACAAAATCGCCATTCATTGCCATTCCTGGTTTGAAACACTTCAGATTCAAACCATATTTTCCTACAAACAATTATTGGTTTCAAAACTGGTACATTTTATGAGTCTGACGCAAGTAATGGAGATGCAGGTGCCGTCGGGGTGTATGTTTATTAGCCAATGTTTACAGGGTACTTTCAACTATTTATACAGAGGCAGCACCGAAGGACCAGTCCAGAATTTTGTGCTACTTTCCTGGTTACAGTCTGAAGAGCATGAGTTGACCTTCCTGCGAAAAGTCAGTGAGGCCCTGCTAATCGTTATGCTGCCAAAATATTATGCCAAGTCTCCACCCATCCGGCGTTTACTGCGAGAAGTACTTGCTAGTACAGGTTTGTTGTATTACACACACTTTGCTAGGACAGGTTTGTTGTATTACACACACTTTGCTAGGACAGGTTTGTTGTATTACACACACTTTGCTAGGACAGGTTGGATGTATAACACACACTTTGCTAGTACAGGTTGGATGTATAACACACACTTTGCTAGTACAGGTTGGATGTATAACACACATTTTGCTAGGACAGGTTGGATGTATAACACACACTTTGCTAGTACAGGTTGGATGTATAACACACATTTTGCTAGTACAGGTTGGATGTATAACACACACTTTGCTAGTACAGGTTGGATGTATAACACACATTTTGCTAGTACAGGTTGGATGTATAACACACACTTTGCTAGTACAGGTTGGATGTATAACACACACTTTGCTAGTACAGGTTGGATGTATAACACACATTTTGCTAGTACAGGTTGGATGTATAACACACATTTTGCTAGTACAGGTTGGATGTATAACACACACTTTGCTAGTACAGGTTGGATGTATAACACACATTTTGCTAGTACAGGTTGGATGTATAACACACATTTTGCTAGTACAGGTTGGATGTATAACACACACTTTGCTAGTACAGGTTGGATGTATAACACACATTTTGCTAGTACAGGTTGGATGTATAACACACACTTTGCTAGTACAGGTTGGATGTATAACACACATTTGCTAGTACAGGTTGGATGTATAACACACATTTTGCTAGTACAGCTTTGCTAGTACAGGTTGGATGTATAACACACATTTTGCTAGTACAGGTTGGATGTATAACACACACTTTGCTAGTACAGGTTGGATGTATAACACACATTTTGCTAGTACAGGTTGGATGTATAACACACACTTTGCTAGTACAGGTTGGATGTATAACACACATTTTGCTAGTACAGGTTGGATGTATAACACACATTTTGCTAGTACAGGTTGGATGTATAACACACACTTTGCTAGTACAGGTTGGATGTATAACACACATTTTGCTAGTACAGGTTGGATGTATAACACACATTTTGCTAGTACAGGTTGGATGTATAACACACATTTTGCTAATACAGGTTGGATGTATAACACACATTTTGCTAGGACAGGTTTGTTGTATTACACACATTTTGCTAGGACAGGTTGGATGTATAACACACATTTTGCTAGTACAGGTTGGATGTATAACACACATTTTGCTAGTACAGGTTGGATGTATAACACACACTTTGCTAGGACAGGTTGGATGTATAACACACATTTTGCTAGGACAGGTTTGTTCTATAACTGCGAGAAGTACTTGCTAGTACCGGTTTGTTGTATTACACACATTTTGCTAGTACAGGTCGGATGTATAACACACACTTTGCTATTACAGGTTTGTTGTATTACACACACTTTGCTAGTACAGGTTGGATTATTACACATATTTTGCTAGTACAGGTTGGATGTATAACACATATTTGTCAGTTTGTCAAGTAATTCTAGCCTGTATAGGTACAGTCTAACCGATGTTACAGACACCCGCCAAATAAAGACCACCCTGTATAAAAACAGCATAGGCAAATTCACATCTTAACTTTATAGAATCATTGAACCATTGTCACTATGGTGTATGCATATAAACTAGTTCTGAAAGGTTCGATCCCCCGTCTGACCCTAATAAAATTAACAGTCCTTCAAATGGGACTTTAAGCCATGGTCTTGTGTCGGTGCCTTACACCGTGCACGTAAAAGAACCAGAGGAGACTCTGGAATGTATCATTGCACTATCCTCCAAAAATCTAAAATTACTAATTTTTTCAGGAGGCGTCGCTCATATGGGCAATCGGTAGCGACGATAGATAAACGTAAAACACACAAGGTTTAAATTATGTTATTTCAGATTTATTTTGCTTTCCAATGACATTTGTTATATATTTCATGATTTGCAGTATTGAAGCCTTCGATAGATCTCATGTGTGACCCGGATTACATCAACATGCAGCTGCTGTCATACATAGAATATCGTGAGAAATTGTCCGAGGACACCAGGAGGACATACACCTATGCTGCGACATACGAAGATTTCGTCAAAATGATCGGCCAGTATGAAGACATCGAGCATTTAAAACAACTACGGTATGTGAGGAAACAACAATAAACAATCATTTGTAAACTGTTTCCTCCGCGTCCGCAGGATAGTGGAAGTAACGTAAAATTGGGCTCATGGAATATCTGTATCATGTACCATCCGCGATAAACATAAATCACTAATGTTGCCAGTCATGACGATAAATAAACACAAATACACACACACTATGCTTGCCTGTTGTAAGTTTGACCCTCAGACTACACACACACTATGCTTGCCTGTTGTAAGTTTGACCCTCAGGACCCTCAGACTACACACACGCTATGCTTGCATGTTGTAAGTTTGACCCTCAGACTACACACACACTATGCTTGCCTGTTGTATGTTTGACCCTCAGACTACACACACGCTATGCTTGCATGTTGTAAGTTTGACCCTCAGACTACACACACACTATGCTTGCCTGTTGTAAGTTTGACCCTCAGGACCCTCAGACTACACACACGCTATGCTTGCATGTTGTAAGTTTGACCCTCAGACTACACACACACTATGCTTGCCTGTTGTATGTTTGACCCTCGGACTACACACACGCTATGCTTGCATGTTGTAAGCTTGACCCTCAGACTACACACACACTATGCTTGCCTGTTGTAAGTTTGACCCTCAGACTACACACACACACTATGCTTGCCTGTTGTAAGTTTGACCCTCGGACTACACACACGCTATGCTTGCATGTTGTAAGCTTGACCCTCAGACTACACACACACTATGCTTGCATGTTGTAAGTTTGACCCTCAGACAACACACACACTATGCTTGCCTGTTGTAAGTTTGACCCTCAGACTACACACACACACTATGCTTGCCTGTTGTAAGTTTGACCCTCAGACTACACACACACTATGCTTGCCTGTTGTAAGTTTGACCCTCAGACTACACACACACTATGCTTGCATGTTGTAAGTTTGACCCTCGGACTACACACACACTATGCTTGCCTGTTGTAAGTTTGACCCTCAGACTACACACACACTATGCTTGCATGTTGTAAGTTTGACCCTCAGACTACACACACACTATGCTTGCCTGTTGTAAGTTTGACCCTCAGACTACACACACACACACACACACACACACACACACACACACACACACACACACACACACACACACACACACACACACACACACACACACACACACACACACACACCACACACACACACACACACACACACACACACACACACACACACACACCACACACACACACACACACACACACACACACACACACACACACACACACACACACACACACACACACACACACACACACACACACACACACACACACACACACACACACACACACACACACACACACACACACACACACACACACACACACACACACACACACACACACATCACACTCACACTCACACTCACACACACACTCACACTCACACTCACACTCACACTCTGCTTGCCTGTTGTAAGTTTGACCCTCAGACTACACACACACTATGCTTGCCTGTTGTAAGTTTGACCCTCAGACAAGGAAATACAAATACACACACACTATGCTTGCATGTTGTAAGTTTGACCCTCAGACTACACACAACACACTATGCTTGCCTGTTGTAAGTTTGACCCTCAGACTACACACACACTATGCTTGCCTGTTGTAAGTTTGACCCTCAGACTACACACACACTATGCTTGCCTGTTGTAAGTTTGACCCTCAGACAAGGAAATACAAATACACACACACTATGCTTGCATGTTGTAAGTTTGACCCTCAGACTCACACACACTATGCTTGCCTGTTGTAGTTACACACTATGCTTGCCTGTTGTAAGTTTGACCCTCAGACTACACACACACTATGCTTGCCTGTTGTAAGTTTGACCCTCAGACTACACACACACTATGCTTGCCTGTTGTAAGTTTGACCCTCAGACAAGGAAATACAAATACACACACACTATGCTTGCCTGTTGTAAGTTTGACCCTCAGACAAGGAAATACAAATACACACACACTATGCTTGCATGTTGTAAGTTTGACCCTCAGACTAAACACACACACTATGCTTGCCTGTTGTAAGTTTGACCCTCAGACAAGGAAGAATAATTTTATTTTATGTATATGTTATGGTTATTCAATAAGGTGTCCTATAAATGGTCTACATATATTCTATATAAGTTCTATAATTATATGTCCTATATTTGTTCTACATATGTCCTATGCATGTCTTATTTATGTCCTATATAATTTTCTTCTATTAATTGTGTTCTATATATGTCTTATATACAGTCAAACTTGTATTTAAATGGTGTCTTAATGCAAAATGCAGACGGATCTGTTTATGCTACCAGTAACAACCTGGACTGTTAATCCAAGAATACAGGTTCGATGTCCCGCCTGACCCTAATAAAATTAACAGTCTTTCAGATGGGACTTTAAACCGAGGTCTCGTGTTGGTGCTGTACACCGTGCACGTAAAAGAACCAGAGGAGACTCTGGAATGGGTCTCTGTCTGTATCATTGCACTATCCTCCAAAAAAACTATCCTCTAAAATGACTCATATGGGTAACCGGTAGCAATGATAAATAAACATAAAGAACACACAAAAATGGAGATGGACAACTCATCAAGGGAAGGTCATATAACTCTGTGAGACACTTTGTACATGTATGTCAGTAATCCATAAATAAATAAACAATTTAAGTGGATGCGCGTTCGCTTCAGGTGCGAAAGGTCCGGAGTTTGAGCCCTGCTGGAGCTGTTACGATTGTGCCCTTAGGCAAGGTATTTAAATTCCACATTGCCTCTTCTCTCTCCCTCGTGGCGATGGATTCCATCAGGAATGAGGTCTCGAGAGTGATTAATATAAGTTGAAAGAACTTGTTTCGCAATCGAGCTAAAATAAATTTGTATAAACTAAATAAACAATTTAATCTATCCTCTGCTAATTATCAAGACATAATTTATATTTATTTATCGTCGCTACCGGTTGCCCATATGAGCGACGCCTCCTGAAGATATTAGTCATTTTAGATTTTGGAGGATAGTGCAATGATACAGACAGAGACCCATTCCAGAGTCTCATCTGGTTCTTTCACGTGCACGGTGTAAAGCACCGACACGAGACCTCAGTTTAACGTCCCAGCTGAAAGTCTGTTAATTTTATTAGGGTCAGACGGGGGATCGAACCTGCGATCCCTGGATTACCAGTCCAGCTTGTTACCACTGGACTACAGATCCGTCTGTAAGACATAATTATGTTTCTTGGTGAAATTTGTTTCGATTATTAAAGGTGTCAATATTGATTGCTTTATTCATGATTGAGCATCTTTGTTTGGCATGTTCGGGTCGAAATTGATTTGAAATTGGTTGCACTTTATGACTTTATCGTCTCTTATCAAAACACATCAAACAATTTTGGCAGATTCAAAAATAGTGGCCATTGGTCGCATCAAGGGATAGGTTGCTTAATCCATTTAAATTATGTAGCAAAATTGATTGGGGGAATTTAAAAGTTGTGGATTATGACAAAGGTCGCTTACTACACATGGTTGTATGAGCAAGTTGGACTATATGTGTTCTATTTAAATGTCCTATGCATGTTCTATATATATATCCTCCATGTTCTAATTGTATATAAACTCACTTCCCCCTCAGTTAATAATAGGGAAGTGAGATGGCTCGGGAGATTTTTTCAATTTGTAAAGTCTACCTCTTTCTTCATCTATTTTTGATCAAGGTATGTATTTATGCCTGTCTACATCTGTTTATGCTATCAGTATGTATATATGCCTGTCTACATCTGTTTATGCTATCAGTATGTATATATGCCTGTCTACATCTGTTTATGCTATCAGTATGTATCTATGCCTGTCTACATCTGTTTATGCTATCAGTATGTATATATGCCTGTCTACATCTGTTTATGCTATCAGTATGTATCTATGCTTGTCTACATCTGTTTATGCTATCAGTATGTATATATGCCTGTCTACATCTGTTTATGCTATCAGTATGTATCTATGCCTGTCTACATCTGTTTATGCTATCAGTATGTATCTATGCCTGTCTACATCTGTTTATGCTATCAGTATGTATTTATGCCCGTCTACATCTGTTTATGCTATCAGTATGTACCTATGCCTGTCTACATCTGTTTATGATATCAGTATGTATCTATGCTTGTCTACATCTGTTTATGCTATCAGTATGTATTTATGCCTGTCTACATCTGTTTATGCTATCAGTATGTATCTATGCCTGTCTACATCTGTTTATGCTATCAGTATGTATATATGCCTGTCTACATCTGTTTATGCTATCAGTATGTATCTATGCCTGTCTACATATGTTTATGCTATCAGTATGTATCTATGCCTGTCTACATCTGTTTATGCTATCAGTATGTATTTATGCCTGTCTACATCTGTTTATGCTATCAGTATGTACCTATGCCTGTCTACATCTGTTTATGATATCAGTATGTATCTATGCTTGTCTACATCTGTTTATGCTATCAGTATGTATTTATGCTTGTCTACATCTGTTTATGCTATCAGTATGTAGCTATGCCTGTCTACATCTGTTTATGATATCAGTATGTATCTATGCCTGTCTACATCTGTTTATGCTATCAGTATGTATATATGCCTGTCTACATCTGTTTATGCTATCAGTATGTATCTATGCCTGTCTACATCTGTTTATGCTATCAGTATGTATCTATGCCTGTCTACATCTGTTTATGCTATCAGTATGTATTTATGCCTGTCTACATCTGTTTATGCTATCAGTATGTACCTATGCCTGTCTACATCTGTTTATGATATCAGTATGTATCTATGCTTGTCTACATCTGTTTATGCTATCAGTATGTATCTATGCATGTCTACACCTGTTTATGCTATCAGTATGTATCTATGCATGTCTACACCTGTTTATGCTATCAGTATGTATGTATCTATGCATGTCTACACCTGTTTATGCTATCAGTATGTATCTATGCATGTCTACATCTGTTTATGCTATCAGTATGTATCTATGCATGTCTACACCTGTTTATGCTATCAGTATGTACCTATGCATGTCTACACCTGTTTATGCTATCAGTATGTATTGATGCCTGTGATAATGTGAGCAATCTGTATCTTGTAGGTTCAACATTATGACAGAAATAATGCAGGCTACTACTATCAACAACCTGAAGAAATCTAATTTTACAGGTACATGTACATTCTCGGTTTCATTTTGCATGTAAAACACGGTGTCATATTACAGATACATGTACGTACACCATGTCATACACAGTACACTGTGTCATTTTACAGGTAAAACAATGTCATAATGCAGATATGTACACTGTGTTATTTTGCAGGTAAAACACTGCCATAATGCAGATATGTACACCGTGTCATTTTGCAGGTAAAACATTGTCATAATGCAGATATGTACACCATGTCATTTTGCAGGTAAAACATTGCCATAATGCAGATATGTACACCGTGTCATTTTGTAGGTAAAACATTGTCATAATGCATATATGTACACCGTGTCATTTTGCAGGTAAAACATTGTCATAATGCATATATGTACACCGTGTCATTTTGCAGGTAAAACATTGTCATAATGCAGATATGTACACCATGTCATTTTGCAGGTAAAACACTGTGTCATTTTACAGATATGTACACCATGTCATTTTGCAGGTAAAACATTGTCATAATGCAGATATGTACACCATGTCAATGTAGATCCAGGGTCACATGTTTGATTACCCATCCCTGGACTGTAGATCCAGGGTCACTTGTTTGATCGCCCATCCCTGTAATCACTGTAGATCCAGGGGTCACTTGTTTGATCACCCGTCCCTGTAATCACTGTAGATCCAGGGTCACTTGTTTGATCACCCATCCCTGTAATCACTGTAGATCCAGGGGTCACTTGTTTGATCGCCTATCCCTGTAATCACTGTAGATCCAGGGGTCACTTGTTTGATCACCCATCCCTGTAATCACTGTAGATCCAGGGGTCACTTATTTGATCGCCTATCCCTGGACTGTATATCCAGGGTCACTTGTTTGATCACCCATCCCTGGACTGTAGATCCAGGGGTCACTTGTTTGATCACCCATCCCTGGACTGTACATCCAGGGGTCACTTGTTTGATTACCTGTCCCTGGACTGTAGATCCAGGGGTCACATGTTTGATCACCCGTCCCTGGACTGTATATCCAGGGGTCACTTGTTTGATCACCCATCCCTGGACTGTATATTCAGGGTCACATGTTTGATCACCCATCCCTGGACTGTATATCCAGGGGTCACATGTTTGATCACCCATCCCTGGACTGTAGATCCAGGGGTCACATGTTTGATCACCCATCCCTGGACTGTAGATCCAGGGGTCACATGTTTGATTACCCGTCCCTGGACTGTAGATCCAGGGGTCACTTGTTTGATCACCCATCCCTGGACTGTAGATCCAAGGGGTCACCTGTCTTGATTAATCATCCGTCCAATTATGAGAATACTAATTTTGTTTCAATTAGATAAGCCAGGGTCCAGCAAGGGAGAAAGAAAACAAAGTACAGCTAAGGGAGAACTCTTAAAGCAACGAAATCTGAAGAGATACATCAACCAGGTTTATATAAATTCTTCACATTTTTATGTCCCTAATTTTGAGTTAATACTTGTTGATTAGTTACCAGGTCCCATTGTGTATATATATAGTGTATATAGTATATATATATACATGTAGTGTATATATATATATATATATAGTGTACATGTATATATATATACAAATGTAGGATCTTTTTTTTGTAGGATCTTACATTAGTTATTTCATACCTGATATTATGAAACGAGTTTTGGAATTTTGCTGATAAGTGTGCCTTTTGGTGAACTTAATAACAAAATTCCATTATGGGTTTCGTAAAATATGGTATGAAATTATCACGAATGTAAGATTCTTTTTATCACATTACCACATTAACAACAACCATACATTTGAAGTATGTTTTTGAACCTTATTACATTAACGTATCTGTACGCCGCAGTAAATAGTCCCTGATAGTTGAACAACTTCACGCAAATAATCAACACAATATTTTTAATCACTGTATTCCACTAGTGCATATTTAGCATTTTATTGATTTTTAGCAAATAAAGCATGAACACAAATAACATGTATATTTCGAATGTGTATTGCACGCTGTCAATGTCATGCTGCGACCAATCAGAATCCTTCCAGGTGTTATTAAACATGTGGGCAAAGAATTTATGTCATGGCTGTAATAATGCAAGCAAAGTCATGTGATAAATGTGGCCTAGTGGTTAAGACATCGGCCTACAGAGCGGGAGGTCGAAGGTACGAACCTCATCAGGGCTGGTTGGTGAGCCGCCAGCTAGTTAAATAATGGTTACCAATTGCCTACCAGCCTGGCGCCTTGCATACAAGCATAGGATTCGGGAAGTACTGATGTTCATAAAAAAAGGTGTCTCATAATTAACCCTTTCAACACCACAGACCTCTAAATTGGCTTACAAAAAAGTGTAGATCCAGTGTAGATCAAGTAATATAACTATTTTTAGGAAAATAATTACCCATTTTGATAAATGAACTGATCCAAATGTAATTTTGTTATTAATTTATTGGTCTAAAAATATCATGGACCAGTCCATGTCAGTTACTTGGTGTTGAATGGGTTAAAATACCCTAGAATATCAGTATATAATTGACTTATTAATGGTTTGTAGTTGACAGTTGCTAAGGCTCGGTGTGAGAAGCGGATACATAAACTTGGTGGAACAGATTATAAGTATTATACAGCTGAAGCTGAGGAGTCTCATAAATCGTCAACATCACTACCTGGGCAGACGGTAAGTCGCTAACACTTAATTATCACTTTACATAGTCATTATTTCATTTGCTGTAAAAATGGCTGCCTACAAGTTATTCAGTGACAAACCTTGGAGGTCCGAAATATATATAAAGTATCTAACAGTAATTTAAATGTTTTATTTTACTGATTGAAAGTGGAACGGAATTTAGTAAGTCATGGCTAACGTGTACATATATATATTATTTTTGGCTTTCCACATGTATAAGCAGGGTTCATTCTAGGTCAGAATGTTTGGGAGAAGTGAGAAAGCGTGTGATCGCTTCCTTAAATGGTGTTCTTTAATATACTTTTGCAAAATAGGGTTAAAATGCACAGTATTTAATACAACATTTGAATAGAAGGAGTGCTTTATAATGGGCCAATGTATCTTACTAGACAAAATTTTGTAGTCCGCCTCCGTGGTCGAGTGGTTAAGGTCGCTGACTTGTATACCACTGTAACCTATCATCACTGATGGTCACGGGTTCGAGCCCCGCTCAGGCCGTTTCTCATTTATATGAAAAAGTTGGCAGTTTCTTACGGAGGTTGTTTGAAAATCGTAAAAACCAAAAAATATTTTTTTTTAGTTTTTTTTTTTTTTTTAGGAAGAAGTGGTCCCTGATAAGTGATAATAAAGTTTCTTTTGCTTTCAGGTGTTGTTGTTTAATGTAATAATGGGCTCCAGCATTGGTAGAGATTACTTTGAGACATTCTTGCAGCGTGAAGGGAACGAGTCACTACTCGGGTAAGTAAATATGTATTCACATCTTGTATTGTCATGTGCATAATTGAATTTGTTTGTTTGGAATTTAGCAAAATCTTTTAGTGTTTAAGCTTAAAATTGTTGGAGAAGTAATGGGTACTTTCGTGTGTAGGAGAGCAAAAAGTCTATCTTCTAATGGTTTAGGGTTCTATAGCTATGACTGGTTTCACGTGGCTGCAACAGGTCTATCTTCTAATTGTTTAGGGTTCTATAGCTATGAATGGTTTCACGTGGCTGCAACAGGTCTATCTTCTAATGGTTTAGGGTTTCCTGTTCTATAGCTATGACTGGTTTCACGTGGCTGCAACAGGTCTATCTTCTAATGGTTTAGGGTTCTATAGCTATGACTGGTTTCACGTGGCTGCAACAGGTCTATCTTCTAATGGTTTAGGGTTGCCTGTTCTATAGCTATGACTGGTTTCACGTGGCTGCAACAGGTCTATCTTCTAATGGTTTAGGGTTGCCTGTTCTATAGCTATGACTGGTTTCACGTGGCTGCAACAGGTCTATCTTCTAATTGTTTAGGGTTGCCTGTTCTATAGCTATGACTGGATTCAAGTGGCTGCAACAGGTCTATCTTCTAATTGTTTAGGATTGCCTGTTCAATAGCTATGACTGGTTTCACATGGCTGCAACAGGTCTATCTTCTAATGGTTTAGGGTTCTATAGCTATGACTGATTTCACGGGGCTGCAAAGGTGAGAACAATGGGGTAGCCACTGAGATACCCATTTGCAAGTCAATCTGTCAGTCCGAAACCAATTTGTGTTGAATTTTAACATGACCTGGCACAAATGTTAACCACAGCGGACCGATGTGCAGAATGCAGGTTTCAAGGTCAAGGTGATACTTGGACATTTCTGATCATAGCTTCTAAGCTGATGAAATGTTGAGAGATATTGACAGTAGTGAAGACTATTCATTCAGCTATTTCAGAATGATCTCCCTTTTTCACATGACTATATAGAGTATTATGGTGGTTGTCTCTCAGGCTGCACTCTTCTACCAACTTGATAAAGCGGCGAGGGGGGATATGGCTGTCTCATGGACTGTCGTCTTGTTGCACATTAAATCAGGCTACGTTTGCGAGATGTAATGTTTGATGGTCAGCCTTCATGTGCAACTAGCTCTTTAGTATTACCACAGGAACTTGAGATTTTATCCATAAGGCACCAAATACCATGTATATGTCACCAATCTAGATTATTATAATAGATGGGGGTCCTAGGATAGAGGGTGGCACAGACGGATCTGTAGTCCAGTGGTTAACACATTGGACCGGTAATCCAGGGATCGCAGGTTCGATCCCCCGTCTGACACTAATAAAATTAACAGTCTTTCAGATGGGACTTTAAACCGAGATCACGTGTCGCTGCTGTACACCGTGCACGCAAAAGAACCAGAGGAGACTCTGGAATGGGTCTGTGTCTATATCATTGCACTATCCTCCAAAAATCTAAAATGACTAATCTCTTCAGGATGCGTCGCTCATATGGGCAACCGGTAGCGATGATAAATAAAAGTAAGACACACACAGGATAGAAATACATGATTATTGGTGCCATATACATGGTTTTTGGTGCCTTATGGATAAAATCTAAAGTTGCTGTGCTATTACATAGGAGCACCTGTCTCCTATAAACCCACGGAAGCCTTGTTCTATATATTATATGTTATATTTGTGGTAATATGAAGAATTATATACTGTAATGTCTGTTTCTCTTAACAGATTTTGGAATGCTGTTGAAAAATTGAAAGATGCGGACAAGGTACACACTTGGTATCATTATGTCTCTGTTAGAGGGGACACAAATTGATTTTGCCATTGCAGTCTGTCCTTCCGTATGTCCGTCCATCCGCATCTATAAAATGGTGCTTACATGGCTAGCAGAACAATAGGTTTACAGTCTAGTGGTCTATGGTTAGGGGTTATGTGGCTATAAAAAACTTTTATGTGGCTGTAAATTCCATTTATGTGGCTATAGAGAGCCACTTAATATACAATTTTAGGTATGTCCGGCCGTCCAGCTGTCAGCTTTACCTTTTCCGAGCTTCATCTCCAAATACCCCTTGTTTGATTGTCACCAAACTTGGCAGGAAGCATCAATATGATGTCTAGTTGTGCATATTGTAACTCTGTTCTGGTTGGATGATTTTTGGCAGATTTACGGCCATTTGAATATATTTATAACACAAACTTGTCCAAGCATCATCTCCAAAACTTTATAATGCTACATATGTCTATCTATTGCAATTACTGCATATATTGCACTTCCATACTTTATTGCTCCACTGAAGCAACAGTGAGTGGGGAGACATATGGGTTTTTTTCAAAAACAATTTATAGTTATAAATGAGTTTTCGTTTGTAATTTACTGGATAATAGATTGAGTGGCTTCTGGCCTGTATACAGTTAATGGATAACAAATTCATTGTCTCCCGGCCTTCTCCAATATATACAGTTATACAAAACATATACAACACAGTAGTTACCAAAGTATACAGCTACTGGATAATAAATCAAGTGGATCCCGGCCCTCTCCAAATTATACAGCTACTGGATAATAAATCAAGTGGATCCCGGCCCTCCAAATTATACAGCTACTGGATAATAAATCAAGTGGATCCCGGCCCTCCAAATTATACAGCTACTGGATAATAAATCAAGTGGATCCCGGCCCTCTCCAAATTATACAGCTACTGGATAATAAATCAAGTGGATCCCGGCCCTCTCCATATTGTACAGCTACTGGATAATAAATCAAGTGGATCCCGGCCCTCCAAATTATACAGCTACTGGATAATAAATCAAGTGGATCCCGGCCCTCCAAATTGTACAGCTACTGGATAATAAATCAAGTGGATCCCGGCCCTCTCCATATTGTACAGCTACTGGATAATAAATCAAGTGGATCCCAGCCCTCTCCATATTGTACAGTTAATGGATAATAAATCAAGTGGATCCCGGCCCTCTCCAAAGTATGCAGCTACTGGATAATAAATCAAGTGGATCCCGGGCCTCTCCATATTGTACAGCTAATGGATAATAAATCAAGTGGATCCCAGCCCTCTCCATATTGTACAGTTAATGGATAATAAATCAAGTGGATCCCGGCCCTCTCCAAAGTATGCAGCTACTGGATAATAAATCAAGTGGATCCCGGCCCTCTCCAAAGTATACAGCTACTGGATAATAAATCAAGTGGATCCCGGCCCTCTCCAAAGTATACAGCTACTGGATAATAAATCAAGTGGATCCCAGCCCTCTCCAAATTATACAGCTAATGGATAATAAATCAAGTGGATCCCAGCCCTCTCCAAATTATACAGCTAATGGATAATAAATCAAGTGGATCCCAGCCCTCTCCAAATTATACAGCTAATGGATAATAAATCAAGTGGATCCCAGCCCTCTCCAAAGTATACAGCTACTGGATAATAAATCAAGTGGATCCCGGCCCTCTCCAAATTATACAGCTAATGGAAAATAAATCAAGTGGATCCCAGCCCTCTCCAAATTATACAGCTAATGGATAATAAATCAAGTGGATCCCAGCCCTCTCCAAATTATACAGCTACTGGATAATAAATCAAGTGGATCCCGGCCCTCTCCAAATTATACAGCTACTGGATAATAAATCAAGTGGAT
This sequence comes from Archivesica marissinica, assembly GCA_014843695.1. Lineage (NCBI taxonomy): Eukaryota > Metazoa > Mollusca > Bivalvia > Venerida > Vesicomyidae > Archivesica > Archivesica marissinica. Next base: position 53,742,413 of record CM026391.1, on the reverse strand, counting down.
CCCGGCCCTCTCCAAATTATACAGTTACTGAGTGGATCCCAGTATATATACAGTCACTGGATAACAACAGTCACTATAGAAACACTGTTTAGCATATGACCATGAATTTGGTTTAAACAGTATTTATTGCAAGACATAAATCACATATATAACATACAATGATATACATAATGCAAACAACCAAGTAGGAAGTTTTATAAAAACTTATCTTGATGACCATGAATTTATTGTGGTCTTCATTGAGGTATGATGCATTTATTGTGGTCTTCATTGAGGTATGATGCATTTATTGTGGTCTTCATTGAGGTATGATGCATTTATTGTGGTCTTCATTGAGGTATGATGCATTTTTAAATGAAGCGATTGGAAACTACTAATTTTTATATATCTCTGTTATAAATTAAATCATTAATATTTTACTGCAGAAACAGCATCACCACCTGGCCACAGATATTTACCAGAGATATATCTCCAGCACGACTAGTGTTGTAAAAGTAGATAAAACAGTTGCCAAGGCGATGGAAACTTTCATGCTCGGTAACTTGGTAAGTGATCTCTTCACTATATTGTGTTGGTATTCTGTGTTTGTTGTAGTGTTTATTCTAGTGTTTGTTCTAGTGTTTGTTCTAGTGTTTGTTCTAGTGTGTGTTCTAGTGTTTGTTCTATTGTTCTAGTGTTTGTTCTAGTGTGTGTTATATTGTTCTAGTGTGTGTTCTAGTGTGTGTTCTAGTGTGTGTTCTAGTGTGTTCTAGTGTTTGTTCTAGTGTTTGTTCTAGTGTTTGTTCTAGTGTTTGTTCTAGTGTTTGTTCTAGTGTGTGTTCTAGTGTTTGTTCTAGTGTTTGTTCTAGTGTTTGTTCTAGTGTTTGTGCATATGCATCTACACTACTCGTTACCTGTATAAGTGATGCCCCTTAAAGATCAGATTTATCATTTTATGTGTTGGGTGATCAAGGAGAACTCCATTATTCCAAACACCCCATTATTTTTGTTGTAAGTATAAACCTCCAATACACAGGCCCAGAGTTCACATCCAACTGTAGCTATTACAATTGTGTCCTTACGCAAGGTGCTGAATTTCCACAGTGCCTCTTCTCTCTCCTTCATGGCGATGTATTCCATCAGGAATGAGGTCTCAAGAGCGATTTAACTAATGTTGTGAAACTTGTTTCGCAATCAAACTAAATAAATGCGTATAAATATGACCTTGGTTTAAGGTTTCAGTCAAATGCATAGCTGAATAGTAGTGGAGCATGGATGAATGTCATGATCCCCAGATTAGGAATATCCACCAAATGCACTGGTGTGGGACAAGGATATTCCACCCAAATGGTCAGAATATGTCGTCAGAAACTCGGCAGAATGCACTGGTGTGGGACAAGGATATTCCACCCAAATGGTCAGAATATGTCGTCAGAAACTCGGCAGAATGCACTGGTGTGGGACAAGGATATTCCACCCAAATGGTCAGAATATGTCGTCAGAAACTCGGCAGAATGCACTGGTGTGGGACAAGGATATTCCACCCAAATGGTCAGAATATGTCGTCAGAAACTCGGCAGAATGCACTGGTGTGGGACAAGGATATTCCACCCAAATGGTCAGAATATGTCGTCAGAAACTCGGCAGAATGCACTGGTGTGGGACAAGGATATTCCACCCAAATGGTCAGAATATGTCGTCAGAAACTCGGCAGAATGCACTGGTGTGGGACAAGGATATTCCACCCAAATGGTCAGAATATGTCGTCAGAAACTCGGCAGAATGCACTGGTGTGGGACAAGGATATTCCACCTGAATGGTCAGAATATGTCGTCAGAAATGCTGTATAATAAAATACATGGCTACTTAATACATATTGCTGCTTAATGGAGATAAGATGTACAATACGATGCCTGTCTGGAAGGTCCTTAATACAGGTGGCTGCTTAATGGAGACAAGATGTATAATGCAATGCCTGTCTGGAAGGTCCTTAATACAGGTGGCTGCTTAATGGAGACAGGATGTATAATGCAATGCCTGTCTGGAAGGTCCTTAATACAGGTGGCTGCTTAATGGAGACAGGATGTATAATGCAATGCCTGTCTGGAAGGTCCTTAATACAGGTGGCTGCTTAATGGAGACAAGATGTATAATGCAATGCCTGTCTGGAAGGTCCTTAATACAGGTGGCTGCTTAATGGAGACAGGATGTATAATGCAATGCCTGTCTTTAAGGTCCTTAATACAGGTGGCTGCTTAATGGAGACAAGATGTAAATGCAATGCCTGTCTGGAAGGTCCTTAATACAGGTGGCTGCTTAATGGAGACAAGATGTATAATGCAATGCCTGTCTGGAAGGTCCTTAATACAGGTGGCTGCTTAATGGAGACAGGATGTATAATGCAATGCCTGTCTGGAAGGTCCTTAATACAGGTGGCTGCTTAATGGAGACAGGATGTATAATGCAATGCCTGTCTGGAAGGTCCTTAATACAGGTGGCTGCTTAATGGAGACAAGATGTATAATGCAATGCCTGTCTGGAAGGTCCTTAATACAGGTGGCTGCTTAATGGAGACAGGATGTATAATGCAATGCCTGTCTGGAAGGTCCTTAATACAGGTGGCTGCTTAATGGAGACAGGATGTATAATGCAATGCCTGTCTGGAAGGTCCTTAATACAGGTGGCTGCTTAATGGAGACAAGATGTATAATGCAATGCCTGTCTGGAAGGTCCTTAATACAGGTGGCTGCTTAATGGAGACAGGATGTATAATGCAATGCCTGTCTGGAAGGTCCTTAATACAGGTGGCTGCTTAATGGAGACAGGATGTATAATGCAATGCCTGTCTGGAAGGTCCTTAATACAGGTGGCTGCTTAATGGAGACAAGATGTATAATGCAATGCCTGTCTGGAAGGTCCTTAATACAGGTGGCTGCTTAATGGAGACAGGATGTATAATGCAATGCCTGTCTTTAAGGTCCTTAATACAGGTGGCTGCTTAATGGAGACAAGATGTAAATGCAATGCCTGTCTGGAAGGTCCTTAATACAGGTGGCTGCTTAATGGAGACAAGATGTATAATGCAATGCCTGTCTGGAAGGTCCTTAATACAGGTGGCTGCTTAATGGAGATAAGATGTACAATACGATGTCTGTCTGGAAGGTCCTAAATTACAGGTGGCTGCTTAATGGAGACAAGATGTACAATACGATGTCTGTCTGGAAGGTGGTTCATTAATACAGGTGGCTGCTTAATGGAGATAAGATGTACAATACGATGTCTGTCTGGAAGGTGGTTCATTAATACAGGTGGCTGCTTAATGGAGATAAGATGTACAATACGATGCCTGTCTGGAAGGTGGTTCATTAATACAGGTGGCTGCTTAATGGAGATAAGATGTACAATACGATGCCTGTCTGGAAGGTGGTTCATTAATACAGGTGGCTGCTTAATGGAGATAAGATGTACAATACGATGTCTGTCTGGAAGGTGGTTCATTAATACAGGTGGCTGCTTAATGGAGACAAGATGTACAATACGATGTCTGTCTGGAAGGTCCTTAATACAGGTGGCTGCTTAATGGAGACAAGATGTACAATACGATGTCTGTCTGGAAGGTCCTAAATTACAGGTGGCTGCTTAATGGAGATAAGATGTACAATACGATGTCTGTCTGGAAGGTCCATTAATACAGGTGGCTGCTAAATGGAGATAAGATGTACAATGTAATGCCTGTCTGGATCTCCTTAATACAGGTGGCTGCTTAATGGAGATAAGATTTATAATGTAATGCCTGTCTGGATCTCTTTAATACAGGTGGCTGCTTAATGGAGATAAGATTTATAATGCAATGCCTGTCTGGAAGGTGGTTCATTAATACAGGTGGCCAGTTAACGGAGATCACCAGGTTTGACTGTGCAATATTGTATCTATGAACATTGCAGGGACCTGATGCATTCTTCGAAGCACAACAGCAGGTGTACAAGTTACTAGAGAGGCAACAGTATCCATCATTCCTTGTCAGTGACCTCTACCATAGATATGTGACGTTCATGGAGGAGCAGGGAGGCGAGATGACTGGCTCATCAGGCAAAGGTAACTTCTGTAGAACATCAGGCAGTCCTAGCAGCATAATCGTGAAGCAGCAAGTTAGTGTAATACACAAGTACATAATCATGAAGCAGCAAGTTAGTGTAATACACAAGTATATAATCGTGAAGCAGCAAGTTAGTGTAATACACAAGTACATAATCGTGAAGCAGCAAGTTAGTGTAATACACAAGTACATAATCGTGAAGCAGCAAGTTAGTGTAATACACAAGTACATAATCGTGAAGCAGCAAGTTAGTGTAATACACAAGTACATAATCGTGAAGCAGCAAGTTAGTGTAATACACATGTACATAATCATGACGCAGCAAGTTAGTGTAATACACATGTACATAATCGTGAAGCAGCAAGTTAGTGTAATACACAAGTACATAATCGTGACGCAGCAAGTTAGTGTAATATACATGTACAAAATCGTGAACTTACAAATTCAGGTAATACACATGCACAAAATCGTGAACTTACAAATTCAGGTAATACACATGCACAAAATCGTGAACTTACAAACTCGGGTAATATACATGCACAAAATCGTGAACTTACAAATAGAGTGGCTCACTGCAGTTAATTTTATTCCTAGCATAAATTTAAATTCTACATATTGGTATCCACAGTCAAGTATGCAATAAAAAGCTCATTTGACATCCACCGTGAACGCTAGTGGGATATTGACACACCTCATAAAATAGTCCCTGCAGTGGGCCCACCATTGCCAGTAGATAAGTTCTCACTCATTTATTGTAGATGAGTTATTCTTTGAGCCTAAGGAAGGTTGGTCAGATGAAGATGACGATGATATGTTCTCTGCCCAGTCCTACCATGCCAAGCAAAAGTTGCAGCAACTTGATTCAAAGATAACCAATAAATCTCAAGCTCTCGACGCCCTTAGAACTTCGGGCAAGGCAGATCCAAAGGTATACTTGAAACAATCTATTTTCTGCTGCACCCTCTCGAGTTGTGCAGTTATTATATGTTATTTATTGTCTTATCATGATTTATACACTATTATGTTTTGGGACGTCTGTCTGTCCGTTCGTCTGAAATTGTGTCTGCCTCAAACATCTTGATCTGCTGGAATGATTTTGAAATGACTAAGCACAAATATTCACCAAGACGATGTGCAGAGAGCAGGTTTCAAGCACCAATTGTTTCATCACAGAGGCAGTAAGATCTGTTGGGATTTTTCATTTCATTTTACTTTTAATTTGAGAACCATGTCCAAGGCCCAGATATTTTCAGGTCATGGGTGGCTAGTGAGCCAGGGCCATCCAATTTGTATATAGTGCTGGCTGTCTGATTAGTGCAGTGATTAGCATGCTCATTTCTCGTTAATGCAACCCGAGTTTGATCCTCGGACTGGGAAGTATGCGAGATGGTACGGTCGTCGCCAGATCGGACAGGTGGGTTGTCTCAGGGTACTCCGGTTTCCTCTCATTCGAATGACCACAAATATGCTGTCATCGAGAGTGATTAATATCAGTTGTTACAGCTAGTTTCCAAAACCTTTTTTTTAAAGAACATATAATGTTGATAATCCATATGTACAATAGAGCCAATGAAGAAATATGTTTTTGTAATAGATGCAGAAAGTTCAAGATGAAGTAGAAAGTGAGATGGAGTCCATGAAAGAAGAGAAGAGAAAATTGGAGTCACACTTGCTGAGAACTGAGACATGGTGTGAAAATGTGGGGAAATGGAGAGCACATATCTACGAGGCAGACGTAAGATTACTGTAGTCAGTATAGGGGTGTGGTGGGTACATATCTACAAGGCAGATGTTAGATTACTGTAGTCAGTATAGGGGTGTGGTGGGGTGGGCACATATCTACAAGGCAGACATTAGATTACTGTAGTCAGTATAGGGGTGTGGTGGGCACATATCTACAAGGTAGACGTAAGATTACTGTAGTCAGTATAGGGGTGTGGTGGGCACATATCTACAAGGCAGACGTTAGATTACTGTAGTCAGTATAGGGGTGGGGTGGGCACATATCTACAAGGCAGACGTTAGATTACTGTAGTCAGTATAGGGGGGGTGGGCACATATCTACAAGGCAGACGTTAGATTACTGTAGTCAGTATAGGGGTGGGTGGGCACATATCTACGAGGCAGACGTTAGATTACTGTAGTCAGTATAGGGGTGTGGTGGGCACATATCTACAAGGCAGACGTTAGATTACTGTAGTCAGTATAGGGGTGGGGTGTGGTGGCACATATCTACAAGGCAGACGTTAGATTACTGTAGTCAGTATATGGGTGGGCACATATCTACAAGGCAGACGTTAGATTACTGTAGTCAGTATAGGGGTGTGGTGGGCACATATCTACAAGGCAGACGTTAGATTACTGTAGTCAGTATAGGGGTGGGGTGTGGTGGGCACATATCTACAAGGCAGACGTTAGATTACTGTAGTCAGTATAGGGGTGCGCACATATCTACAAGGCAGACGTTAGATTACTGTAGTCAGTATAGGGGTGTGGTGGGCACATATCTACAAGGCAGACGTTAGATTACTGTAGTCAGTATAGGGGTGTGGTGGGCACATATCTACAAGGCAGACGTTAGATTACTGTAGTCAGTATAGGGGTGTGGTGGGCACATATCTACAAGGCAGACGTTAGATTACTGTAGTCAGTATAGGGGTGTGGTGGGCACATATCTACAAGGCAGACGTTAGATTACTGTAGTCAGTATAGGGGTGTGGTGGGCACATATCTACGAGGCAGACATTAGATTACTGTAGTCAGTATAGGGGTGGGGTGCGCACATATCTACAAGGCAGACGTTAGATTACTGTAGTCAGTATAGGGGTGTGGTGGGCACATATCTACAAGGTAGACGTTAGATTACTGTAGTCAGTATAGGGGTGTGGTGGGCACATATCTACGAGGCAGACATTAGATTACTGTAGTCAGTATAGGGGTGTGGTGGGTACATGTCTACAAGGCAGATGTTAGATTACTGTAGTCAGTATAGGGGTGTGGTGGGCACATATCTACAAGGCAAACGTTAGATTACTGTAGTCAGTATAGGGGTGCGCACATATCTACAAGGCAGATGTTAGATTACTGTAGTCAGTATAGGGGTGGGGTGTGGTGGGCACATATCTACAAGGCAGATGTTAGATTACTGTAGTCAATATAGGGGTGGGGTGGGCACATATCTACAAGGTAGACGTAAGATTACTGTAGTCAGTATAGGGGTGGGGTGGGCACATATCTACGAGGCAGACGTTAGATTACTGTAGTCAGTATAGGGGTGGGGGTGTGGTGGGCACATATCTACAAGGCAAGCGTTAGATTACCATAGTCAGTATAGGGGTGCGCACATATCTACAAGGCAGACGTTAGATTACTGTAGTCAGTATAGGGGTGGGGTGGGCACATATCTACAAGGCAGACGTTAGATTACTGTAGTCAGTATAGGGGTGTGGTGGGCACATATCTACAAGGCAGACGTTAGATTACTGTAGTCAGTATAGGGTGGGGTGTGGTGGGCACATATCTACAAGGCAAGCGTTAGATTACTGTAGTCAGTATATGGGTGCGCACATATCTACAAGGCAGACGTTAGATTACTGTAGTCAGTATAGGGGTGTGGTGGGCACATATCTACAAGGCAGACGTTAGATTACTGTAGTCAGTATAGGGGTGGGGTGTGGTGGGCACATATCTACAAGGCAAGTGTTAGATTACTGTAGTCAGTATAGGGGTGCGCACATATCTACAAGGCAGACGTTAGATTACTGTAGTCAGTATAGGGGTGTGGTGGGCACATATCTACAAGGCAGACGTAAGATTACTGTAGTCAGTATAGGGGTGGGGTGTGGTGGGCACATATCTACAAGGAAGACGTTAGATTACTGTAGTCAGCATAGGGGTGTGGTGGGCACATATCTACAAGGCAGATGTTAGATTACTGTAGTCAGTATAGGGGTGGGGTGGGGTGGACACATATCTACAAGGCAGACGTTAGATTACTGTATTCAGTATAGGGGTGGGGTGCGCACATATCTACAAGGTAGACGTTAGATTACTGTAGTCAGTATAGGGGTGTGGTGGGCACATATCTACAAGGCAGACGTTAGATTACTGTAGTCAGTATAGGGGTGTGGTGGGCACATATCTACAAGGCAGACATTAGATTACTGTAGTCAGTATAGGGGTGGGGTGGGCACATATCTACAAGGCAGACGTTAGATTACTGTAGTCAGTATAGGGGTGTGGTGGGCACATATCTACAAGGTAGACGTTAGATTACTGTAGTCAGTATAGGGGTGTGGTGGGCACATATCTACGAGGCAGACATTAGATTACTGTAGTCAGTATAGGGGTGTGGTGGGTACATGTCTACAAGGCAGATGTTAGATTACTGTAGTCAGTATAGGGGTGTGGTGGGCACATATCTACAAGGCAAACGTTAGATTACTGTAGTCAGTATAGGGGTGCGCACATATCTACAAGGCAGATGTTAGATTACTGTAGTCAGTATAGGGGTGGGGTGTGGTGGGCACATATCTACAAGGCAGATGTTAGATTACTGTAGTCAATATAGGGGTGGGGTGGGCACATATCTACAAGGTAGACGTAAGATTACTGTAGTCAGTATAGGGGTGGGGTGGGCACATATCTACAAGGCAGACGTTAGATTACTGTAGTCAGTATAGGGGTGGGGGTGTGGTGGGCACATATCTACAAGGCAAGCGTTAGATTACCATAGTCAGTATAGGGGTGCGCACATATCTACAAGGCAGACGTTAGATTACTGTAGTCAGTATAGGGGTGTGGTGGGCACATATCTACAAGGCAGACGTAAGATTACTGTAGTCAGTATAGGGGTGGGGTGTGGTGGGCACATATCTACAAGGTAGACGTTAGATTACTGTAGTCAGCATAGGGGTGGGGTGGGCACATATCTACAAGGCAGACGTAAGATTACTGTAGTCAGTATAGGGGTGTGGTGGGTATATATCTACAAGGCAGATGTTAGATTACTGTAGTCAGTATAGGGGTGGGGTGGGGTGGACACATATCTACAAGGCAGACGTTAGATTACTGTATTCAGTATAGGGGTGGGGTGCGCACATATCTACAAGGTAGACGTTAGATTACTGTAGTCAGTATAGGGGTGTGGTGGGCACATATCTACAAGGCAGACGTTAGATTACTGTAGTCAGTATAGGGGTGGGGTGGGCACATATCTACAAGGCAGACATTAGATTACTGTAGTCAGTATAGGGGTGTGGTGGGCACATATCTACAAGGCAGACGTTAGATTACTGTAGTCAGTATAGGGGTGTGGTGGGCACATATCTACAAGGCAGACGTAAGATTACTGTAGTCAGTATAGGGGTGGGGTGGGCACATATCTACAAGGCAGATGTTAGATTACTGTAGTCAGTATAGGGGTGGGGTGGGGTGGACACATATCTACAAGGCAGACGTTAGATTACTGTATTCAGTATAGGGGTGGGGTGCGCACATATCTACAAGGTAGACGTTAGATTACTGTAGTCAGTATAGGGGTGTGGTGGGCACATATCTACAAGGCAGACGTTAGATTACTGTAGTCAGTATAGGGGTGTGGTGGGCACATATCTACAAGGCAGACGTTAGATTACTGTAGTCAGTATAGGGGTGGGCACATATCTACAAGGCAGACGTTAGATTACTGTAGTCAGTATAGGGGTGTGGTGGGCACATATCTACAAGGCAGACGTTAGATTACTGTAGTCAGTATAGGGGTGTGGTGGGCACATATCTACGAGGCAGACATTAGATTACTGTAGTCAGTATAGGGGTGGGGTGCGCACATATCTACAAGGCAGACGTTAGATTACTGTAGTCAGTATAGGGGTGTGGTGGGCACATATCTACAAGGTAGACGTTAGATTACTGTAGTCAGTATAGGGGTGTGGTGGGCACATATCTACGAGGCAGACATTAGATTACTGTAGTCAGTATAGGGGTGTGGTGGGTACATGTCTACAAGGCAGATGTTAGATTACTGTAGTCAGTATAGGGGTGCGCACATATCTACAAGGCAGATGTTAGATTACTGTAGTCAGTATAGGGGTGGGGTGCGCACATATCTACAAGGCAGACGTTAGATTACTGTAGTCAGTATAGGGGTGTGGTGGGCACATATCTACAAGGTAGACGTTAGATTACTGTAGTCAGTATAGGGGTGTGGTGGGCACATATCTACGAGGCAGACATTAGAATACTGTAGTCAGTATAGGGGTGTGGTGGGTACAATCTACAAGGCAGATGTTAGATTACTGTAGTCAGTATAGGGGTGTGGTGGGCACATATCTACAAGGCAAACGTTAGATTACTGTAGTCAGTATAGGGGTGCGCACATATCTACAAGGCAGATGTTAGATTACTGTAGTCAGTATAGGGGTGGGGTGTGGTGGGCACATATCTACAAGGCAGATGTTAGATTACTGTAGTCAATATAGGGGTGGGGTGGGCACATATCTACAAGGTAGACGTAAGATTACTGTAGTCAGTATAGGGTGGGGTGGGCACATATCTACAAGCAGATGTTAGATTACTGTAGTCAGTATAGGGGTGGGGTGGGCACATATCTACAAGGCAGACATAAGATTACTGTAGTCAGTATAGGGGTGGGGTGGGCACATATCTACGAGGCAGACGTTAGATTACTGTAGTCAGTATAGGGGTGGGGTGTGGTGGGCACATATCTACAAGGCAAGCGTTAGATTACCATAGTCAGTATAGGGGTGCGCACATATCTACAAAGCAGACTAAGATTACTGTAGTCAGTATAGGGGTGGGTGGGCACATATCTACGAGGCAGACGTTAGATTACTGTAGTCAGTATAGGGGTGTGGTGGGCACATATCTACAAGGCAGACGTTAGATTACTGTAGTCAGTATAGGGGTGGGGTGGTGGGCACATATCTACAAGGCAAGCGTTAGATTACTGTAGTCATATGGTGTGCGCACATATCTACAAGGCAGACGTTAGATTACTGTAGTCAGAATAGGGTGTGGTGGGCACATATCTACAAGGCAGACGTTAGATTACTGTAGTCAGTATAGGGGTGGGTGTGGTGGGTAAGATTACTATCTACAAGCAAGTGTTAGAGTTACTGGGCAGTCAGTATAGGGGTGCGCACAGATCTACAAGGCAGACTGTAGTCAGTATAGGGGTGTGGTGGGTAGTCAGTATAGGGGTGTGGTGGGACACTATCTACAAGGCAGACGTAGATTACTGTAGTCAGTATAGGGGTGGGTGTGGTGGGCACATATCTACAAGGAAGACGTTAGATTACTGTAGTCAGCATAGGGGTGTGGTGGGCACATATCTACAAGGCAGATGTTAGATTACTGTAGTCAGTATAGGGTGTGGGTGGGGTTAGATTACTGTAGTCACATATCTACAAGGCAGACGTTAGATTGCGTATTCAGTATAGGGGTGGGGTGCAAGGCAGACGTTAGATTACTGTAGTCAGACAAGGTAGACGTTAGATTACATATCTACAAGGCAGACGTTAGATTACTGTAGTCAGTAGGGGTGGGGTGGGCACATATCACATATCTACAAGGCAGATGTTAGATTACTGTAGTCAGTATAGGGGTGGGTGGGTACATATCTACAGGCAGACATAAGATACAAGGCAGACGTTAGATTACTGTAGTCAGTATAGGGGTGTGGTGGGCACATAGGGTGGGTCAGTATCTACAAGGGATTACTGTAGTCAGCATAGGGGTGTGGTGGGCACAGATTACAGTATATAGGGGTGGGGTGGGGTGGACACATATCTACAAGGCAGACGTTAGATTACTGTATTCAGTATAGGGGTGGGGTGCGCACATATCTACAAGGTAGACGTTAGATTACTGTAGTCAGTATAGGGGTGGGGGTATAGGGGTGGGTGGGCACATATCTACAGGCAGACATAAGATTACTGGTGGTCAGTATAGGGGTGTGGGGGTGTGGTGGGCACATATCTACAAGGCAAGTAGTCAGTATAGGGGTGCGTAAGATAGTCATATAGGGGTGGGGTGGGTGGGCACATATCTACGAGGCAGACGTTAGATTACTGTAGTCAGTATGGGTGTGGTGGGCACATATCTACAAGGCAGACGTTAGATTACTGTAGTCAGTATAGGGGTGCACATATCTACAAGGCACAGTATACATCTACACATATCTACAAGGCAGACGTAAGAGTTACTATCTACAAGGCAGACGTAGTCAGTAGTAGGGGTGTGGGTATAGGGGTGGGGTGGGGTGGACACATATCTACAAGGGATTACAGTATAGGGGGGGGTGCGCACAGACGTAGTCACATATCTACAAGAGGCAGACACATATCTACAAGTTAGTAGTCAGTATAGGGGTGGGGTGGGCATATCTACAAGGCAGACGTTAGATTACTGTAGGCAGACGTCAGTAGTAGGGGTGTGGTGGCACATATCTACAAGGCAGTAGTCAGTATAGGGGTGTGGTGGGCACGTTAGTCATATAGGGGTGTGGTGGGTACATGTCTACAAGGCAGATGTTAGATTACTGTAGTCAGTATGGGGTGTGGTGGGCACATATCTACAAGGCAAACGTAGTAGTCAGTATAGGGTGGGGTGTGGTGGGCACATATCTACAAGGCAATTACTGTAGTCAGTATAGGGGTGGGGTGGGCACGTTAGGGGTGGGGTGAGCACATATCTACAAGGCATAAGATACAGTATAGGGGTGAGGCAGACGTAGTCAGTATATATAGGGGTGGTGCAGTATAGGGGTGTGGTGGGCACATATCTACAAGGCAGACGTAGATTACTGTAGTCAGTATAGGGGTGGGTGTGGTGGGCAGACGTAGTCAGACGTAAGATACAAGGCAGACGTTACAAGGCAGACGTTAGATTATAGGGTGGGGTGCGCACATATCTACAAGGTAGACGTTAGATTACTATAGGGGTGTGGTGGGCACATATCTACAAGTTAGATTACTGTAGTCAGTATAGGGGTGTGGTGGCACATATCTACAAGGCAGAGTATAGGGGTGGGTGTGGGCACGTTAGGGGTGGGGTGCGCACATATCTACAAGGTAGACGTTAGATTACTGTGTACATATCTACAAGTCAGTATAGGGGTGGTGGGCACATATCTACAAGGCAGACATTAGTTACTGTGTGGTCAGTATAGGGGTGTGGTGGGCACATATCTACAAGGTAGACGTTAGATTACTGTAGTCACATATCTACAAGGCAGGGGTGTGGGTGGGAGTGTTAGGGGTGTGGTGGGCACATATCTACAAGGCATTACTAGTAGTCAGTATAGGGGTGCGGCAGATGTTAGATTACTGTAGTCAGTATAGGGGTGGGGTGGGCACATATCTACAAGGCAGACATAAGATTACTGTAGTACAAGGCAGACGTTAGATTACTGTAGTCAGTATAGGGGTGTGGTGGGCACATATCTACAAGGCAGACGTAAGATAGTAGTCAGTGGGGTGGGTGTGTGGCACATATCTACAAGGAAGACAGATTACAGTATCTACAAGGCAGATAGATTACTGTAGTCAGTATAGGGGTGGGGTGGGGTGGACACATATCTACAAGGCAGACGTAGATTACTGTAGTATAGGGGTGGGGTGGCACATATCTACAAGGTAGACGTTAGATTACTGTAGTCAGTATAGGGGTGTGGTGGGCTACAAGGCAGACGTTAGATTACTGTAGTCAGTATAGGGGTGGGGTGGCAGACATTAGATTACTGTAGTCAGTATAGGGGTGGGGTGGCACATATCTACAAGGCAGACGTTAGATTACTGTAGTCAGTATAGGGGTGTGGTGGGCACATATCTACAAGGCAGACGTTAGATTACTGTAGTCAGTATAGGGGTGTGGTGGGCACATATCTACAAGGCAGACGTTAGATTACTGTAGTCAGTATAGGGTGTGGTGGGCACATATCTACAAGGCAGACGTAAGATTACTGTAGTCAGTATAGGGGTGGGTGGGCACATATCTACAAGGCAGACATTAGATTACTGTAGTCAGTATAGGGGTGGGGTGCGCACATATCTACAAGGTAGACGTTAGATTACTGTAGTCAGTATAGGGGTGTGGTGGGCACATATCTACAAGGCAGACGTTAGATTACTGTAGTCAGTATAGGGGTGTGGTGGGCACATATCTACAAGGCAGACCATTAGATTACTGTAGTCAGTATAGGGGTGGGTGGGCACATATCTACAAGGCAGACGTACATATCTACAAGGCAGACGTTAGATTACTGTAGTCAGTATAGGGGTGTGGTGGGCACATATCTACAAGGGGTGGGGTGGGGTGGACACATATCTACAAGGCAGACGTTAGATTACTGTATTCAGTATAGGGTGGGGTGCGCAGGTATTAGATTACTGTAGTCAGTATAGGGGTGTGGTGGGCACATATCTACAAGGCAGACGTTAGATTACTGTAGTCAGTATAGGGGTGGGGTGGGCACATATCTAGGCAGACATTAGATTACTGTAGTCAGTATAGGGGTGTGGTGGGCACATATCACAAGGCAGACGTTAGATTACTGTAGTCAGTATAGGGGTGTGGTGGGCACATATCTACAAGGCAGACGTAAGATTACTGTAGTCAGTATAGGGTTGGGGTGGGCTATCTACAAGGCAGACATTAGATTACTGTAGTCAGTATAGGGGTGGGTGCGCACATATCTACAAGGTAGACAGATTACTGTAGTCAGTATAGGGGTGTGGTGGGCACATATCTACAAGGCAGACGTTAGATTACTGTAGTCAGTATAGGGGTGTGGTGGGCACATATCTACAAGCAGACATTAGATTACTGTAGTCAGTATAGGGTGGGGTGCGCACATATCTACAAGGCAGACGTTAGATTAGTAGTCAGTATAGGGGTGTGGTGGGCACATATCTACAAGGTAGTTAGATTACTGTAGTAGTATAGGGGTGGGGTGAGGCAGACATTAGATTACTGTAGTCAGTATAGGGGTGTGGTGGGTACATGTCTACAAGGCAGATGTTAGATTACTGTAGTCAGTATAGGGGTGTGGTGGGCACATATCTACAAGGCAAACGTTAGATTACTGTAGTCAGTATAGGGGTGCGCACATATCTACAAGGCAGATGTTAGATTACTGTAGTCAGTATAGGGGTGGTGTGGTGGGCACATATCTACAAGGCAGATGTTAGATTACTGTAGTCAATATAGACATATCTACAAGGTAGTAAGATTACTGTAGTCATATAGGGGTGGGGTGGGCACATATCTACAAGGCAGATGTTAGATTACTGTAGTCAGTATAGGGGTGGGGTGGGCACATATCTACAAGGCAGACATAAGATTACTGTAGTCAGTATAGGGGTGGGGTGGGCACATATCTACGAGGCAGACGTTAGATTACTGTAGTCAGTATAGGGGTGGGGGTGTGGTGGGCACATATCTACAAGGCAAGCGTTAGATTACCATAGTCAGTATAGGGGTGCGCACATATCTACAAGGCAGACGTTAGATTACTGTAGTCAGTATAGGGGTGTGGTGGGCACATATCTACAAGGCAGACGTAAGATTACTGTAGTCAGTATAGGGGTGGGGTGTGGTGGGCACATATCTACAAGGTAGACGTTAGATTACTGTAGTCAGCATAGGGGTGGGGTGGGCACATATCTACAAGGCAGACGTAAGATTACTGTAGTCAGTATAGGGGTGTGGTGGGTATATATCTACAAGGCAGATGTTAGATTACTGTAGTCAGTATAGGGGTGGGGTGGGGTGGACACATATCTACAAGGCAGACGTTAGATTACTGTATTCAGTATAGGGGTGGGGTGCGCACATATCTACAAGGTAGACGTTAGATTACTGTAGTCAGTATAGGGGTGTGGTGGGCACATATCTACAAGGCAGACGTTAGATTACTGTAGTCAGTATAGGGGTGGGGTGGGCACATATCTACAAGGCAGACATTAGATTACTGTAGTCAGTATAGGGGTGTGGTGGGCACATATCTACAAGGCAGACGTTAGATTACTGTAGTCAGTATAGGGGTGTGGTGGGCACATATCTACAAGGCAGACGTAAGATTACTGTAGTCAGTATAGGGGTGGGGTGGGCACATATCTACAAGGCAGACATTAGATTACTGTAGTCAGTATAGGGGTGGGGTGCGCACATATCTACAAGGTAGACGTTAGATTACTGTAGTCAGTATAGGGGTGTGGTGGGCACATATCTACAAGGCAGACGTTAGATTACTGTAGTCAGTATAGGGGTGTGGTGGGCACATATCTACAAGGCAGACGTTAGATTACTGTAGTCAGTATAGGGGTGGGCACATATCTACAAGGCAGACGTTAGATTACTGTAGTCAGTATAGGGGTGTGGTGGGCACATATCTACAAGGCAGACGTTAGATTACTGTAGTCAGTATAGGGGTGTGGTGGGCACATATCTACGAGGCAGACATTAGATTACTGTAGTCAGTATAGGGGTGGGGTGCGCACATATCTACAAGGCAGACGTTAGATTACTGTAGTCAGTATAGGGGTGTGGTGGGCACATATCTACAAGGTAGACGTTAGATTACTGTAGTCAGTATAGGGGTGTGGTGGGCACATATCTACGAGGCAGACATTAGATTACTGTAGTCAGTATAGGGGTGTGGTGGGTACATGTCTACAAGGCAGATGTTAGATTACTGTAGTCAGTATAGGGTGCGCACATATCTACAAGGCAGATGTTAGATTACTGTAGTCAGTATAGGGTGGGGTGTGGTGGGCACATATCTACAAGGCAGACGTAAGATTACTGTAGTCAGTATAGGGGTGGGGTGGTGGGCACATGTCTATGAGGCAGACGTTAGGTTAATGTAGTCAGTATAGGGGTGGGGTGTGGTGGGCACATGTCTACGAGGCAGATGTAAGGTTAATGTAGTCAGTATAGGGGTGGGGTGGGCACATATCTACGAGGCAGACGTTAGGTTAATGTAGTCAGTATAGGGGTGGGTGGTTTGGGTGTTTGTGTTTGGTGTGGGCACATGTCTACGAGGCAGATGTTAGGTTAATGTAGTCAGTATAGGGGTGGGGTGGGCACATGTCTACAAGGCAGACGTAAGATTACTGTAGTCAGTATAGGGTGGGGTGGGAATCTACAAGGCAGGTTAGATTACTGTAGTCAGTATAGGTGTGGGCACATGTCTACAAGGCAGACGTTAGATTACTGTAGTCAGTATAGGGGTGGGGTGGGCACATGTCTACAGGAGTTAGTTACATCAGTATAGGGGTGGGCACATTTACAGCAGATGTTATGTAGTCAGTATAGGGGGGGGGCCTTCTCCCTTTTTGTGTGTTTGTGGGCACATCTAAGGAGTTAGTTTGTAGTCAGTATAGGGGTGGGCTGTCTACGAGGCAGACGTAAGGGTCATGTAATCAGTATAGGGGTGGGGTGTGGTGGGCACATGTCTACAAGGCAAGCGTTAGATTACTGTAGTCAGTATAGGGGTGGGCACATGTCTATGAGGCAGACGTAAGGGTCATGTAATCAGTATAGGGGTGGTGGGGTGTGGTGGGCACATGTCTACGAGGCAGATGTAAGAGTCATGTAATCAGTATAGGGCTGGGGTATGGTGGGCACATGTCTACGAGGCAGATGTAAGAGTCATGTAATCAGTATAGGGCTGGGGTATGGTGGGCACATGTCTACGAGGCAGATGTAAGGGTCATGTAATCATTAATTGGAAGGAGTACAATATACACAGTGTGGATGTGTTGGTCAAGTGGTGGGCACGTCGGTAGGTCAAATCATCGTTGACCTGAAGAACGATTTCCAACCAATAACTTGGTCCACTTACATGTTCATGGTCAGTTGATGACCCGTATTCATTTTGGTGTAAACTGGACTGCGGTCAAGGTCATAGTGAGGTGCTTAAAAAAATGGTATCATATATTTAAAACATCAAAAATGATTGGACCTTTTGTCCTCGTAATTTGTCATGGTTAGTATTCGACCCCCCCCCCCCCCATTCGTTCTAGGGTCAGCAAGACTACGGTCAAAGTTGTGGTGACTTAAACTTGGAAAATAGTTTCTCATAAATAGCTGAACACATGTTGCCATCATTTAAAACAGCTGGTTTGACCGTAATTATGGAGCTAGAGGGTATAAGTGCCAATCTTGCCTACCCATGAGCAAACGACTGAATGGCCAAAAACCGTACTTGGCAATGTGTGTGATGTGTCTACTTCAAGGACATTACATCAACACCATGAATGTAGGGAACTGGAACCCATCTTGCTTCGGAACATTGCGGAAATATGTCTCTTTGAAATTTTATACATATGGTATACAGGGATCATTCTAGAGGGCGATGTGGGCGAAATTGTCGCCCTATGGGCCCTGACTTCTCCCTAAAAAAAATAAAATTGTTTTTACGATTTTCAAACAAAATTTTGTCTAGTAAGATACACTGGCCCATTATAAAGCACTCCTTCTATTCAAATGTTGTATTTAATTGTTGTACTGTGCATTTTAACCCTATTTTGCAGAAGTATATTAAAGAACACCATTTAAGGAAGCGATCACGCGCTTTCTCACTTCTCCCAAAAATTCTGACCTAGAATGAACCCTGGTATAAGATCATTCGTAAAATATCTCAAAACATACGGAACTCATTTTGGAACATTAAAACAATGCTATGTTAAATTTTGATATACATGTAATCAAACTTTTATTTTACAAAATATTCAGGTTTTAATTTTTCCTGAATAGTTTGTAAAAATGCATGTTTTGCATTTTAAATGGAGACCATCGATATGTATTAAATGTATTAAATAACTGATATTCCTAAGTCAAACTCTATTTGGCGAGGGTTGTGCATCAAATTTGCTTACTCTCACTGTTTTATGCTTATGGTTCCCAGCAACTGCATTGTGAAATATTGTGAACATGGATGTTACCGGGCTAGCATCGTTTACCATCATACACTCGGGCTAATATAAAATGTAATCTATTAACTGAATGTTATGTTATATATCACTCGTCAACTAATATGCTTTCAATGTTCATTTATAAATTAGTCCGCCTCCGTGGTCGAGTGGTTAAGGTCGCTGACTTGTATACCACTGTAACCTATCAACACTGATGGTCACGGGTTCGAGCCTCGCTCAGGCCGTGTCTCATTTATATGAAAAAGTTGGCAGTTTCTTACGGAGGTTGGTGCAGCCAAGTACTGGTTAACCGCTGGAGCCTGCCCAGGAAAGGTGTTGTTAGGTAAACTGTCCGCCGGCGATATAGCCCGAAATGGTGCTGATGCAGGCGTAAAACCCGAAATATAACATAACATAACATCATTTATAAACTTTATTTATTTACACTACTTGCGAAACCAGCTTTAACAGCTTATATTAATCAGTCTTGTTGGCGCGGATTTAAGCATTTATGTTGTCATTTGTGTGGGAAGAAACCAGAGTACCCGGAGAAAATCCACCTGTCTGATCTGGCGACTACCATACCATCTCACATGCTTTTAGGTCCGAGGATCGAACCAGGGCTGCATTGGTGAGAAATGAGCGTGCTTACCACTGTGCTAATCGGACAACCAAATGGTGAACTATAATTCAATCATGCACGATCGATCAAACAAATTAATATTCTATATACACTATATTTATTATACATAGATTTACATGATGTTTCAGACTACGATGGAGGGGGATAAGAAAGTGCCGTTGTTTGTTCTGGTGATACATCTATCCGGAAGTTCCTCGCAAAATCTACAGAGCAGTACCCAGGGCTGGGTGGTGAATCGTAGACTACAAGACTTCTATATAGTACATGATAGGCTTGTGCAGGCAAGTACCCAGGGCTGGGTGGTGAATCGTAGACTACAAGACTTCTATATAGTACATGATAGGCTTGTGCAGGCAAGTACCCTGGCTGGGTGGTGAATCATAGACTACACTTGTATATAGTACATGATAGGCTTGTGCAGGCAAGTACCCGGGGCTGGGTGGTGAATCATAGACTGCACTTGTATATAGTACATGATAGGCTTGTGCAGGCAAGTACCCGGGGCTGGGTGGTGAATCATAGACTGCACTTGTATATAGTACATGATAGGCTTGTGCAGGCAAGTACCCTGGCTGGGTGGTGAATCATAGACTGCACTTGTATATAGTACATGATAGGCTTGTGCAGGCAAGTACCTGGCTGGGTGGTGAATCGTAGACTGCACTTGTATATAGTACATGATAGGCTTGTGCAGGCAAGTACCCTGGCGGGTGGTGAATCATAGACTGCACTTGTATATAGTACATGATAGGCTTGTGCAGGCAAGTACCCGGGGCTGGGTGGTGAATCATAGACTGCACTTGTATATAGTACATGATAGGCTTGTGCAGGCAAGTACCCTGGCTGGGTGGTGAATCGTAGACTGCACTTGTATATAGTACATGATAGGCTTGTGCAGGCAAGTACCCTGGCTGGGTGGTGAATCTAGACTGCACTTGTATATGGTACATGATAGGCTTGTGCAGGCAAGTACCCGGGTCTGGGTGGTGAATCATAGACTGCACTTGTATATAGTATATGATAAACTTGTGCAGACAAGTACCCGGGTCTGGGTCGTGAATCATAGACTGCACAGGGCTGACAGGTGCATCATATATACAAGTAGGGCAGTTTCTATTGTTGCATGCTGTGCAACAATCCTATCATGTACTGTCATACAACAAGCTAGGCAGTACTGTCATACAACAAGCTAGGCAGTTCTGTCATACAACAAGCTAGGCAGTACTGTCATACAACAAGCTAGACAGTACTGTCATACAACAAGCTAGGCAGTACTGCCATACAACAAGCTAGGCAGTACTGCCATACAACAAGTTAGGCAGTTCTGTCATACAACAAGCTAGGCAATACTGTCATACAACAAGCTAGGCAGTACTGTCATACAACAAGCTAGGCAGTACTGCCATACAACAAGCTAGGCAATACTGTCATACAACAAGCTTGGCAGTACTGTCATACAACAAGCTAGGCAGTACTGTCATACAACAAGCTAGGCAGTACTGTCATACAACAAGCTAGGCAGTTCTGTCATACAAGCTTGGCAGTACTGTCATACAACAAGCTAGGCAGTACTGTCATACAACAAGCTAGGCAGTTCTGTCATACAACAAGCTAGGCAGTACTGTCATACAACAAGCTAGGCAGTACTGTCATACAACAAGCTAGGCAGTTCTGTCATACAACAAGCTAGGCAGTACTGTCATACAACAAGCTAGGCAGTTCTGTCATACAACAAGCTAGGCAGTACTGTCATACAACAAGCTAGGCAGTACTGTCATACAACAAGCTAGGCAGTACTGTCATACAACAAGCTAGGCAGTTCTGTCATACAACAAGCTAGGCAGTTCTGTCATACAACAAGCTAGGCAGTACTGTCATACAACAAGCTAGGCAGTACTGTCATACAACAAGCTAGCCAGTACTGTCATACAACAAGCTAGGCAGTACTGTCATACAACAAGCTAGGCAGTACTGTCATACAACAAGCTAGGCAGTACTGTCATACAACAAGCTAGGCAGTACTGTCATACAACAAGCTAGGCAGTACTGTCATACAACAAGCTAGGCAGTACTGTCATACAACAAGCTAGGCAGTTCTGTCATACAACAAGCTAGGCAGTACTGTCATACAACAAGCTAGGCAGTACTGTCATACAACAAGCTAGGCAGTACTGTCATACAACAAGCTAGGCAGTACTGTCATACAACAAGCTAGGCAGTACTGTCATACAACAAGCTAGGCAGTACTGTCATACAACAAGCTAGGCAGTACTGTCATACAACAAGCTAGGCAGTACTGTCATACAACAAGCTAGGCAGTACTGTCATACAACAAGCCAGACAGTACTGTCATACAACAAGCTAGGCAGTACTGTCATACAACAAGCTAGGCAGTACTGTCATACAACAAGCTAGACAGTACTGTCATACAACAAGCTAGGCAGTACTGTCATACAACAAGCTAGGCAGTACTGTCATACAACAAGCTAGGCAGTACTGTCATACAACAAGCTAGACAGTACTGTCATACAACAAGCTAGGCAGTACTGTCATACAACAAGCTAGGCAGTACTGTCATACAACAAGCTAGACAGTACTGTCATACAACAAGCTAGGCAGTACTGTCATACAACAAGCTAGACAGTACTGTCATACAACAAGCCAGACAGTACTGTCATACAACAAGCCAGACAGTTCTGTCATACAACAAGCTAGGCAGTACTGTCATACAACAAGCCAGACAGTACTGTCATACAACAAGCCAGACAGTACTGTCATGCTTTAACACTGTTTTGCGGTGTGTATTATTTTCTGGAATATAATAGGACGTCGGAATAGATATCAATTCTAGATCTTTATTTTTCCACAGTCAAAGTTGGTATGTATGTACAATTGCAACACAACATTGTATAATGCAGATAATTGCAAGACCAATAACCAATTAACGGTCTAATTCCATATTACTGAAATTAACATGTACATTCAAATAAACTAACAAATGCTCATTTACTATATCTATTGCCTTGCACAAGCTGCTTATTTGCTTTGTGAGAGGTACCGAACATATGTCTAAAATATATTTAAAACCTGATTTTAAAGGGAAAATGTTTGTGCTTCCATTATGTGCTGGAACCTATTTAAGATTGATATTCCATGCAGGCAAACAGTAGAAATGTGTCGACCAACTCATTCGGAATATACAACATACTCTACAACAATTAGAGACATCGTGAGTTGCTGCCCCTGAATTACTCCTTAAAGTATATAGGTCCTCTTAAGTGATTTCCTGTTTTTATCGTTGTTTCCTTTGCACAACATGCTAGTAATATTAATCCACTTTCTCATCTTATGATTACATGTGTATTAAATTACTATATCTCGACTGATATCCTACCACTGGGTACTTTTGGAGAGGAATCAATATAAGTTTTCTGAAAACTTGTTTTCCAATCCAAACCATTCACAATTTATGTAACATTTTTTGTGTTATACATGTAAATGTATTGGAATAAATACTGTTTAAACCAATGGGTACTTATATATATATTAATTAACATCATTTTGATAAAAATCACATTTATCATACTTCAACATCTGGTTAGGGAACAACAGTAAAAACAAAGGCTTACAACTGGAAGGATTGCTATACATTTTGTATCCTCGTTTTGTCAAATCTGACATTAATAAACATAATACTGCGTAGCAGATAACAATCAGTGACTTCTTTAAGAAGTAGGAATTATTTATCGTATCCATGTGTTAAAGCTTTGTATATTAGTAACATTACCAACTAAATGCAGACCTGTTGACCGATTAAAACTGTCTATTTTTAGAATGCGTAACTCTACCTGGCATGACATTTTATGTGTATATTTAAATCATACATACTTGCATTCCATAACATGCTTACCAAAATAAACATAAATAACTTATATTCTAACACGACCCAGCTAATAACATACATACTTGTAGAGTAAAATCTACCTCGGGTTATTCTGCGATATACCTACCTTGAACTATGCTGCGCGCGCACCGTGTTTTGGCTATTCCATTTATACAATGCGTGTAAAGTTTTATGAATGAAAGTCACGTGATGTTTGTAAATCTACCGTGGAAATTCGCGGAAGTGAGCTATTTTTAGAATCAGATAATCTCTTGTCCGTCTTGTTTTTCTGTTAAGTAGCATTTCAGTTACTAATCTGTACAGTTTTATTTGACAAAATAAATAAAATTATTGATCAGTTACAACTTTTGTTCATTTATGCACTAGATTGATATTTTCCATAAAAAATAACGGCAGGAGGAAATTTCGAAAGCCAAATGCAGCAGAGTAGCACCGCGTTTGAAGAAAATACTCCTTTGATTCTCGTCTAAAATTATTAGAAGTAAGTCGTGTTAGAATCGAAATAATAAGTATCAACCGTGGTATATCGTAGAATACTTATTATTTCTTAAATAGGTATTTAGCAAGGATTATTATACCAATATAACAAAAGTGATTATGAAACGCCGTCGTATAAACAGGATATAGAGGTATTGTATAGACCAGTATACAACAGTAAGCTGCTACATGTTTGTATATATATATATATACGTTAGTTCTATCATGGGACACTCCAGAATTACTATCCTTCACTCGAACCACCCAACGCAGGACTCGAACAATTATCCACGGAAAACAAAGTTTGACTGTATATAAATATTCCCTACAACAATTTCCCATAGTTAAGTCAATTGCTCCAGAGGTAACGTAACATTTCCAAACATATTGGGAATCTGGAAACTGGCTGCTTAATAGAGGTGACCACTAACACAGGCTTGACTGTATAAGCAGGCACATTTGTAGCACAGCACATAATGTATATTAATATGCCGAACAGGCAGACATGTTTATTATATATCGGGTTGTACTAATATTGAAACATTAAACTAACTCAAAATATAACACATTTACAAATTGCATATTAGTATGCAATAGCACGCACTACCTATCAATGGGAAAGCCAATACAGGGTTGAAGTCAATATCAATTACAGAATTAGACATTATAGAAGGAATATGACTACCGGTACATCCCTGCGATGGATTTGACATCTAGTTTATACAAATTTATTTTAGCTCGATTGCGAAACAAGTTCTTTCAACTTATATTAATCACTCTCGAGACCTCATTCCTGATGGAATCCATTTCCACGAGGGAGAGAGAAGAGGCAATGTGGAATTTAAATGCCTTGCCTAAGGGCACAATCGTAACGGATCCAGCGGGGCTCGAACTCCGGACCTTTCGCACCTGAAGCGAACTCGCATCCACTGCGCTATCACGACTTATATGACGATTTGACATCTAAGGAAAGGTTTGTTTCAGTGTATGATCACATTATATTTCACCGATTGAACATTGAAAGCATTATCATCACGAGTGATAATAATAGCTTTCGATCTTCGTATGTGAAATATTATCTGATCATTCACTTAAACAAGGAAATATTCATTTTATGCGGAATAGTGTTTTTGTGATAGAAAACAATACAACCGTGTGCACTAAATGGCTCTAGAAAGTTGTGTTTAGACTACCAAAATTGTTAGCCATGATAATAGACGTCACAAATGACGTCATTGATAGCTTGAATCCGAAATCGTTCGCGTTAACAACATTTGAACATGGGGCGGCCAGGTACCACACGTGGAAAGCAGTGAGTAATAAAAATTCCACTGCTTACATTTTTTCACTGATAATCTTTTATATTTCATTGCAAAGCATAAAATAAAGGTAGAGAGAATGATGACAACGATTATGCTTTTCTGGTAGATGTTAAAAGATTATTTGCAGAAATCATGAAACATGTTTATAATGTGTCACCGGTGACACTGTAATTTATATGAACTGTGAGAAGTGATCAGTCCATGGAAAATTGTTTGTTGTAAATTTTGACAATTGATTTGTAAGCTATATGTTCTTTTTCGTGTATATTTTGTGTACACAAGTCTCGTACATGTTAGCTATAGGCGGTTCACGCATGAACTGGCCTTCACGTAGTACTCGCACAATATTTTGAGAGTAATTAGCTGTAATCTCTAAACTGAAAATATGTGCTCAGGAATGCTGACTTTGATAGCCAAAGCATCTGGAAAATTTATGGTATTTTAATAATTGCGAGTGTAATTGTTGAAAAATGAAAGAAAATAAAATTGCATAGCCATAAACAGATAATGCTTATAAATGGCAACATAATTGCATTATACACCGAGTAAGGTTTCATAATTGTATTCATTATATTTCATACAATTTATGGGGGGGGGGGCATAACTATATTATTAATCTAGGCAATGTCTGTTTTCGTTGTATAAGAAATAATATTGAAGTTTGAAATGTCTGCAGATTGCTGGAACTTGGTTGAAGAATAAAGAATTACCAAAAGTTGGGAGGTTTACTACAATTGATGCCAAGTTTCTGAAAGATGCCAAAGCTTCACTGAATGACTATCTCATGGTAAATAGCAATGTTGTCTCAGAGATTCAATATATAATATAGTTTGCACATATTACATATATATATATAAGGTGGATCAAACCCTGGTTGCATTGATGAGATGCAAGCGTGCTAACCACTGCGCTAATCAGACTACCTGGTCGAAGATTCAAACGTTGTCTGGGGTTCAAATTGATATGGCTGATTGGTGAGTCGCTAGATCTTTAGACGTGGGAAGTGAACTTAAGTACCCGCCTAGTATATATATTCAACAACATATACCAGTTGAGCCCACTGCAGACTCGTTACCCATTCATCTATTCAGACTAATACTGCTGTAAACAGTATACAATGAATCATTAATTGAGATGTCACCTACGGCTGGGAGTCAAACCCGAGCCACGAGAATTGACCAAAAACATGCAAACCACTACACTAATCTGCCTCCCCTTATAATGTAAGATGTGGACAGATTTGGCTGATTGGAAAAAGGATACGCCGACAGGTAAACAGTATTATAATGGCTCGATAATTGACCTCAATAGGGAAGTTTGTTTTAAACCAATCAAAATCTTATAGAGTGGTTTAGGTGTTTTCTTCAGCCAATCCAAACCATTAATATATTCTCAAGTCGCCCTTTAATTACATCTACAGTGAAACCTGTGTTAGTGGTTACCGCCATTAAGCAATCCACCTGTGCTAAGCAGCCAGTTTCCCAATACAATGTTCTATTATACATTTCACCTCTATTAAACAACCACCTGTGCTAAGCAGCCACTTTCTGTGATTCCCTTGGCTATCTGCTTAACCCATTCAACACCAAGTAACTGACATGGACTGGTCCATGATATTTTTAGACCAATAAATTAATAACAAAATTACATTTGGATCAGTTCATTTATCAAAATGGGTAATTTTTTTTCTAAAAATAGTCATATCACTGGCAAAAAGTGCAGATCCTAATGAGACGGCTCGTCGCAAAAAGTGCAGATCCTGATGAGACGGCTCGTCACGAGCCGGCTCATCTGGATCTACACTTTTTTGTAAGCCAATTTAGAGGTCTGTGGTGTTGAAAGGGTTAAGACAGGTTTGACATATTTACACAATTGTCCAATACGTTTCCATTCTGTTATGCATTTGATTTTGAATATTGTATATGTATATATATTTATTGAACAAAGGAATGAGACTTCCTACTTTTTGAGGCCTATAAAGAAATAAAGAGTAAAACCCTTTTCACGGATCTGTAGTCCAGTGGTAACATGCTGCACTGGTAATTCAGGGATCGTAGGTTCGATCCCCCGTCTAACCCTAATACAATTAACACTCTTTCAGATGGGACTTAAAACCGACGTTTCGTGTCGGTGCTGTACACCGTTCACGTAAAAGAAGCAGAGGAGACCCTTGAATGGGTCTCTGTCTGTATCATTGCACTATCCTCCAAAAATCTAAAATGACTAATCTCTTCAGGAGGCGTCGCTCGTATGGGCAACCGGTAGCGATGATAAATAAACGTAAAACACACACAAACCATTTTCATCTGATCTGTATGAAACTACTGTGATGCAGGGGATTTTTGGTTAATTACTATATCAAAACAAATATGCCATATGGCTGTCTGATTAGCGCAGTTGTTAGTGCGCTAGCTTCTCACCAATGCAACCCGGGTTCAATCCTCGGACCGGGAAGTATGTGAGATGGTACAGTGGTCACCAGATTGGACGGGTGGGTTTTCTCCGGGTACTCCGGTTTCCTCTCACATGAATGACCACATATACGCTTTCATCCTCGCCAACGAGAGTGATTAATATAAGTTGTTAGAACTTGCTTCGCAATCATTGTAAAATAAATAAAGTTTAAACTAAATATGCCAAATTGTATGAGAGCAGTTGAATGTGTTTAGTTACAATTAACCTATACATGTGCAATGTTTATCTGTAGGCTATAATGAAGGATGATCGTCTTGTGGACAGTGAGGCCCTATATGGGTTTCTAACACCCACACCAGAATATTTCCAGCAGCCAGGACAGGAAAAGAAAAGTGGTTTTTTTCTGAAAAACATCCTTAAAAGGTTTGCAAAAGTTTTTCATTAGTCATAATGTTGTTCTTTGGGTGTAAGTATGAACATCATCAATATACGTACACTGTTTATGCAAAACACATGCAGAAGATTGGGGTTGCTTTCAGGTCCCTGCAGTCACCAGAAGAGAAAGATTGGGGTTGCTTTCAGGTCTCTGCAGTCACCAGAAGAGAAAGATTGGGGTTGCTTTCAGGTCCCTGCAGTCACCAGAAGAGAAAGATATGGGGTTGCTTTTAGGTCCCTGCAGTCACCAGAAGAGAAAGATATGGGGTTGCTTTCAGGTCCCTGCAGTCACCAGAAGAGAAAGATTGGGGTTGCTTTCAGATCCCTGCAGTCACCAGAAGAGAAAGATTGGGGTTGCTTTCACACCCCTGCAGTCACCAGAAGAGAAAGATTGGGGTTGTTTTCACCCCTGCAGTCACCAGAAGAGAAAGATTGGGGTTGCTTTCAGATCCCTGCAGTCACCAGAAGAGAAAGATTGGGGTTGCTTTCAGATCCCTGCAGTCACCAGAAGAGAAAGATTGGGGTTGCTTTCAGATCCCTGCAGTCACCAGAAGAGAAAGATTGGGGTTGCTTTCAGATCCCTGCAGTCACCAGAAGAGAAAGATTGGGGTTGCTTTCAGATCCCTGCAGTCACCAGAAGAGAAAGATTGGGGTTGCTTTCAGATCCCTGCAGTCACCAGAAGAGAAAGATTGGGGTTGCTTTCAGATCCCTGCAGTCACCAGAAGAGAAAGATTGGGGTTGCTTTCAGATCCCTGCAGTCACCAGAAGAGAAAGATTGGGGTTGCTTTCAGATCCCTGCAGTCACCAGAAGAGAAAGATTGGGGTTGCTTTCAGATCCCTGCAGTCACCAGAAGAGAAAGATTGGGGTTGCTTTCAGATCCCTGCAGTCACCAGAAGAGAAAGATTGGGGTTGCTTTCAGATCCCTGCAGTCACCAGAAGAGAAAGATTGGGGTTGCTTTCACACCCCTGCAGTCACCAGAAGAGAAAGATTGGGGTTGCTTTCAGATCCCTGCAGTGACCAGAAGAGAAAGATTGGGGTTACTTTCAGATCCCTGCAGTCACCAGAAGAGAAAGATTGGGGTTGCTTTCAGGATATTGGGGTCACCAACAAAGAAGATTGGGGTTGCTTTCAGGATATTGGGGTCACCAACAAAGAAGATTGGGGTTGCTTTCAGGATATTGGGGTCACCAACAAAGAAGATTGGGGTTGCTTTCAGGATATTGGGGTCACCAACAAAGAAGATTGGGGTTGCTTTCAGGATATTGGGGTCACCAAAAAAGAAGATTGGGGTTGCTTAATGTCATGGGGGTCACACAAATCTTTGATTTGTGTTGGTTTCATGTCACCTTGGTTGCCAGAAGAGAAAGATTGGGGCTGCCTGAGGTCACCAGCTTAGTACATGTACATCAGGGTTGTTTTCATGTCATCAGAATATTGGGGTTGATTTCAAGTCACTATGGATCTGTGAACAGAATAAAGATATTTCATTTAGCTAAATTTTGTCTTTTCGGAATTATATTTGTAAAATGTCTGTGAATTGTTGAAACTTTGTTTCATATATTTCAGTTTGCCTAGTATTGGTCAAGACAGTCGTGACACGGAAGAGGAACTTTTGTTTAGTACGGAGGAGAGGTAAGGGAGAGAACACAAGCACATTATACATGTTACAAAATAAAGGAATAAGACATTCTACTAATAGGTAACATAATGTGTGTGTTTAACGTTTATTTATCGTCGCTACCGGTTGCCCATATGTGCGTGGCTCCTGAAGAGATTAGTCATTTTAGATGTTGGAGGATAGTGCAATGACCCATTCCAGAGTCTCTCCTCTGGCTCTTTATGTGCACGGTATTAAGCACCGACGCGAGACACGAGACACGAGACCTTGGTTTAAAGTCACATCAGTCCAACGTGTTAACCACTGGACTCCAGATCTGTCTGTGCATAGTAGATAATATAAAATTACATAATATATGTATATAGCCAAGCTATTAACCAGGAACAACATATGCATTCTTAATTTAACCCATTCAACACCAAGTAACTGACATGGACTGGTCCATGATATTCATAAACCAATAAATGAATCAGAAAATCACATTTGGACAAGTTCATTTATCAAAATGGGTAATTATGTCTAAAAATAGTCATATCACTGGCAAAAAGTGCAGATCCTGATGAGACGGCTCGTCACGAGCCGGCTCATCTGGATCTACACTTTTTGTAAGCCTATTTAGAGGTCTGTGGTGTTGAAAGGGTTAAAGTCTCTTTATGCAGTTTTTTTCCTCAGTTGGAAAATTAATACTATAATGCATAGGCAAATTTATTCTATTATCTTTAGTAAACCACCATTTACTGTTTATTGGTGATTTTGTTAAAATATATCGATAAAGGGAGGTAATTTAGAAAAAGATTCACTTTCAGTTCAGATGCTTAATTGTGCAATAATCTTGATCAAAAGACTGATTGCGGTTGCGGTTGCGGTTGTTGGTGCGGTTGTTGTTGCGGTTGTTGTTGCGGTTGTTGTTGTTGCTGTTGTTGCGGTTGTTGTTGTTGAAGTTGCTCACCTGATGTTGGTCCTATTGGTTTCCTTTGAAGAGCTACATGTATATGAGAATTATTTTATATCCACAGAACAGACGATAGAAGCAAAGACTCTATAGCGGAACCTTTGTACAGCCTTATCAATGAAATCTACGAAGTATACGGAATGTTTAAATGGCTGAGAAAAAGTTTTATTGCATTTGTAGAGGTCACCTTTGGAAGGTCTATAAACAGGTAACAGAATGAGGTTGCAGTACTTGTTGCAATATAATAGTGTTAATGGAAGTCGTGATAGCACAGTGGAAGCGCGTTCGCTTCAGGTGCGAAAGGTCCGGAGTTCGAGCCCCGCTGGAGCCGTTATGATTGTGCCCTTAGGCAAGGCATTTAAATTCCACATTGCCTCTTCTCTCTCCCTCGTGGCGATGGATTCCATCAGGAATGAGTTCTCGAGCGTGATTAATATAAGTTATAAGAACTTGTTTCGCAATCGAGCTAATATAATTTTGTATAAACTAATATAACAGTGAGTGAGCTACCCATGTTATTATATCCTACACCTGCTGCAGATCACCACTCGCCATCCACTATTGATATACAGCGTTACACAAAACACATGGATATAACACTGAGCAATCCACACTTCTGGTTTAAACATATTTATTCGATAATAATGTACATTACATATACATTGTATACAAAACGAAAATGGATTAAATCGGAAGCTTAAAGCTTTATTGTTGAATTTATATTGTTATGACAGCCACCAGCTGTCTCACCATATTTGATTTAGTATTTAAATAACATGTCATGTGCGTTTCTGTTTTTACCAGTTGAGCAACGAATAATCCTTCCCTGTATTTCTCGCATATTTCATTACCACCGCAAAGACTGCTTTTGTGATCGACAAATATTCTCCCTCGTAGAATGTCTGCCCGTCCAATAGCACAACGTCTGCTATATTTATTTATCTAATCGTTGGACTACTTCCGTGTCCTCGATAATTACCGTAGGCATATGGTGACTTGAATTACCGTACTGATTCAATGTTTCGGATTTAAGCAAAGACCCTGGACACGTGTGTGTGTGTGTTTTACGTTTATTTATCGTCGCTACCGGTTGCCCATATGAGCGACGCCTCCTGAAGAGATTTTTGGAGGATAGTGCAATGATACAGAGAGAGACCCATTCCAGAGTCTCCTCTGGTTCTTTTACGTGCACAGTGTAAAGCACCGACACGAGACCTCGGTTTAACGTCCCCATCTGAAAGACTGTTAATTTTATTAGGGTCAGACGGGGGATCGAACCTGCGATCCCTGGATTACCAGTCCAGTGTGTTACCACTGGACTATATATCCGTCTGTCCCTGGACACGCTCACCTCATGTTACTTATGTAGTGACATGTGCAGAACTTGTTCTGAAACTATGCAAACCCCTGATTTTGTGTATCTCGCTTATTCAATCGTCAACCTTCGAACAAATAGACTTCCCGCTATGATTTAGATAAAATCGGGGTCGTAGAATTTCTCCACTTCTTATTTTTCAACATGTCTGAAAGAAGAACAATTGAGGAGGTAGATCTAATACTTTAACCCTTTAGCCTGGATGGCCCCTATATTGCCACTGCCCTTTATGATCCGGTGCCACCACTTCTGTTGTCATGAATACCTGCGCACGTAGATCTACAAATATAACCCTTTAGCCTGGATAGCCCCTATATTGCCACTGCCCTTTATGATCTGGTGCCACCTCTGATGTTGTCATGAATACCTGCGCCATAACTATAGCAGTTAAATATATGTAAGACTGAAACCCTAAAGTTGAATTTATGTCTAAAGACACCGTCTGACATACCATCAACACTGTTTAACCAAACTCCAAGCAGTTCAACTGGCCCTAGGGCATGGGTGTCTGCAGAACAATAGTCTCCTATAGAATACCACACAACACCTTCTTCATTCCTAAATATCTGCTATTTTATTTCACAGACAACTACGAGAGACAGTGTATTGGATTTTTTCTGAGCCTATGATCATCTACTATGTCAGGAACTTCAAGGATTCCATGTGGCCAAATGGTGTGCTTGCCGATCCGTTACCAACACGGTCTGATGAAGAAAAACTGAGAACGAGATTAAAGGCTAAAGAGAAATTTCTTGGTATCCAGCCAGGTATTCATACCAGTTGGGTTTTCATATCTGCAGTCGTTTATTCCAGTTGGGTTTTCATGTCTGCAGTCGTTTATTCCAGTTTGGTTTTCATGTCTGCAGTGGTTTATTCCAGTTGGGTTTTCATGTCTACAGTCGTTTATTCCAGTTGGGTTTTCATATCTACAGTCGTTTATTCCAGTTGGGTTTTCATGTCTACAGTCGTTTATTCCAGTTGGGTTTTCATATCTACAGTCGTTTATTCCAGTTGGGTTTTCATGTCTACAGTCGTTTATTCCAGTTGGGTTTTCATGTCTGCAGTTGTTTATTCCAGTTGGGTTTTCATGTCTGCAGTTGTTTATTCCAGTTGGGTTTTCATGTCTGCAGTTGTTTATTCCAGTTGGGTTTTCATGTCTGCAGTTGTTTATTCCAGTTGGGTTTTCATGTCTGCAGTTGTTTATTCCAGTTGGGTTTTCATGTCTGCAGTGGTTTATTCCAGTTGGGTTTTCATGTCTACAGTCGTTTATTCCAGTTGGGTTTTCATGTCTGCAGTGGTTTATTCCAGTTGGGTTTTCATGTCTGCAGTGGTTTATTCCAGTTGGGTTTTCATGTCTGCAGTGGTTTATTCCAGTTGGGATTTCATGTCTGCAGTGGTTTATTCCAGTTGGGATTTCATGTCTGCAGTCGTTTATTCCAGTTGGGTTTTCATGTCTGCAGTGGTTTATTCCAGTTGGGTTTTCATGTCTGCAGTGGTTTATTCCAGTTGGGATTTCATGTCTGCAGTTGTTTATTCCAGTTGGGTTTTCATATCTGCAGTGGTTTATTCCAGTTGGGATTTCATGTCTGCAGTCGTTTATTCCAGTTGGGTTTTCATGTCTACAGTCGTTTATTCCAGTTGGGTTTTCATGTCTACAGTCATTTATTCCAGTTGGGGTTTCATGTCTACAGTCATTTATTCAAATTGGATTTCATATGTACAGTTGTTAAAAGGAAATATTTGTGAAGGCATTTAGTTCTATGAGTTTCTTATTTATCTTTATATTATAATGTCTTGCACAGACGTTATGTATGCTTGGCTGATATTCCAGGTTGCACGCTACATGGTTGGGCATTATTCACACTTGAAGGTTGAAGATCAAATCAGGGTTCGTACGGGTCCTTAAAAATCCCAAATTAACTACTGAAAAGTCCTTAAAAATAGCCAAAATTCCCATTTAGTCCTCAAAAGTCCTTAAATTTGAGATTTCCACGACTGACAAATAAACTCAGTTATTGTTCCTCTTGAAAAAAACAACTGTATAATAATGTCTATATAAATTTACTACCGCTGGAATGTATTTATATTGCCAAATATTACAAATTTTGAAAAAGTGTATGCCGATAAATGGTCCTTAAATTGCCCAAACTTAGTCACGGTCCTAGAAGTGAGTCAGTCCAAGCATTTCAATGTGCGTCAACATTACAGTTAATCCTATCCTATACAAAGAAGTAATATGATGTGTGACACTGCATGCTGATCAGGATCTATGTTGTTTGCTACATAGCCAAGTGTCTTAGCAAGATCATCTGAATAGCAAACAGCATAGAGCTTGATCAGACGGAACGTTCCGTGGTGGCTGATCTGGCTCTATGTTCTTTGCAAATACTGTTTGACCGGTATCCAGAATCAAATGGGTTAATGGATTTTGAGATGAAAGAAATGTAGCACAATGTTTACTATATTGAGACGATGTCCAGAATGTAGGTCACACAAAGTGAATTTTGGAACACAAAACTTAAATTAGGAACCACGAGGATATAGTCAGTTTTCTTCATGAATCTGTCTTCATCTCTGTATTGTAGATGCCGTAAAGACCCTCGTAGGCGAAGAGAACAAGAGAAGAGGAACAATAAAAATGTTTGAAGTTGTGCAGGACGTCCGGCTTAACAGACAACTGTTCTATGTAAGTATCTAGTGATTATCTGTATGTCACATTATGTGTAGGTCACACTAGTTTATACAAATTTATTTTAGCTCGATTGCGAAACAAGTTATTTCAACTTATATAAAGCACTCTCGAGACCTCATTCCTGATGGAATCCATCGCCACGAGGGAGAGAGAAGAGGCAACGTGGAATTTAAATGCCTTGCCTAAGGGCACAATCGTAACGGCTCCAGTGGGGCTCGAACTCCGGACCTTTCGCACCTGAAGCGAACGCGCATCCACTGCGCTATCACGACTTCCACTAAGGTCACACTATATGTAGGTCACACTATATGTAGGTCACACTATATGTATGTGTATGTCACACTATATGTAGGTCACACTATATGTAGGTCACACTATATGTATGTGTATTTCACACTATATGTAGGTCACATATGTAGGTCACACTATATGTATGTGTATTTCACACTATTTGTAGGTCACCTATATGTATGTCACATTATATGTAGGTCACACTATATGTATGTGTATTTCACACTATTTGTAGGTCACCTATATGTATGTGTATGTCACATTATATGTAGGGGTCACATTATATGTAGGTCACACTATATGTATGTGTATTTCACACTATATGTAGGTCACCTATATATATGTGTATGTCACACTATATGTAGGTCACATTATATGTAGGTCACACTATATGTATGTCACACTATATGTAGGTCATACTATATGTATGTATATGTCACACTATATGTAGGTCACATATGTAGGTCACCTATATGTATGTGTATTTCACACTATATGTATGTGTATGTCACACTATATATGCACTATATGTAGGTCACACTATATGTATGTATATGTGTGTCATACCAAGGCTTCTAAAATATTCAAAACCAAATTGGTCTACTACCCTCCCCCCCCCCCCGGGAAATGCATGTGATAACACAGATCTATCCATTATTTATATATAACGAGTAGACACAGATTTTTCCAGAGCCAGTCTGGTTCACTTTTGTGTGTACCATAAGATGTCAAGTCTGTGCACTGTACTTCAGGTATTGCTGCTGTTGCTGTTGGAACATATGATCCCGGAGCTTAGTGCTATGTTGTCACAAGATCATCATCCAGATGACTCATCCGATTCACCCATCGTAATTAGTGGAGAACAACAAGCCGATATAGCAAAACCATCGTAATTAGTGGAGAACAACAAGCCGATATAGCAAAACAGTGATACCAACTGTATCCAAGTGTGTAGGTTAACTGACTGGTTCCGAGTGTGTGTGATGGCTGACTGGTTCCGAGTGTGTGTGATGGTTGACTGGTTCCGAGTGTGTGTGATGGCTGACACATTCCGAGTGTGTGTGATGGCTGACTGGTTCCGAGTGTGTGTGATGGCTGACTGGTTCCGAGTGTGTGTGATGGCTGACTGGTTCCGAGTGTGTGTGATGGCTGACTGGTTCCGAGTGTGTGTGATGGCTGACTGGTTCCGAGTGTGTGTGATGGCTGACTGGTTCCGAGTGTGTGTGATGGCTGACTGGTTCCGAGTGTGTGTGATGGCTGACTGGTTCCGAGTGTGTGTGATGGCTGACTGGTTCTGAGTGTGTGTGATGGCTGACACATTCCGAGTGTGTGTGATGGCTGACTGGTTCCGAGTGTGTGTGATGGCTGACACATTCCGAGTGTGTGTGATGGCTGACTGGTTCCGAGTGTGTGTGATGGCTGACTGGTTCCGAGTGTGTGTGATGGCTGACTGGTTCCGAGTGTGTGTGATGGCTGACACATTCCGAGTGTGTGTGATGACCGACTGGACTTTGTTACTTATATACACATATTGATTTGTTACTTATATACACATATTATTAGGTGACTGTCAATCATCAACATATCTCCAGTTGTACAAGAGAACATATTTATTTTGTATATATGTACATCTGTCTGGTAATGTCACAATATTTGTCCGGACTTATTAACCCTTTCAATACCACAGGCCTCTAAATAGGCTTATGAAAAGTGTAGATCCAGATGAGCCGGCTCGTGACGAGCCGTCTCATCAGGATCTGCACTTTTTTGCCAGTAATAATTATTACTATTTTTAGATAAAATTACCCATTTTGATAAATGAACTGGTCCAAAGGTAATTTTGTGATTAATTTATTGGTCTAAAAATATCATGCACCAGTCCATGTCAGTTACCTGGGGTTGAATGGGTTAATCTTGTAGCCGACTGACTGGATTCTACAATACATGCAAGGAAATATCGCTTCAAGCCTAGTTGTGCATGTCAGCTTTGAGTTCCGCTCGGTTGGTTTTTGACGGAGTTATCACCATTTTACGATTTCAATGAAAATGTTTGTCCAGCCTACTTCAGCTTAATCCCCAGCTGGATCTTCCAGAGACTGATCAGTACCAAGATTAGTTATGTCAGTTGTTGTCACATTCTATTCAGTTGATTATTTACAGAGTCATGGCCCTTTGAAACAGTCCAGACTACTGCTAAACCCATGGTAGAATTTCAACAACATTTGTAAATATTGATCAGACCCAAGCTTAGTCATGTATGTCATCATTGTACCAAGCTTAGTCATGTATGTCATCATTGTACCAAGCTTAGTCATGTATGTCTTCATTGTACCAAGCTTAGTCATGTATGTCATCATTGTACCAAGCTTAGTCATGTATGTCATCATTGATCAATACCAAGCTTAGTCATGTATGTCATCATTGTACCAAGCTTAGTCATGTATGTCATCATTGATCAGGACTAAGCTTAGTCATGTATGTCTTCATTGATCCAAGCTTAGTCATGTATGTCACATTGTACCAAGCTTAGTCATGTATGTCATCATTGATCCAAGCATAGTCATGTATGTCTTCATTGTACCAAGCTTAGTCATGTATGTCTTCATTGTACCAAGCTTAGTCATGTATGTCTTCATTGTACCAAGCTTAGTCATGTATGTCATCATTGATCCAAGCTTAGTCATGTATGTCTTCATTGTACCAAGCTTAGTCATGTATGTCTTCATTGTACCAAGCTTAGTCATGTATGTCTTCATTGTACCAAGCTTAGTCATGTATGTCATCATTGTACCAAGCTTAGTCATGTATGTCATCATTGTACCAAGCTTAGTCGTGTATGTCATCATTGATCAGGACCAGGCTTAGTCATGTATGTCTTCATTGTACCAAGCTTAGTCATGTATGTCATCATTGTACCAAGCTTAGTCATGTATGTCATCATTGTACCAAGCTTAGTCATGTATGTCATCATTGTACCAAGCTTAGTCATGTATGTCTTCATTGTACCAAGCTTAGTCATGTATGTCATCATTGTACCAAGCTTAGTCATGTATGTCATCATTGTACCAAGCTTAGTCATGTATGTCTTCATTGATCAATACCAAGCTTAGTCATGTATGTCATCATTGTACCAAGCTTAGTCATGTATGTCATCATTGTACCAAGCTTAGTCATGTATGTCATCATTGTACCAAGCTTAGTCATGTATGTCATCATTGTACCAAGCTTAGTCATGTATGTCATCATTGTACCAAGCTTAGTCATGTATGTCATCATTGTACCAAGCTTAGTCATGTATGTCTTCATTGATCAGGACCAAGCTTAGTCATGTATGTCTTCATTGTACCAAGCTTAGTCATGTATGTCATCATTGATCAGGACCAAGCTTAGTCATGTATGTCATCATTGATCAGGACCAAGCTTAGTCATGTATGTCATCATTGTACCAAGCTTAGTCATGTATGTCATCATTGATCAGGACCAAGCTTAGTCATGTATGTCATCATTGTACCAAGCTTAGTCATGTATGTCATCATTGTACCAAGCTTAGTCATGTATGTCATCATTGTACCAAGCTTAGTCATGTATGTCATCATTGTACCAAGCTTAGTCATGTATGTCATCATTGTACCAAGCTTAGTCATGTATGTCTTCATTGATCAGGACCAAGCTTAGTCATGTATGTCATCATTGTACCAAGCTTAGTCATGTATGTCATCATTGTACCAAGCTTAGTCATGTATGTCTTCATTGATCAGGACCAAGCTTAGTCATGTATGTCTTCATTGTACCAAGCTTAGTCATGTATGTCATCATTGTACCAAGCTTAGTCATGTATGTCATCATTGTACCAAGCTTAGTCATGTATGTCATCATTGATCAGGACCAAGCTTAGTCATGTATGTCATCATTGTACCAAGCTTAGTCATGTATGTCATCATTGTACCAAGCTTAGTCATGTATGTCATCATTGATCCAAGCTTAGTCATGTATGTCTTCATTGATCAATACCAAGCTTAGTCATGTATGCCATCATTGTACCAAGCTTAGTCATGTATGTCCTCATTGATCAGGACCAAGCTTAGTCATGTATGTCATCATTGTACCAAGCTTAGTCATGTATGTCATCATTGTACCAAGCTTAGTCATGTATGTCTTCATTGTACCAAGCTTAGTCATGTATGTCTTCATTGTACCAAGCTTAGTCATGTATGTCTTCATTGATCAATACCAAGCTTAGTCATGTATGTCATCATTGTACCAAGCTTAGTCATGTATGTCTTCATTGTACCAAGCTTAGTCATGTATGTCATCATTGTACCAAGCTTAGTCATGTATGTCATCATTGTACCAAGCTTAGTCATGTATGTCATCATTGATCCAAGCTTAGTCATGTATGTCATCATTGTACCAAGCTTAGTCATGTATGTCATCATTGATCCAAGCTTAGTCATGTATGTCTTCATTGATCAATACCAAGCTTAGTCATGTATGTCATCATTGTACCAAGCTTAGTCATGTATGTCTTCATTGTACCAAGCTTAGTCATGTATGTCATCATTGTACCAAGCTTAGTCATGTATGTCATCATTGTACCAAGCTTAGTCATGTATGTCATCATTGATCCAAGCTTAGTCATGTATGTCATCATTGTACCAAGCTTAGTCATGTATGTCTTCATTGATCCAAGCTTAGTCATGTATGTCATCATTGTACCAAGCTTAGTCATGTATGTCTTCATTGATTAGGACCAAGCTTAGTCATGTATGTCATCATTGTACCAAGCTTAGTCATGTATGTCATCATTGTACCAAGCTTAGTCATGTATGTCTTCATTGATCCAAGCTTAGTCATGTATGTCATCATTGTACCAAGCTTAGTCATGTATGTCATCATTGATCAGGACCAAGCTTAGTTATGTATGTCATCATTGTACCAAGCTTAGTCATGTATGTCATCATTGTACCAAGCTTAGTCATGTATGTCTTCATTGATCAGGACCAAGCTTAGTCATGTATGTCATCATTGTACCAAGCTTAGTCATGTATGTCTTCATTGATCAGGACCAAGCTTAGTCATGTATGTCATCATTGTACCAAGCTTAGTCATGTATGTCATCATTGATCCAAGCTTAGTCATGTATGTCTTCATTGATCAGGACCAGGCTTAGTCATGTATGTCTTCATTGATCCAAGCTTAGTCATGTATGTCATCATTGTACCAAGCTTAGTCATGTATGTCATCATTGTACTAAGCTTAGTCATGTATGTCATCATTGATCCAAGCTTAGTCATGTATGTCATCATTGTACCAAGCTTAGTCATGTATGTCATCATTGATCCAAGCTTAGTCATGTATGTCTTCATTGATCAGGACCAAGCTTAGTCATGTATGTTATGTGTGAATGAGGCTAGTATCCGTTATGTATCGCAGGCATCTGGGGTTTGTAACAAGTCTTGTTTTTACCAACCTCCAAAGCGGTACTGAGGCAATTTTCTACCCTCATCTTGACTACAACTCTGAATGGCGACTTGGAAAAATGTGCACATTGTCCCACACATTTCTAATGCATTCAATTTGATAACATGTTACTTTCTTGTGCAATATACTTCAGATGTACATGTTGTTGGTATTTTATTTTGTTCATGTAAAACTTTTGTGCAATAAAACATTTTATTTTCTTAGATGTATTGTTCTGATGTACGAGTACGTTGAATTATGTTGTTGTTGGGTTAGATTTATGATGCACCAACACGAGATGATAATGTTACAACATTGCTAAGTTTTGTATCACTTCTAATGGGAATAAAAATTACACTTGCTGGAATCACACAAGCAGAAAAAGCACGTGCTCAGCTGCATTAATCTCCACTTCCTGTCATGCGGTGACAAGGAAGTGGTTCGAGTTCTAGAATTATCAGGATTCCCCTAGAACCGTACGGTGCATTATTCAAAGGCCTTCCGACACGTGTGTGGATATGTCTAACACTGGATCTATTCCCGAGAATATGAAGCTATTTATGTTACTAGTCGCATAACCTTGTGTTCAGAAACAAGGTGCTCGCACCCAGGAAACCTTGTCCCTACAGACATCCCGCCCCTGGTACACTTCACCTTCGTATCTTGAGCTAGTCGACACCATTTTTGTTATTGATTGTATTTACCTTCATCTTATGTAGTGATGGAGAGGTAGTTGTATAAATGACATGAGTTCTCTGTAAATGTTATAATGAATGTATGCTCAATGAAATTAACATAATAATAATTTAATAAAAATCAATAGTTAAAAGAACATGAAACAATCATGGAGCGGGTTTGATTTAGAGACAATTAGTCACTAGGCACAATCGTAACTGGATGCAAACTAGTACCTGAAGCCCTCGAATCATCAACAAGCCCTGGATTCGCCTACAACAAGCCCTGGAATCATCCACAAGCCCTGGATTTGCCTACAAGCCCTCAAATCATTAACAAGCCCTCGAATCATCAACAAGCCCTGGATTCGCCTACAACAAGCCCTCGAATCATCAACAACAAGCCCTGGATTTGCCAACAACAAGCTCTCGAATCATCGACAACAAACCCTCGACGGCCAACTTTTTGACCAAAACTACAATTATTTTGACAGAATCGGTGCATATTATGCCATGAGTGAAATCTTCCACATCATAAACTGTACACATAGACGACGGAGACACATCATTTTTATTAAATATAAATATTATGTAAATATAAATATTAAATTGTGTTTGAAAATGTATGGTTAATTAACGAACATAGAAAGTTTTATTTGCATATAAACCCACAAATGGGTCATTTATAAGCAATATAACAAATAATGTAAATAAAGCAGCATGGCAAAGATGGTAAGTATTACACACCCGCCAAGTATCTCGCCAGGGAGTTACAGTATGAACACCATAATAACAGTATTCATATATTATAAATGTATGACTATAAACAATGAATAGTTCATGTCAATATTTTACAGAGTTATGCTATGGGTGACTATCTAGGGCTGGGTTAGTCCAAATATTTAGATTTGAAAAATGTAACATTTTACTATCGAGGCATTTTTCAAATAACAGATAAAAAAATTTATGTATAGGTCTTATATCATAATCATCTATAGTGATTGCGTCACTTTGCATAGTGTGTTTTTACGTTTATTTATTGTCGCTACCGGTTGCCCATATGAGCGACGCCTCCTGAAGCGATTAGTTATTTTAGATTTTTGGAGGATAGTGCAATGATACAGACAGAGACCCATTCCAGAATGTTTCTTTTGCGTGCACAGTGTAAAGCACCGACATGAGACCTCGGTTTAACATCCCATCTGAAAGACTGTTAATTTTATTATGGTCAGATGTGGGATCGAATCTGCGATCGATGGATTACCAGTCCAGCGTGTTACCACTGGACTACAGATCCGTTTGTACTTTGCATAGAGTATACTCGCAATGTATATATAGGACTCAGTGGATGGATGGAGGAACAGAAGTGTAATGGAGAATGACGATGCTTCTGTGGATCATTGCTTTTGTCTGGCCTTGTCATGAGTTGTTAAAGCAGCATTACATCGTATGAAATAAAAGATATTTGAAAAATTCAATTTTTACGTATGGGTAGCAATGCTGCTACACATTCTAACATTATACTTTGTATGCTTATGTTCATATGGTAAAGAGTGTTTTTTTTGCGATAAAACAAACTCGAAACCGAAAGTAGGACTTTCCGAGTCTATCGTTTACGCATTTGTTTACAACCGGAACGCATCGTCCGCACTTGTTTACATTCGGAATGCATCGTCCGCATTTGTCCCACGTTGTCTTTTTTAATTAAATTACTTGATATATTGATTCATACGTCTGTTAGCTAAGTCTTTTAGGGACATTTCTACATCCCAGCGATGGGTTCGACATTAGAGGAAGATAGATAGTATATCATGTTCAAAATATATACGTTGTTTTCTACATCCTCTGTTGCTTCACGCATGCGAGCTGTGTGTGTTATATTTCGTGTGTTGATAAACAAATTCGCGTATACGACGGTTTAAATTTATTGGAATTTTATCGTTTCTGAGCAACTATTTCGATTTTTGTTAACACACACACAATAGTATTTATATTTTACCCAAAACATCCTTTTTTACGATGTAATGCTGCTTTAATGACTAGTTTAAATGTTATTCCTATGTTAACCCCATGGCTAAGGAACGTGAACGCTAGCAGAAGGCCGCACCTGTCGTATGATGGAAAAATATACAATATTTTAGCCATATAATTTTCACAATATGTTAAACTTATGCACCGGATTCATAAAGAGGCTGATTTCGGGAAGTTGTCAAAATTTATTATTGTTTTTCTCAAAATGCTGTTATCTTATTCAAATGAGCATTTATAACTATTCCTACGAACTTAAGTTGTTGAATATATTGTGCTTGACGAAGCTTCACGTCCCAGTGTACTTGGTGAGTTTGAAACTGATGAATTATGCTGTTTCTAAAGTGGGTGGGGTAGTAAGGAAAAGCTTAAAATAGATTATCCAATAACAAAAATGTATCCACAAATCCTCGGAACATACTCTTTTTAGACTATCTTTTAGAAGTTGTGGTAGCGCG
This sequence comes from Archivesica marissinica, assembly GCA_014843695.1. NCBI lineage: Eukaryota > Metazoa > Mollusca > Bivalvia > Venerida > Vesicomyidae > Archivesica > Archivesica marissinica. The sequence goes on along the minus strand of CM026391.1, from coordinate 53,698,652 downwards.
TTCGCTTCAGGTGCAAAAGCCCTGGAGTTTGAGCCCCGCTGGAGCCATTATGATTGTGCCCTTAGGCACTGAAGCCTTGATGGTATTTAAATTCCACGTTGCCTCCTCTATCTCCATTGTGGCAGTGTATGTATGTATGTATGTATGTACCATTAATGTCAAACCCCTTGCGGGGACCTAGACATGTTTTCCTGGGCATGCTTAGCCGACCATAGTGGTTAACCAGTACTAAGCAATGTGTGTGAGGTGCCTTGCTCAATGACACTACATATGAGGCCTGACTGAGTATCGAACCCGGACCGTTTGATTCCAAATCCGACGCTCTGCCATTGGACCACTGACGGCACATAGTACAAACATGAAACGATACATACGTGGCCTGACTGAGTATCGAACCCGGACCGTTCGATTCCAAATCCGACTCTCTACCATTGGACCACGGATGACACACGATGCAGTGGATTCCATCAGGAATGAGGTCTCGAGAATGATAAGTTGTAAGAACATGTTTCACAATCAAGCTAAAAATGTTTGTATAAACCGCCTGTTTTCCATATACCAACTCCCTCCGGAAAATGAAAGGGGTGGGCATTCCACTGGTGCCTGTTGTCAAGTGTCACATTTGTTATCGGGTTTCGATCATGGCAAGTATGTTGTGTCCTTGAGGAAGACATTGTTTAGTACTGTTTAACCGCTAAGGTATGTTAAGCCTACCGAGGGAAACATAAATGGAATACCACTGTACTGAACGACTATACAAGCATACCATTTAGAGGGGTGGCACGATTTACACATGAAACTCATAAAAAATTATTTTACTACAAATGTAATTAGTCAAACAAGCCGCACATTTATCTTTGATCACCCATACAATTATCACAAGAAAGATATCACAGGCATTTTTTCACTAACTGGCAATCACGTTATTTAATTATTATTAGATTAGTTCCGAGAAAAAGTGAAATAGTTCTTAATTTTTTACAAATATCTTCAGAACATGATATCTAAAAAAGGTAGATAACTCTTACAGCTTAATATAACATGATACAATACAGGTTACCTCCCTTGGTAGTAAAATAATATTTTATGCATTTCATGTGTTATTTTGGCGAAAACGTGGTAATTTTGTTGATGAAATATGATACATATATCTTCTAATACCATATATTGTATAGAAACCACATAAATATGGCCATACATAGCATATAAACGAAGATTTGGGTAAATCGTGCTGCCGATTTAGAGACCAAACATAATAATGTAGTATTACTATTTCTGGTTGGTTGGTCAACAATTGAGGCTGCGATGACCTCCATTTCATAAGCTTTCTGCTGCTGCTCATATACACATGTATGTATACATATAGTCCTATAAATAAGACCTCTACATAATTTGTTTCTTTCTGTTATTTCGAGGTCTTATCGGTAAAGCTCATTTTCGCATAGCACTTTCCGCCCTGATTCGATGGCGGGATTTCTGACCAATATTTTGAAGCTTTTCGGACATGAACGGTTATAAATGTGTGCATTGGTGTTAAGAATAATCCTAGATATTGAGAATGTTAAAAATATATTGTATTACCGTTGTGCATGTCATTTAGCTGTTTGAAGTCGACATGTGAAATTCTCCCATTTTTTCTGAATACTGTACATTATTGTGTATGCAAATTGTAAACAACATTATTTTGTATGGAAATTGTTAAAAAAAAAATTATGGGAGAAGGGAGGACCCCAGGGTGTGAAGTCAGATTGTGAGGGCAACTATTTCGCCCATGTCACCCCCTAGAGTAAGCACTGAATAATTGTTACTATTGCCGTTAGAAGTTAATTTAAATACACTTTTGGTATGTCATTTTCGATAAAAGTTAATTTAAATACATTGAAATCTGGGCTCACAGATTATGTATTTAACAGACAGGTCATGTTGTTGCCCTGATTTTAAGTGGACATTCACCTACGTAAACCATGGCTCATTCTAGGTCAGAATTTGTGGGAGAAGTGAGAAAGCGTGTGATTGCGTCCTTAAATTTTAATACATGCCAACAAGACAACAACATAGGATTAAAATAGACAGTATGACCAGGGTTCATTCTAGGTCAGAATTTTTGAGAAAGCGCGTGATTGCTTCCTTAAATGGTGCTCTTTAATATACTTCTGCAAAATAGGGTTAAAATGCACAGTACAACCATTAAATATAACATTTGAATAGAAGGAGTGCTTTATAATGGGCCAGTGTATCTTACTAGATGAGAGAAGTGGGGCCCCCAGAGGGCGAAGTCAGAGTCCCTAGGGCGACAATTTCGCCCACATCGCCCTCTAGAATGATCCCTGGTATGACAACATTTTAATAGAAGGAGTGCTTTGTAATGGGCCAGTGTTCAATGTATATTACTTGGCAAAGTCAGGGTCCCTAGGGCGAAATACTGTACATGTATATAGCCTTGATAGTGACAGGGTGTCATTTTTATACTTGCTTGGAATGGCGTAAACAAAATTTTTATGTATAGTGTCAAGCCTATGGTGTTCTTAAAAACTAAAAAGAAAAAAAGGTTTCATGGTTTTGAACCCGCAAACATTTGTCCAGACCCCAAGCATCTGTGGGACAGACAAGGTAACTAATGGCTATCTTGTTTTACAACCTATCAGGTGTGAGGGATGTCAAGTTCAGGGAGTCCCGACCAAGGCTTGTTGGATGAGAATGTAAAGCCAGGAGAGTTTGTTCTGCAGACATTGTTCCTGGAATTCTGTTCACTCTCCCAGAAAAAGATAGAGCTTGTTCTTGCAGAACCATTGGTATGTATAATTGTATATCATAGTTATCATAAATATGGACTTTTTCTAGAGCGGAATGGCAGGGTACCCTGCCCTTTTCAGACAAGCCCTGTGTTTTTAAATATAAGCGGCAAGCCTCAACAGGTGAGTGCCTCCGTGCGGGCAGACGTAGATAAACTTAGAACTTGTCCGTTTTTTTAAATATAAGCGGCAAGCCTCAACAGGTGAGTGCCTCCGTGCGGGCAGACGTAGATAAACTTAGAACTTGTCCGTTTTTTTAAATATAAGCGGCAAGCCTCAACAGGTGAGTGCCTCCGTGTGGGCAGACGTAGATAAACTTAGAACTTTTCCGTCTTTTTCGCAAATATGTACTGCCTCTTTGATCAATCACTGTAAGTCTGCAAAAACTAAAAGTCTATGGGCTAGCCTAACCCCAAAATATGCCCTCCTGCACCTCATCACAGCTCATAATACACCCTGTCTCTTCTGACCCACCTTGCCCTTTTTTCCACCCTAGAATAAACACTTAATATATGATGCTAGTTAACAAAATTATCTCAAAACTTTCCTCACATAATGTCATATCGGCATAGTCATTATAAATGGTCCTAGTCTAACAATAACTTGCATCATGTCGTCGTATTGATTATGGTCCTAGTCTGGCAATCAATTGCCTTGCACCACTTCACATCAGTGTAATGAGTATTATCCTAGTCTGGCAATCAATTGCCTCGCACCACTTCACACATCAGTGTAATGAGTATTATCCTAGTCTGGCAATCAATTGCCTCGCACCACTTCACACATCAGTGTAATGAGTATTATCCTTGTCTGGCAATCAATTGCCTCGCACCACTTCACACATCAGTGTAATGAGTATTATCCTTGTCTGGCAATCAATTGCCTCGCACCACTTCACATCAGTGTAATGAGTATTATCCTTGTCTGGCAATCAATTGCCTCGCACCACTTCACACATCAGTGTAATGAGTATTATCCTTGTCTGGCAATCAATTGCCTCGCACCACTTCACATCAGTGTAGTGAGTATTATCCTTGTCTGGCAATCAATTGCCTCGCACCACTTCACACATCAGTGTAATGAGTATTATCCTTGTCTGGTAATCACTTTACCCACATCGCAAAACATAATTGCATACGTTTGAGCTCTTGTATTTTCACCAGTGTTTCATTATAGCCATTCATTAGGTAAATTTACAGTATTATGGTGGAACATATAATGTCCTTTCTGATAGGCTGAATGTTAATATCCAATCTGTAATGTCCTTTCTGATAGGCTGAATGTTAATATCCAATCTGTAATGTCCTTTCTGATAGGCTGAATGTTAATATCCAATCTGTAATGTCCTGTCTGATAGGCTGAATGTTAATATCCAATCTGTAATGTCCTTTCTGATAGGCTGAATGTTAATATCCAATCTGTAATGTTCTGTCTGATAGGCTGAATGTTAATATCCAATCTGTAATGTCCTTTCTGATAGGCTGAATGTTAATATCCAATCTGTAATGTCCTTTCTGATAGGCTGAATGTTAATATCCAATCTGTAATGTCCTTTCTGATAGGCTGAATGTTAATATCCAATCTGTCGGACCAGGAAACTTAATTGGAATAAGACAAGAAAAGATGTCAATACTTAGAAGGCAATAAGTGACATTTAAAATGTGCATTAATAACTTGTCTTGTTTGCAACATATGATTTGTATATGATTCTAGGAGAAGCTGCTAACAAAGTCGTTACAGAAAGGTGATGACCAACAGTTTGACCAGGTATGGCGTATTTACAATTCCAATAACATCTTTTCACATTCAATTTGCTAAAATAATTTGTAAAATGTCAAATTATAAATTTCTTACATTAGTTGTGTACAATATTAATATTGTGTCTTTAATTTAAAACATCTATGAATATATACATGATGGATTGATGATGCTGATTCTTAGTCAAGAAAATAATTACATTGTTTAGACAAACACTATACTAATAGTACTGTTATTATCAATCAAACAAACACTTTTCTGTAATTATTTAGAATTACTGTACAAACGTCCCAAATAATTTGTACAACTATGTGATAGGAATCCAATCAGTGATATACGTAATGGTACTACTATGGGATAGAAATTCAATCTGTGACATCACACGCTTCTAGCATTAATATTTTATTTAGACCCACTATTAATTCAAACAAAACATCGGTGTGACTATAAACATTTTTAACAGTTCTAATTATAGCCACTTGGCCACGCCGCTCCTAATTCTAATTCTAGTTGAAAAGTCAATTAATTTCATTTTTATGTAATTCCTGTACGTATTATTCTAGGAAATAGCTTGAGCAATACGATCTGAAATGAACAAACTTTCGTAGTTTTTGTTGCCCGTTGATGTGGAGCATTAACATCCACTCATGCGACTGTTTCGTAGCCGGCCTACCAATACCCTAAATATATGATCGTGTGTTGCGACTGCTTCGTAGCCGACCTACCAATACCCTAAATATATGATCGTGTGTTGCGACTGTTTCGTAGCCGGCCTACCAATACCCTAAATATATGATCGTGTGTTGCAACTGTTTCGTAGCCGGCCTACCAATACCCTAAATATATGATCGTGTGTTGCGACTGTTTCGTAGCCGGCCTACCAATACCCTAAATATATGATCGTGTGTTGCGACTGTTTCGTAGCCGGCCTACCAATACCCTAAATATATGATCGTGTGTTGCGACTGTTTCGTAGCCGGCCTACCAATACCCTAAATATATGATCGTGTGTTGCGACTGTTTCGTAGCCGGCCTACCAATATCCTAAATATATGATCGTGTGTTGCGACTGTTTCGTAGCCGGCCTACCAATACCCTAAATATATGATCGTGTGTTGCGACTGTTTCGTAGCCGGCATACCAATACCCTAAATATATGATCGTGTGTTGCGACTGTTTCGTAGCCGGCCTACCAATACCCTAAATATATGATCGTGTGTTGCGACTGTTTCGTAGCCGGCCTACCAATACCCTAAATATATGATCGTGTGTTGCAATATTTTGGTTATGGGTGATTCAAAAATAATAGAAAACATGAACACAACAGTTTTTAATTGAAAATCAAAAGCGCACAAGGAAAAACGAATAGCGTGTGCAAACCGAGATATACGCTGCAGCTATATTTAAAATATACTGCAAAATTATGAAACAATCAACACCAGTACTGTGTACCTACCTGATGTTTGATTTTCTACTCAAGTGAGTAATTGATCGCAATTATCGAGAGTAGAAGCCCATGTCAAAGTGAATATGTGATAATGCCTTTGTCCTGCGCTGTCAATCTCACTGTCCAAAGCGAACACAGGCTTCTGGGCGGGGCTTAACCCATTTCATTCTGGATACATTTAAAAGCTTTTGCAAACAACATAGATCCAGATCAGCCGCAGCGTGATGCTGCGTGCTGATCAGGATCTATGATGTTTGCTATATAGCCAAGTGTCTTAGCAAGATCATTTGAATAGCAAACAGCATAGAGCCTGATCAGACGGAACATTCTGTGGCGGTTGATCTGGCTCCATGTTCTTTGCAAATACTGTTTGACCGGTATCCAGAATGAAATAGGTTAAAATGAGTAGCGCATGTCATTGTGTAATCCACACTCACTATAGCAAGAGGATTATCAACTGGCAATATATACAGATAATGTACGTCCACTGAGAATAAAATGGCCGTACTTCGTGAATTTTCGCCATACATCCTTGACCCCCTGGTCGAGATGACGCCATTATTGGAACCCCTGGTCTATGCAAAATACCATTGATTTAAGACCAAAGTTGGTTGGAGGTCAACTTATAGTGGTGTACAAGCGCATATGTACGTAATTTAAACATTTTCTTCCCATTTTTCTGAAAAAATGTCCGAATGCCCATTTTTGCATGGCGCCTGCCATATGCAATCACTCTTTCTTGTGTGTGTTTAAGTTACTGAATGCCCTCAGCAGCGTGGCTGAACAGAGTCTTCCGTCCCTGTTACAAAGTCTATTCCGATGGTGCGAGCGACAATTGCTGATAGAGGAGGGCGGACATGATGCTAGACTTAGACATCGAAGTAAAGGGTTAGTGTCCTTTGTTTTATATAATTGCTGGTGTGACAGTTTTCAATATTGTGCACATGTAGATAATTAATCATTAAACTAAGCTCAATTAATGACCCCAGTCCAAGGTCATCAATCATTCTCTAAGTTGAGAATATACATGTATATTATTGCAGAAACATATAGCTACGGGTTCATTCTAGGTCAGAATTTGTGGGCTTCCTTAAATGGAGTTCTTTAATATACCTCTGCAAAATAGGGTTAAAATGCACAGTACAACCATTAAATACAACATTTGAATAGAAGGAGTGCTTTATAATGGGCCAGTGTATCTTACTAGACAAAATTTTGTTTGAAAATCATAAAAACCAAATTTTTTATTTTATTAGGGGGAAGTGGAGCCCTCAGAGGGCGAAGTCGGGGTCCCTAGGGCGACAATTTCGCCCACATCGCCCTCTAGAATGATCCCTGAGCTAAGTCCTACTGGATGTTTCATATCTGAAATGTCTATTTATTAGACTTGTAGTGCTTGTTGCACACAATGGATCTGTGAAGGAAGTCGTGATAGCCCAGTGGTAGTGTTACGATTGTGCCCTTAGGCAAGGCATTTAAATTCCACATTGCCTACTCTCTCTCTCGGGGGCGATGGATTCCATCAGGAATGAGGTTTAATATAAGCTGTAATAACTTGTTTTGCAATCGAGCTAAATAAATTTGTATAAACTGTCTGAATAAGTGCTTAGTGGTTCACCTGAGGTCTTGCTCCACCAATAAAAGTTTGATAGTTGCCACAAGACGTAAGCTGCTTGGGACATTTGGCAGTAATCTTGACAATAGACTTAGGTTTAAATTTGATCTTTAATTGTATGTATGTATGTTTCTTTAATGTCAAACCCCTCGCAGGGACTTAGACATGTTTCCCTGGGCAGGCTTAGCCGACCTAAGCGATTAACCAGTACTAAGCAATGTGTGTGAGGTGCCTTGCTCAATGACACTACATACGTGGCCTGACCGAGTATCGAACCCGGGACAGTTCGATTCCAAATCCGACGCTCTACCACTGGACCACGGACGCCACGTATGCATGATGCCATGAATATAAAGACTTGCAAGTGATAGTATTTCTTTCATTTTTGTAGGAGTAAAGATTACCTATGTGAAAGAAGAGATGTGAGTAATGCAGTTTTCTTGTTATTTGAATATACAGATCTACAATTTCCTTCACAAGTTTCAACAAATTACAATAATAATTCGCACTCACATACGGATAAAAGATTTGTGTGTAACCATGGAAACCTGAATACCAGGTGAAAACACATACCGAATCCTGTGGCCATCATACGATCTCACACAGTTTGTTATTCAGTGATAAAACCATGCTATCTCACACACTGTGGTCACATACTATCTCACACACTGTAGTCACATACTATCTCACACACTGTGGTCACATACTATCTCACACACTGTAGTCACATACTATCTCACATACTATCTCACATACTATCTCACATACTATCTCACATACTGTAGTCACATACTATCTCACATACTGTGGTCACATACTATCTCACACACTGTGGTCACATACTATCTCACACACTGTAGTCACATACTGTAGTCACATACTATCTCACACACTGTAGTCATATACTATCTCACACACTGTAATCACATACTGTCTCACACACTGTAGTCACATACTATCTCACACACTGTAGTCACATACTATCTCACACACTGTAGTCACATACTATCTCACACACTGTAGTCACATACTATCTCACACACTGTGGTCACATACTATCTCACACACTGTAGTCACATACTATCTCACATACTATCTCACACACTGTAGTCACATACTATCTCACACACTGTAGTCACATACTATCTCACACACTGTAGTCATATACTATCTCACACACTGTAGTCACATACTGTCTCACACACTGTAGTCACATACTATCTCACACACTGTAGTCACATACTATCTCACACACTATCTCACACACTGTAGTCACATACTGTGGTCACATACTATCTCACACACTGTAGTCATATACTATCTCACACACTGTAGTCACATACTGTCTCACACACTGTAGTCACATACTATCTCACACACTGTAGTCACATACTATCTCACACACTGTAGTCACATACTATCTCACACACTGTAGTCACATACCATCTCACACACTGTAGTCACATACTGTAGTCACATACTATCTCACACACTGTAGTCACATACTATCTCACACACCGTAGTCACATACTATCTCACACACTGTAGTCACATACTATCTCACACACTGTGGTCACATACTGTCTCACACACTGTAGTCACATACTATCTCACACACTGTGGTCACACACTGTAGTCACATACTATCTCACACAATGTGGTCACATACTATCTCACACACTGTAGTCACATACTATCTCACACACTGTGGTCACATACTGTAGTCACATACTGTCTCACATACTATCTCACACACTGTAGTCACATACTGTCTCACACACTGTGGTCACATACTGTAGTCACATACTGTCTCACACACTGTAGTCACATACTATCTCACACACTGTAGTCGCATACTATCTCATACACTGTAGTCACATACTCAGGGCCCACATTGGGCTGAAAAAAGTTGGGGCCACTTATCTGTGTGAACGAAGGGGTGGATGCGTTTGATTTTGTTGTTGCTATTTTTATTTGTAAATTGTGAGATTCTAGCCCGTTTTTTTCTGGAAGAACTATTAATATAGAATGAAGGTATGTATACCTGTTAAGGCCAAATGTTTATTTTAAAATGCAGCCCTGTGACAGTGATTAATAATGGAAGCCAACACAGGATTACATATCAAATGAACTTTACGCTCAAAAAGACATGCATACTATTCATTTTTGAAGACAATCCAATGATCTTTTACAACTTAATTATTTTCCTGGTCAGAATTACATATATTTATACATGTACAAGTATCCACTATGTCTAACAAATCGCACAACATTCAGTTCAAAATGCGTCTGTTCTTCTTGCCGATTTGAAGTTGAACTTGTCTGGGCCGTCGATGGAAATTTTCATCAGGTTGTCTAGGTTTCATTCACTAAGTTCATTTCGGACGTTTAAAATCGAAAGTAGCCATTTTGACAAGTGGCGATTTGGACAAGTTTCATTCACTTTTTATATAGTTGAGGACACGAAAATCATATTTTTCACAACTACTACCTTTGATCTTATTTGTGAAAAACAACGCCAATAATTATTACCGATCATGTACTGCCATTTTCATAAAGGACCTCATATATCGAATCATTCCCATCATACAAAACTGTAAATGCGTGATCATATACCGCTAATGTAAAAGTTTGTTTTGTTTTGATTGCAATTTATGAAGCGAATATGCCTCCAGCACATGTACACAGCTGTTTTGACTGTGAATCGATTGTTTCTCCAAACCATAGCGTATACCAGAGCAAAAAAATTGTAACCTGTCAAAGATACAATGAACACAGACTGTGTATCGATTTTTCTTTAACTGGAAAGCGCCATCGTTAATGGTAAATAAAACCAGTCGAGTACGAAAGGTTACAATATATGGCACAAACGTTATTTATGCCAATTTTTTTGTCCAATTTTCTGAAAATCACCAAATTGAAATTTTAGGAGCCATTTCTATCGCAAAATCGGCTCTTGTGAATACAGTAAGATATAAAGAAGTGATGTATATTTTGCTGATGGGACACTGGCAGTAGTGTTGAAGGCCCATGGAATACAGTAAGATATAAAGAAGTGATGTATATTTTGCTGGTGGGACACTGATAGTAGTGTTGAAGGGCTGTGGAATACAGTAAGATATAAAGAAGTGATGTATATTTTGCTGATGGGACACTGGCAGTAGTGTTGAAGGCCCATGGAATACAGTAAGATATAAAGAAGTGATGTATATTTTGCTGATGGGACCCTGGTAGTAGTGTTGAAGGGCCATGGAATACAGTAAGATATAAAGAAGTGATGTATATTTTGCTGATGGGACACTGATAGTAGTGTTGAAGGCCCATGGAATACAGTAAGATACAAAGAAGTGATGTATATTTTGCTGATGAGACCCTGGTAGTAGTGGTGAAGGCCCATGGAATACAGTAAGATATAAAGAAGTGATGTATATTTTGCTGGTGGGACACTGGTAGCAGTGTTGAATGGCCATGGAATACAGTAAGATATAAAGAAGTGATGTATATTTTGCTGGTGGGACACTGGTAGCAGTGTTGAATGGCCATGGAATACAGTAAGATATAAAGAAGTGATGTATATTTTGCTGGTGGGACACTGGTAGCAGTGTTGAATGGCCATGGAATACAGTAAGATATAAAGAAGTGATGTATATTTTGCTTGACCGTAATCGTTTATATATAAGACGCAGTTTTTTCCCCATCCAAAATCATGTCCAAAAGTCTGCTGCATCTTGTACGTCCTAGCGACCTATATACAAAGGATTACGGTATTTATCATTATTAAGTAAGAGGTGATGAGTGCATTGTGTATATTGCTGTTTCAGTTGGCGGTGGAGTTTGTATACTGTCTGGTGCTCATTGATGTACTAACCAAGGTGAGCTATTACATTAACATATACATGTCGGCATGTTAACCATATGTACATCTTTACCAAAGTTCAAACCCACCAGTTTTTGAAACAAAATGTTAATCATTTTACCAAATTAACTTATGTTGCTTCGGGACCGGATGGTACTATTTTGTCATACAATAACATGGTTCATGGCTTGAACTACATTGGAAAAGTGCCGCTGAGCTTCCTTGCCTCATTTCTCATGGAGCTACCTTTCATCATCACTTCACCCTGTGCTGCGTTGCCTCACTTCTCATGGAGCTACCTTTCATCACCACTTCACCCTGTGCTGCCTTACATCACTTCACCCTGTGCTGCCTTGCCTCATTTCACCCTGTGTTGCCTTGCCTCACTTCTCCCTGTGCTGCCTTTCCTCACTTCACCCTGTGCTGCCTTGCCTCACTTCACCCTGTGCTGCCTTGCCTCACTTCACCCTGTGCTGCCTTGCCTCACTTCACCCTTGTGCTGCCTTGCCTCACTTCTCATGGAGCTACCTTTCATCACCACTTCACCCTGTGCTGCCTTGCCTCACTTCACCCTGTGTTGCCTTGCCTCACATCACCCTGTGCTGCCTTGCCTCACTTCACCCTGTGTTGCCTTGCCTCACATCACCCTGTGCTGCCTTGCCTCACTTCACCCTGTGCTGCCTTGCCTCACGTCACCCTGTGCTGCCTTGCCTCACTTCTCCCTGTGCTGCCTTGCCTCACTTCTCCCTGTGTTGCCTTGCATTACTTCACCCTGTGCTGCCTTGCCTCACTTCACCCGGTGCTGCCTTGCCTCACTTCACCCTGAGCTGCATTCCCTCACTTCACCCTGAGCTACCTTGTCTCACTTCACCCTGAGCTGCCTTCCCTCACTTCACCCTGAGCTGACTTGTCTTACTTCACTCTGAGTTGCAATGTCTTCCTTCACCCTGAGCTGCATGGTCTGACTTCACCCTGAGCTGCCATGTCTCACTTCACCCTGAGTCACCTTTTCTCACTTCACCCTGAGCTGCCTTTCCTCACTTCACCCTGAGCTGCTTTGCCTCACTTCTTCATATATTTGTTTTCATATAGATATTGATTATAATTGTAGTATAATTCATAACCATGTATTCTATGGGAATGGAAGTGGCACCGATATATCTATATGTCGGGCAAGCCCTTAGTTTATACAAATTTATTTTAGCTCGATTGCGAAACAAGTTATTTCAACTTATATAAATCACTTTCGAGACCTCATTCCTGATGGAATCCATCGCCACGAGGGAGAGAGAAGAGGCAATGTGGAATTTAAATGCCTTGCCTAAGGGCACAATCGTAACGGCTCCAGTGGGGGCTCGAACTCCGGACCTTTCGCACCTGAAGCGAACGCGCATCCACTGCGCTCTCACGACTTCCACTGACCCTTGGCAAACCCTTGGACACACCCTCTATGCCCTTGACTGCAGATGTTGCAATCTATGACATGGTTTACTTTCAGCTATCTTACCATCCCGGACACGATGATCTGGTGGGGAGGATTATATGTCAAGCATTCAAACATTTCAAGTATAAAGATGGGTAGGTATTGTTCGCCAGATACACTAGTTGAATACGCATTATGTAGCTTGTCATTGGTGTGCATTATGTACAGTTAGCTTGTCATTGGTGTGCATTATGTACAGTTAGCTTGTCATTGGTGTGCATTATGTACAGTTAGCCTGCCATTGGTGTGCATTATGTACAGTTAGCCAGTCATTGGTGTGCATTATGTACAGTTAGCCTGTCATTGGTGTGCATTATGTACAGTTAGCTTGTCATTGGTGTGCATTATGTACAGTTAGCCTGCCATTGGTGTGCATTATGTACAGTTAGCCTGTCATTGGTGTGCATTATGTACAGTTAGCCTGTCATTGGTGTGCATTATGTACAGTTAGCCTGCCATTGGTGTGCATTATGTACTGTTAGCTTGTCATTGGTGTGCATTATGTACAGTTAGCCTGTCATTGGTGTGCATTATGTTCAGTTAGCTTGTCATTGGTGTGCATTATGTACAGTTAGCCTGCCATTGGTGTGCATTATGTACAGTTAGCCTGCCATTGGTGTGCATTATGTACAGTTAGCCTGCCATTGGTGTGCATTATGTACAGTTAGCCAGTCATTGGTGTGCATTATGTACAGTTATTTAGCCTGCCATTGGTGTGCATTATGTACAGTTAGCTTGTCATTGGTGTGTATTATGTACAGTTAGCTTGTCATTGGTGTGCATTATGTACAGTTAGCCTGCCATTGGTGTGCATTATGTACTGTTAGCCTGCCATTGGTGTGCATTATGTACAGTTAGGTAGCCTGCCATTGGTGTGCATTATGTACAGTTAGCCAGTCATTGGTGTGCATTATGTACAGTTATTTAGCCTGCCATTGGTGTGCATTATGCACAGTTAGCCTGTCATTGGTGTGCATTATGTACAGTTAGCCTGTCATTGGTGTGCATTATGTACAGTTAGCTTGTCATTGGTGTGCATTATGTACAGTTAGCTTGTCATTGGTGTGCATTATGTACAGTTAGCCTGCCATTGGTGTGCATTATGTACAGTTAGCTTGCCATTGGTGTGCATTATGTACAGTTAGCCTGCCATTGGTGTGCATTATGTACAGTTAGCCTGTCATTGGTGTGCATTATGTACAGTTAGCTTGTCATTGGTGTGCATTATGTACAGTTAGCCTGCCATTGGTGTGCATTATGTACAGTTAGCCTGCCATTGGTGTGCATTATGTACAGTTAGCCTGCCATTGGTGTGCATTATGTACAGTTAGCCTGCCATTGGTGTGCATTATGTACAGTTAGCCTGTCATTGGTGTGCATTATGTACAGTTAGCCAGTCATTGGTGTGCATTATGTACAGTTAGCCTGTCATTGGTGTGCATTATGTACAGTTAGCCTGCCATTGGTGTGCATTATGTACAGTTAGCCTGCCATTGGTGTGCATTATGTACAGTTAGCCTGTCATTGGTGTGCATTATGTACAGTTAGCCTGCCATTGGTGTGCATTATGTACAGTTAGCCTGTCATTGGTGTGCATTATGTACAGTTAGCCTGTCATTGGTGTGCATTATGTACAGTTAGCCTGTCATTGGTGTGCATTATGTACAGTTAGCCTGCCATTGGTGTGCATTATGTACAGTTAGCCTGCCATTGGTGTGCATTATGTACAGTTAGCCTGCCATTGGTGTGTATTATGTACAGTTAGCCTGCCATTGGTGTGCATTATGTACAGTTAGCTTGTCATTGGTGTGCATTATGTACAGTTAGCCTGTCATTGGTGTGCATTATGTACAGTTAGCTTGTCATTGGTGTGCATTATGTACAGTTAGCTTGTCATTGGTGTGCATTATGTACAGTTAGCTTGTCATTGTTGTGCATTATGTACTGTTAGCTTGTCATTGGTGTACATTATGTACAGTTAGCTTGTCATTGGTGTGCATTATGTACTGTTAGCTTGTCATTGGTGTGCATTATGTACAGTTAGCCTGTCATTGGTGTGCATTATGTACAGTTAGCCAGTCATTGGTGTGCATTATGTACAGTTAGCCTGTCATTGGTGTGCATTATGTACAGTTAGCCTGCCATTGGTGTGCATTATGTACAGTTAGCCTGTCATTGGTGTGCATTATGTACAGTTAGCCTGTCATTGGTGTGCATTATGTACAGTTAGCCTGCCATTGGTGTGCATTATGTACAGTTAGCCTGTCATTGGTGTGCATTATGTACAGTTAGCCTGTCATTGGTGTGCATTATGTACAGTTAGCCTGCCATTGGTGTGCATTATGTACAGTTAGCCTGTCATTGGTGTGCATTATGTACAGTTAGCCTGTCATTGGTGTGCATTATGTACAGTTAGCCTGCCATTGGTGTGCATTATGTACAGTTAGCCTGTCATTGGTGTGCATTATGTACAAGTAACTACCACACATGATTTTCCTTGTGACTGTTGTATTATATATTCAACTGTTATAAAAAGTTCCATTACAGGACAATCCTTTCTTTGTGAAGTTGATAATATCCACTCTACATTCTCTCCGTAGAGGTTATATATAGAGGTTCTGCATCCAGATACTCAACCATTTTTTAGGGAGAAGTGAGGCCCCAGGGGGTGAAGTCAGAGTCCCTATTTCGCCCATGTTACCCTCTAGAATGAACCCTGTAAGCTGCATTTATTTTGTTTGACCGAAGGATTTCTTGTCTGACGTGTCAGGCAGTCCTGCGGATTTCGGGAAGACTGCCCTGTAATCTCAACTTCACGCTGTAGTACTTTTTTCAATTTTTAGATTAATACTTGCAATTGCTGTTGATATATAAAGTGAACTTTTAAATGTTATCAATATCGTAAACATAGCATGTTTAGCATTTATTATATTTCTAATCTCCATTATGCATGTTTGAGACTGTAAATCATTATTCGCAAGAGTTGTTTTTGGTGCAAAACATTTCCAGTAGAATTTGTGATAGCGCATTGTTAGCGAGTTCGCTTCAAGTGCGAGAGACCCCGAGTTTGCACCCCACTGGAGCCGTTACGTTTGTGTCCTTAGGCAAGGTATTTAAATTCCACATGCCTCTTCTTTCTCCCTCGTGGCGATGGATTCCAACAGGAATGAGGTCTCGAGAATGATTAATATATGTTGTAAGAACTTGTTTCGCAATCGAGCTAAAATATATTTGTATAAACTAAACTCCACACATAACATAAGTTAAATATGTTAGCAATATTGGTCTGGTAGACAACATCAATTTAATAATAAGCTGACTAATAGTAGAGTGTTCGGATACGATCAATTTATGTGTGCTGTATTTTTAACACAATCTTTCACTTTGTGATTTTTCGCGAAAATGGAACAAAATTAATAGTGATTTACAGTATACTCTATTGTATTGTTTTGCTACATATTAACCCTCAACCTGCCAACCACAACTAAAGTCGCTTCTGCAAACAGCATAGAGCCAGATCAGACGGCCCAGAACATGCCTCTATTCTGTTTGCTATTCAGATAGTGGAGCTAAAACACTTGTCTGAAAGGCAAACAACATATATCCTTATCAGACACGGCATAACGCCTGCTGATCTGGATCTATGTTGTTTGCACATCCGCCCAATGTAATCGGCAGGTTAAGGGTTAATGTAATATAGTATCTATTGTATATACATGTGTTTTTGAATGCTAGTCTAGCCCATATAATTCTGTATGAGAATGCTGGTGTATGTAGGACTGTGTAATCATGTATGTATTGTTATACTGAGGGGATCTCCACGGCAGAGTGAGCTATGTTATAATACCTGAGGGTGTGGGGGGTGTCTGCACGGCAGAGTGAGCTATGTTATAATACCTGAGGGTGTGGGGGGTGTCTCCACAACAGAGTGAGATGTATTGTAATATCTGGAGTGGGGGGGGGGTGTGTCTTCACGGCAGAGTGAGATGTATTGTAATATCTGGGGGGAGGGGGGTGTCTCCACAACAGAGTGAGATGTATTGTAATACCTGGGGTGTGGGGGGGGGGGTGTCTCCACAACAGAGTAAGATGTATTGTAATACCTGAGGGTGTGGGGGGTGTCTCCACAACAGAGTGAGATGTATTGTAATACCTGGGGTGTGTGGGGGGGGGGAGTCTCCACAACAGAGTGAGATGTATTGTAATATCTGGAGTGGGGGGGGGGGGGTGTCTCCACAACAGAGTGAGATGTATTGTAATATCTGGGGGGGGGGGTGTCTCCACAACAGAGTGAGATGTATTGTAATATCTGGGGTGGGGGGGTGTCTCCACAACAGAGTGAGATGTATTGTAATATCTGGGGTGTGGGGGGGGGGAGTCTCCACAACAGAGTGAGATGTATTGTAATATCTGGGGGGGGTGTCTCCACAACAGAGTGAGATGTATTGTAATATCTGGGGGGTGTCTCCACAACAGAGTGAGATGTATTGTAATATCTGGGGGGTGTCTCCACAACAGAGTGAGATGTATTGTAATATCTGGAGGGGGGGGGGGGTGTCTCCACAACAGAGTGAGATGTATTGTAATATCTGGGGGGGGGGGTGTCTCCACAACAGAGTGAGATGTATTGTAATATCTGGGGGGGTGTCTCCACAACAGAGTGAGATGTATTGTAATACCTGGGGTGTGGGGGGGGAGTCTCCACAACAGAGTGAGATGTATTGTAATACCTGGGGTGTGTGGGGGGGGGGGTGTCTCCACAACAGAGTGAGATGTATTGTAATATCTGGAGGGGGGGGGGGTGTCTCCACAACAGAGTGAGATGTATTGTAATATCTGGAGTGGGGGGGGGGTGTCTCCACAACAGAGTGAGATGTATTGTAATACCTGAGGGTGTGGGGGGTGTCTCCACAACAGAGTGAGATGTATTGTAATACCTGGGTGTGTGGGGGGGGGGGGGTGTCTCCACAACAGAGTGAGATGTATTGTAATACCTGGGGTGTGGGGGGGTGTCTCCACAACAGAGTGAGATGTATTGTAATACCTGGGGTGTGTGGGGGGGGTGTCTCCACAACAGAGTGAGATGTATTGTAATATCTGGAGGGGGGGGGGTGTCTCCACAACAGAGTGAGATGTATTGTAATATCTGGAGTGGGGGGGTGTCTCCACAACAGAGTGAGATGTATTGTAATATCTGGAGTGGGGGGGTGTCTCCACAACAGAGTGAGATGTATTGTAATACCTGGGGTGTGTGGGGGGGGGGGTGTCTCCACAACAGAGTGAGATGTATTGTAATACCTGGGGTGTGGGGGGGTGTCTCCACAACAGAGTGAGATGTATTGTAATACCTGGGGTGTGTGGGGGGGGTGTCTCCACAACAGAGTGAGATGTATTGTAATATCTGGAGGGGGGGGGGTGTCTCCACAACAGAGTGAGATGTATTGTAATATCTGGAGTGGGGGGGGTGTCTCCACAACAGAGTGAGATGTATTGTAATATCTGGAGTGGGGGGGTGTCTCCACAACAGAGTGAGATGTATTGTAATATCTGGAGTGGGGGGGGGGTGTCTCCACAACAGAGTGAGATGTATTGTAATACCTGGGGTGTGGGGGGGTGTCTCCACAACAGAGTGAGATGTATTGTAATATCTGGAGTGGGGGGGGGTGTCTCCACAACAGAGTGAGATGTATTGTAATATCTGGAGTGGGGGGGGGGGTGTCTCCACAACAGAGTGAGATGTATTGTAATACCTGGGGTGTGGGGGGGTGTCTCCACAACAGAGTGAGATGTATTGTAATATCTGGAGTGGGGGGGTGTCTCCACAACAGAGTGAGATGTATTGTAATATCTGGAGTGGGGGGGGGTGTCTCCACAACAGAGTGAGATGTATTGTAATATCTGGGGTGTGGGGGGGGTGTCTCCACAACAGAGTGAGATGTATTGTAATATCTGGAGTGGGGGGGGGTGTCTCCACAACAGAGTGAGATGTATTGTAATACCTGGGGTGTGGGGGTGTCTCCACAACAGAGTGAGATGTATTGTAATATCTGGAGTGGGGGGGGTGTCTCCACAACAGAGTGAGATGTATTGTAATACCTGGGGTGTGGGGGGGGGGGGTGTCTTCACGGCAAGAGTAAAGGAACAACATTACATACTCCTGAGCTATATTATAATACACGGGGGAGGTGGAGGGGGGGTCTCCATGGACTCCTGAGATGTATTATAATACCAGGGGTGTGGGAGGGGGAGGGAGTCTCAAATGGCTGAGTAATTAACGTCATTAGCTTATTTATAGTCAGGGGAATGCAAGCTTCATTTGATTTTTTGAAATCATGTTTCAGTGATACGGATAAGAGGTAAGGTTATGTTGAAGCTAGAATTTCTTTCAGGTCGAATATTTGTTTATTTACTAGCTCGACTATTCAAATATTTAAGGAATAAAAAGAGCTTTCTCACTTCCACACTGCAGTTGATGTTGCTCCTTGTAATCTGGTTGTTTTTACTCGATGACTTCAGTTAGCAATGAGTTACTGACAGGAAGCTTGCTAACCTAACTGATAACAAACTCTAATCTGCGATTGATTTTGGAGTAACGATCGAGATTAGTGTTGATAAAAGTCTGCCTCAGTGGTCGAGTGGTTACGGTCGCTGACTTGTATACCACTGTAACCTATCATCACTGATGGTCACGGGTTCGAGCCCCGCTCAGACCGTGTCTCATTTATATGAAAAAGTTGGCAGTTTCTTACGGAGGTTGGTGCACCCAAGTACTGGTTAACTGCTGGAGCCTGCCCAGGAAAGGTGTTGTTAAGTAAACTGCCCGTCGGCGATATAGCCCGAAATGGTGCTGATGCAGGCGTAAAACCCGAAATATAACATAAATAGTGTTGCTAAAACGGGAAAAGTAACTTTAAAAGAAATATTTATATCAAATTTGGTTGAGTGCTTGTAGCTTATAAGAAAATTGGATTATTTTTGGGGTCACTGTTGTTGAAAATTGAAATTGTTTCAGTTGAATAAATGGTACCAAAGCTGATGCATATAATCATGGTTTAAGTTTGAAGACAAAGCCAGTGTTCCCAGATGGTGGTGCTTAGAATTTATAGTTGAAGACAGTGGCTTGATTGGGGTCAATTGTGTCATGGTCAAGGTTAATAAAATACAACAATTTCTAACTTGATTAAACTTTGAGAAAGGTAGGTTTATCCTATCTAAGCATCGGTATACCTGTGTTACAAGAGTATTTTATAGAAAAGAAATAGTTTCCACTCTAGACTTGTTTAACCCATTCAACACCAAGTAACTGACATGGACTGGTCCATGATATTCTTAGACCAATAAATGAATAAGAAAATTACATTCGGATCAGTTCATTTATCAAAATGGGTAATTTTTTTCTAAAAATAGTTATATTACTTGAAAAAAGTGCAGATCCTGATGAGACGGCTCGTCTGGATCTACACTTTTTTGTAAGCCAATTTAGAGGTCTGTGGTGTTGAAAGGGTTAAATAGTCGAGTGTCACTGACCTTCATACGGCTGTTACATTTCATGGGTTTGTGCACTTGCTCTAGCCTGGGAACAGGCGTTGATATATTTTGCCTGGTCAGTCAAATAAATATATTTTAACAGCGAGGCCATTAATTGGGCCGTATTGAGTTTCTGATAATGTCATTTTGCCAGAAGCTAAAATGTGAAAAATCGACAGACTGGAACCCAGGCAACACTTACCGTGATAGCGGGAACTTGGGTTAATTCTTTATACATTGCACATGCTTTTGGTGACGGCACCAAGTGGGGAAGTCGTGATGGTGCAGTGGATGCGCGTTCGCTTCAGGTGCGAAAGGTCTTGAGTTCGAGCCCCGCTGGAGCCGTTATGATTGTGTCCTTAGGCAAGGCATTTAAATTCCACGTTGCCTCTTCTCTCCCTCGTGGCGATGGATTCCATCAGGAATGAGGTCTCGAGAGTGATTTATATAAGTTGAAAGAACTTGTTTCGCAATCGAGCTAAAATAAATTTGTATAAACTAAGTGGGGAAAAAAGCTACGGGTGTATACAGAGTTTGTTTGTTGATGCATGTAATTCCAACCCAATCTTATAGGAAATAGAATGGCATGGAATGATGTTTGCTTGACAAATGTTTTGGGTTTTGAGTTGTTGCACCCAGTCTGTTATCTTGACAAATTACGCTTTAATGTTTGCTTCGGTGCACTTTTGTTCTGCAGCATGACATTTGTGTTCTAGTACCTTTCTTATTTAATCTAGACTCTGTTTCATGATAAGAACTTATCTTTATCTGAATTATAGCTTATATCGTTCACTTCTATTTCAATTGTTCTGGTTATTTTTACGTATCTTGCCATCTTGGTTTCTGAATAGCTCTTTGTATCCTGCTTTCAGAATAGTTCTTTGTATCCTGCTTTCAGAATAGTTCTTTGTATCCTGCTTTCAGAATAGTTCTTTGTATCCTGCTTTCAGAATAGTTCTTTGTATATTGCTTTCAGAATAGTTCTTTGTATATTGCTTTTTGATTAGTTCTTCATATCTTCAGTCTCGTTAGTTCTTTGTATTTTTCTTTTATGATTAGTTCTGTGTGTCCTGCTGTCTGCATAGTTTCTGAATATTTCTGTTTTATTCTGCTTTTCAATTAGTTCTTTGTATCTTGGTTTCTGATTAGTTCTTTGTTGTTGTTTTTTTGAAGGCTCAATGTGGCCAATTATTGTCCCAACGGCAGCAGCGTTATTGCCATTGAATGGCTCAATAATGTCTATGCCATTATCTTGAAATTATGTCCTGGATTGAATTATATTTGGTACACATAATAAATGATGTATCTGTGACTGTCTGCTGATATAGGGCTATATCTTGTAAGAAATAGTGCTTGAAAACACATACGACAACATTATAAAAAATGATGTGTACCCTTTAAGTGGTTGAGTGTAGTTGGCTTATAGCGTATCGCATGCTTAACCCTTTCAACACCACAGACCTCTAAATAGGCTTACAAAAAGTGTAGATCCAGATGAGTAAATGGTGGTTTACTAAAGATAATAGAATAAATTTGCCTATGAATAATAGTATTAATTTTCCAACTGAGGAAAAAAACTGCATAAAGAGACTTTAACCCTTTCAACACCACAGACCTCTAAATAGGCTTACAAAAAGTGTAGATCCAGATGAGCCGGCTCGTGACGAGCCGTCTCATCAGGATCTGCACTTTTTGCCAGTGATATGACTATTTTTAGACATAATTACCCATTTTGATAAATGAACTTGTCCAAATGTGATTTTCTGATTCATTTATTGGTTTATGAATATCATGGACCAGTCCATGTGAGTAATTGGTGTTGAATGGGTTAATGAACTTCATAAAAATAACTGCTTCATGGAAAAGAAAGTAAAATGTATTACCATAGCAACCAGTGTTATTAATACCTGAAAAACTTAAACCTCACAAACTCGAATATTTATTAAAGTCATAAATGGTACTAGCAGCATGTTCGTTGTAAAATTTGACATTGTGGTGTTTCAAACACCACATATTTAAATCACAACCAGTTTCAACCTGGAATGCTGTAGCTGGAAAACCGATGAAGAAAACTGCTTGAAATTCTTGCAATCAGGAGAGTTCAGACACTTTGAAAATTACGATCTCAGTGTATGAAGTGTACTCATTTGCCCCATCTCCTCTGTCACAGTTGCATATATCATTGTGCTGTCTTGCAACGTAACCCATTACCTGCTAATCACGACTAAAGTCGCTTTTGGAAACAGCATAGAGCCAAAGATGGCACAGTCAGGCTATATGCTATTTACTATTCGGATAGTGGAGATAAATCACTTGTCTGAATAGCAAACAACATACGGTAGATCCTGATCAGACGCGGCGTTACACCTCGGCTGATCTGGATCTTTGTTGTTTGCACATTCCATCTATTCGGCAGGTTAACAAGTATTAACCTCCAGTTACTCCAAACTTTGATTGTAAGCTTGATCTTATCTCAGATCAACACGGCCATGCAGTTTTCGAACTTTGTGTTCGTAACTTTATATTTAAAAACAAAAAGTATTTAGCATTGAACACATTTCTAGTAATGTATAAAAGTAAGTCTTTCTTTGAACTTGCTTTCCACTTTAACCAGTTCATTAACTAGTTACATAACCATGCTTATTACTAATACTACATGTATTGTTATATGCACCATATTATACAACATTTATGATACAAAATATAGGATTTATAAATCCCAGCAAATTTTATAATTTTGTAGTCTTAAAGACTGAGAGAGTAATGACTCTTTGATGATTTTAGAGCACAAAGTAAACACCTTGTCTGATCTGTACCAAGCCCAACTGTGATGATCGTCGTTGCATTCCACAAAGTTTATCCACTCTTGTATTGCTGAGCCCCTGAGCGAATTTTCTAACTGTTACTGTGCTAAAAATGAGTATATTCGTTTTTTACATACATCATTGAGCCAGATTAGATCAGGCTCTATACTGTTTTGCTATTCAGATAGTGGAGCTAAAACACTTGGCTGAAGAGCAAACAACATAGAGATCCTGATCAAACGCAGCCACAGCTGATATGGATCTATGTGATATCTGAAGAAATGACCTTGCAATTAGATGCATACTATGTGATTTATGAAGAAATAACCTTGCAATTAGATGCATACCGGTACTATGTGATTTATGAAGAAATAACCTTGCAATTAGATGCATACTATGTGATTTATGAAGAAATAACCTTGCAATTAGATGCATACCGGTACTATGTGATTTATGAAGAAATAACCTTGCAATTAGATGCATACTATGTGATTTATGAAGAAATGACCTTGCAATTAGATGCATACCATGTGATTTATGAAGAAATGACCTTGCAATTAGATGCATACTATGTGATTTATGAAGAAATGACCTTGCAATTAGATGCATACTATGTGATTTATGAAGAAATAACCTTGCAAATATACATTTGCTACATAATTTGTGACCAAATGACCTGCAAATATTCATTTTATAGAGACTTTTCACATGTACAGATGAGTGAAATCATCATTGTTTATTTGTTTTGTTATATGTATTAGGAACAACAAGGGTTATTGTAATTCTCATTTCTAATCTATATAGACGTATCGCTTACAATATCTTCAAACTATAAGATACAGCTGCACCATGTGCAGAAACATTTATCTATTATTGTTATTAGTGCTAAATTATATCTAAATCTTCAGATTGCAGACCAATCCAAATGCTGCTAATATCAACATTATTGCTGACCTGTATGCTGAAGTCATTGGTGTTCTGGCCCTATCAAGGTATGTCTGACCAAACAATAATGTTGGTTACTTCGAGGCAAGTACGGGCCAAACCAAATGTTTCTTACTTTGATGCATGTATGACTAGGTCAAATTCATCTTACTTCAATGTGAGCCTGGTTAATTAATCCATATGCTTCTTATTTCAAGGTAAACATGAGCAAGCCAAATGCTTCTTATTTCGAGGTAAATCTGAGCAAGCCAAATGCTTCTTATTTCAAGGTAAACATGAGCAAGCCAAATGCTTCTTATTTCGAGGTAAATCTGAGCAGCCAAATGCTTCTTATTTCAGGTAAATGAGCAAGCCAAATGCTTCTTATTTCGAGGTAAATCTGAGCACGCCAAATGCTTCTTATTTCGAGGTAAATCTGAGCAAGCCAAATGCTTCTTATTTCGAGGTAAACCTGACCAAACCAAATGCTTTTTATTTCAAGGTAAATCTGACCAAGCCAAATGCTTCTTATTTCAAGGTAAATCTGACCTAGCCAAATGATTATATTTGCAAAGTCAATCAAAACGTGATTTTATTTTCGAGGTATTTCTGGCCAATCAAAATGATTCTTTTTTTCAAGGTATATGTGACCAAGACGATTCTCATTTTCCACGTAAATCTGGCCAATCAAAATGAGCTATATTACTGGTATGTGATATGGAAGACATAGTGATTGTCTCTATCAGACAACAGAAAGCGACCGTATGTCACTTACTTGTATAGATTGTTTTACATCATATCTCCATAGCAGTCCGCCTCCGTGGTCGAGTGGTTACGGTCGCTGACTTGTATACCACTGTAACCTATCATCACTGATGGTCATGGGTTCGAGCCCCGCTCAGACCGTGTCTCATTTATATGAAAAAGTTGGCAGTTTCTTACGGAGGTTGGTGCACCCAAGTACTGGTTAACCGCTGGAGCCTGCCCAGGAAAGGTGTTGTTAGGTTAAACTGCCCGCCGGCGAAATAGCCCAAAATAGTGCTGATGCAGGCGTAAAACCCGAAATATAACATAATAAATAACTCTACATGTGTGTGTTTTACGTTTATTTATCGTCGCTCATATGGGCAACCGATAGCGACGATAAATAAACGTAAAACACACACATGTAGAGAATGCAATATATGATCATATAAAACACACACATGTAGAGAATGCAATATATGATCATATAAAACACACACATGTAGAGAATGCAATATATGATCATATAAAACACACACATGTAGAGAATGCAATATATGATCATATAAAACACACACATGTAGAGAATGCAATATATGATCATATAAAACACACACATGTAGAGAATGCAATATATGATCATATAAAACACACACATGTAGAGAATGCAATATATGATCATATAAAACACACACATGTAGAGAATGCAATATATGATCATATAGTATATCTAATCTATCATCAAAATAAAATCATCTATTCAATACTGCTAAATGAAATGAAATTGTAAGTATAACTTTCAATAACAGTTCTAATGCAAATGTCAAATTCAGATTAAATACTTGAATTGTAGGTTTGCACCGGTACGGAAGACGTTTTTGCTGGAGTTGAAGGAGTTGAAGCTGCGGGACCAGACTCCATACACAGCTCAGAGTGTCATCAGCCTACTCATAGGCCTCAAGTTCTTTAGAGTGAAAGTAAATGCAAATCACTTACTCACATCTTTCATATGTCGTCAAAACCGCTGAATGCTTTCCGATGAATAATGAATAATGAATAATCAGTGCATTTGCTTCAAAGTGTGGAATGCCTGGAGTTTGCACCAAGCTGTAGCCATTACGATTGTGCCATTAGGCAAGGCGCTTAAATTCCACATTGCCTTTTCTCTCTCCCTCATGGCGATGGATTCCATCAGGTGAATTCTCGAGAGCAATTGATCTAATGTTGTCAAAACTTGTTTCGCAATTGAGCTGAAATAATTTGTATAAACTAATATATAGGGAGATAATGAGATCTGTAGGGAAGAAGAGGATTCGGAGATCTGCAGGGAGGAAGGGGATTATAAGATCTGCAGGGAGGAAGTGGAGTCTAAGATCTGCATGGAGGAAGTGGAGTCTGAGATCTGCATGGAGGAAGGGGATTATAAGATCTGCATGGAGGAAGTGGATTCTGAGATCTGCATGGAGGAAGGGGATTATAAGATCTGCATGGAGGAAGTGGATTCTGAGATCTGCATGGAGGAAGAGGATTATAAGATCTGCAGGGAGGAAGTGGATTCTGAGATCTGCAGGGAGGAAGTGGAGTCTGAGTTCTGCATGGAGGAAGTGGAGTCTGAGATCTGCATGGAGGAAGTGGAGTCTGAGATCTGCATGGAGGAAGAGGATTATAAGATCTGCAGGGAGGAAGTGGATTCTGAGATCTGCAGGGAGGAAGTGGAGTCTGAGATCTGCATGGAGGAAGTGGAGTCTGAGATCTGCATGGAGAAAGTGGAGTCTGAGATCTGCATGGAAGAAGTGGAGTCTGAGATCTGCATGGAGGAAGTGGAGTCTGAGATCTGCATGGAGGAAGTGGAGTCTTGAGATCTGCATAGAGGAAGTGGAGTCTGAGATCAGCATGGAGGAAGTGGAGTCTGAGATATGCAGGCAGGAAGTGGAGTCTGAGATCTGCAGAGTGGAAGGGGATTCTGAGATCTGCAGAGAGGAAGTGGAGTCTGAGGTCTGCATGGAGGAAGTGGAGTCTGAGATCTGCAGGGAGGAAGTGGAGTCTGAGATCTGCATGGAGGAAGTGGAGTCTAAGATCTGCATGGAGGAAGTGGAGTCTGAGATCTGCAGGGAGGAAGGGGATTATAAGATCTGCATGGAGGAAGTGGAGTCTGAGATCTGCATGGAGGAAGTGGAGTCTAAGATATGCAGGGAGGAAGTGGAGTCTGAGATCTGTATGGAGGAAGTGGAGTCTGAGATCTGCAGGCAGGAAGTGGAGTCTGAGATCTGCAGAGTGGAAGGGGATTCTGAGATCTGCAGAGAGGAAGTGGAGTCTGAGGTCTGCATGGAGGAAGTGGAGTCTGAGATCTGCATGGAGGAAGGGGATTCTGAGATCTGCATGGAGGAAGGGGATTCTGAGATATGCATGGAGGAAGTGGAGTCTGAGATCTGCAGAGTGGAAGGGGATTCTGAGATCTGCATGGAGGAAGGGGATTCTGAGATCTGCATGGAGGAAGTGGAGTCTGAGATCTGCAGAGTGGAAGGGGATTCTGAGATCTGCATGGAGGAAGGGGATTCTGAGATCTGCATGGAGGAAGTGGAGTCGGAGATCTGCAGAGAGGAAGGGGATTCTGAGATCTGCATGGAGGAAGGGGATTCTGAGATCTGCATGGAGGAAGGGGATTCTGAGATCTGCATGGAGGAAGGGGATTCTGAGATCTGCATGGAGGAAGGGAATTCTGAGATCTGCATGGAGGAAGGGGATTCTGAGAACTGCAGAGAGGAAGGGGATTCTGAGGTCTGCATGGAGGAAGGGGATTCTGAGGTCTGCATGGAGGAAGGGGATTCTGAGGTCTGCATGGAGGAAGTGGATTCTGAGGTCTGCATGGAGGAAGTGGATTCTGAGGTCTGCATGGAGGAAGGGGATTCTGAGGTCTGCATGGAGGAAGTGGAGTCTGAGATCTGCATGGAGGAGGGGATTCTGAGATCTGCATGGAGGAAGGGGATTCTGAGATCTGCATGGAGGAAGGGGATTCTGAGAACTGCAGAGAGGAAGGGGATTCTGAGGTCTGCATGGAGGAAGGGGATTCTGAGGTCTGCATGGAGGAAGGGGATTCTGAGGTCTGCATGGAGGAAGGGGATTCTGAGGTCTGCATGGAGGAAGTGGAGTCTGAGATCTGCATGGAGGAAGGGGATTCTAAGATCTGCATGGAGGAAGGGGATTCTGAGATCTGCAGGGAGGAAGGGGATTCTAAGATCTGCATGGAGGAAGGGGATTCTGAGATCTGCAGGGAGGAAGGGGATTCTAAGATCTGCAGGGAGGAAGGGGATTCTGAGATCTGCAGAGAGGAAGAGGATTCTGAGATCTGCAGAGAGGAAGAGGAGTCTGAGATCTGCAGGGAGGAAGGGGATTCTGAGATCTGCAGAGAGGAAGAGGAATCTGAAACAGAAATTTCATAATCTACAGTGGTAGAAAGCTCTTCTATGTAAATGCTATATGTCTTACCATCATGATTTTCTCTCTGAAGTATATTTATGGTGACACTTATTTTTCTGTGTTCCCCAAAATCTATCCAGTGTCAGTGATTCTGTGATTATGTTATTTATTTATTGCACATATCTCCTGTCTTTGTCTATGTACAAACTTGTATTATGAAAATAAGCTGAAACTGGAAAGCACTAGTGGTTAGGTCATGTGCCTCGTAATCAATGCTTGAGAGTTGGAATCTCGACCGGGGCTCCTGCGGTTTGACCTGACCGAGTCCCTAATACATCATCATCTACTGACCATATAGCAAGAGGACCATGTGAATCGTACATACTCTTAGTCTCTAACTAATGAACATTGTATTCTAGATGCACCCAATAGAAGACTTTGAGCAGTCTGTTCAGTTTCTACACGACCTTCGTCTCTACTACCTGGAGGTCAAGGACAGAGACATCAAGCATGCCCTGGCTAGTCTGTTTGTAGAGATACTTCTACCGGTTGCTTCAGTAAGTCATTCTATTTTAAGCTTTCCAATGAAGTATGGAACACTGGTTCTTGTTGCAATTCGCTTGCGCTAGAATCTCGAGGAAACGCAAGCAAACGTGGCAATCCCATCGGTGGTCATCGCCGCAACTAACCTCGAGCTAGGGCAGTCACACTCGCGAGCGGAGGATACAAAATTAACGAAAATTTGGCAGTTTTCCGTATGTTCGTGATTAGTTGCAAAGAAATATTCCGTGCGTTCTATTTGTCGTTAGTTGGCGATTATTCACGTTCAATTCCCGTTCATTGCAATTGGATTATTGTATATCTGCGGTGGGTTTGCAGTGGGTTTGCAGTCTACTTGCGTTTCTTGAAGATTTGGCAGGACATAAGAGAGGTAGCAATCAGTTTGCCATCTAAACAAATGTTCGAACATAATTTCTAGAACATACACAATCAGTTTGATATTCTTCGCATTTCGTCGCGTTTCATTACGTTCGATTGCGGCCAGATTGCGGTTAATTGACGATTACTCATGTTTTATTGCGTTTCCCAAAAATGGATAGAACAACCCAATTCAAACCCAAAAGTGAAATAAAATGTGTTTGTTAACTGGTTTTGAAGCAGTGGAATAATTTTTATTGTCACTGCTCGGTGTTGATAGTTCCCTCCCACTGAAGATTGAAGTATCGTCGACCGGATCTCTCGGACTGTCAGTGATGTCATATAAACACGATGTTCTAGTACCATTTATATTGTAGTATCGTTTTCTATCATTAAGGAAAGGTGTTGTTAGGTAAACTGCCTGCCGGCGATATAGCCCAAAATGGTGCTGATGCAGGCATAAAACCCAAACTAACAAACAAACAAACAATTTTCATACGGTGAAATATAATTTGATCATACACTGACACAAACATATAACCTCTATATATGATGATGATGAGGATGATGATGATGATGATGATAAGGATGATGATGATAATGATGATGATGATGATGATTGAGCTTATTTACCCTCGCCTCCTGTGAACCATATGGGCGAGCGTACTAAGAAGTTTAGTTAACACTCGTATATTATAAACTACGGTGATTAAGTTGTGTGTGTGAATAATACGATTTGAATGCTCAGCCTGGCCATAGATTAGGGTACAAGCACCTCTATATATCATTCATAACTACATTTATATTCTCTTGTACTAAACAAATTGAGCACCGATCATTTTGAGTTGTGAATTATGTACCATTCTGATGGATAGCCCATGTGTTTGGAGTTAAAATTATGTCCATTTTGTGATCAGCAGTGGGAACCCAGTATTATATATAAACAACCTGTGTATTCTGTTTCTTGTTCAAGCAATGTGCCATTTCATATATGTTCTGAATGTCCGTTTCATATATGTTCTAAATGTCCCATATCATATATGTACAAGGAATGTCCTGTTCAAGGAATGTCCCATTTCATATATGTTCTGAATGTCCCATTTCATATATATTTTGAACGTGCCGTTTCATATATGCTCCAAATGTCCCATTTCATATATGTCCTTAATGTCCCATTTCATATATGTTCAAGGAATGTCGCATTTCATATATGTTCACGGAATGTCCCAATTTCATATATGTTCTAAATATCCCATTTCATATATGCTCTTAATGTCCCATTTCATAAATGTTCTGAATGTCCCATTTCATATATGTTCAAGGAATGTCCCATTTCATATATGTTCTGAATGTCCCATTTCATATATGTTCAAGGAATGTCCCATTTCATATATGTTCTGAATGTCCCATTTCATATATGTTCTGAATGTCCCATTTCATATATGTTCAAGGAATATCCCATTTCATATATGTTCAAGGAATGTCCCATTTCATATATGTTCAAGGAATGTCCCATTTCATATATGTTCTGAATGTCCCATTTCATATATGCTCCAAATGTCCCATTTCATATATGCTCTGAATGTCCCATTTCATATATGTTCTAAATGTGCCATTTCATATATGTTCTATGCTATTTCAGAGTGCAAAGCATGAAGTAAATGTTCCTGTGTTGAAGAATCTTGTAGAGACGATGTATACACCATGCGTGGATCTTACAATGAAACGAAAACATTCACAGGTACATAATATATATATCATAAAGCGATGGTGCCTCTGTAGCCGAATTGTTACGGTTGATGACTTCAAATCACCTGTCCCTCACCGCTGTAGGTTCGAATCCCACTGGGGATGTCAAATTATTGTATGTGAGGGAGCTATCCAGCTAACTTGCGGAAGTTTGGTGGTTCTACCTGGGTACTCGTCCAAGCTTGAAGTTCTGACCCTCCTCTCGTCTGCTGTGTGTATTATTGTTCTATACTGATGTATGGTTTGTGTTACAGCCCATGTTTCCTCTAGTCACCTGTCTGCTGTGTGTATTATTGTTCTATACTGATGTATGGTTTGTGTTACAGCCCATGTTTCCTCTAGTCACCTGTCTGCTGTGTGTATTATTGTTCTATACTGATGTATGGTTTGTGTTACAGCCCATGTTTCCTCTAGTCACCTGTCTGCTGTGTGTATTACTGTATTATTGTTCTATACTGATGTATGGTTTGTGTTACAGCCCATGTTTCCTCTAGTCACCTGTCTGCTGTGTGTAAGCCAGAAACAATTCTTCCTGAACAACTGGCCATATTTCCTCACCAACTGTTTGTCCCAGCTAAAGAACAAAGACACGAAGCTGTCCAGGGTAGCGCTTGAATCTCTCTCGAGACTTGTCTGGTACAAATTATTTTGTTACCTGTAACTTTAGATTTTTTGTATTGAATTCAAAGTGTTGTTTTCAAGTCAAATTCCCATCAGCACTAACGTTTAAGTTATTTATTTTACAATGATTGCGAAGCAAGTTCTAACAACTTATATTAATCACTCTCGTTGGCGCGGCTGAAAGCGTAAATGTGGTCATGTGGGGAGGAAACCCGAGTACCCAGAGATAATCCACCTGTCCGATCTGGCGACCACCGTACCATCTCACATACTTCCCGGTCCGAGGATCGAACCCGGGTTGCATTGGTGAGAAGCGTGCACGCTAACCACTGCGCTAATCGGACAGCCACTGTAGGTTCAAATTCTACCAGTGCTATGATATTCATTGTTTGTTTGAGGCAGCTTTCAAGCTGGCTTGCAGAATATTGGATACGAATTGGAAACCGGAGTACCCGGAGATAATCCACCTGTCCAATCTGGCTACCACCTTGCAGAAGATTGGATAGCTGCCTGTGCCTGAAATACTCTGTGTACTAAAAACCAACACAATTATGTCCAAGTCATTTTTTATTTACATTCGTTCTAGTTAATTTGTAATGTACTAGATATATGATTATTGGGTACTAGATATATGATTATTGGGTACTAGATATATGATTATTGGGTACTAGATATATGATTATTGGGTACTAGATATATGATTATTGGGTTCTAGATATATGATTATTTAGTACTAGATATATGATTATTGGGTACTAGATATATGATTATTTGGTACTACTTGATATATGATTATTTGGTACTACTAGATATATGATTATTTGGTACTAGATATATGATTATTTAGTACTACTAGATATATGATTATTTGGTACTAGATATATGATTATTTAGTACTAGATATATGATTATTGGGTACTAGATATATGATTATTGGGTACTAGATATATGATTATTGGGTACTAGATATATGATTATTTGGTACTACACGGTATATGATTATTCGGTACTAGATATATGATTATTGGGTACTACTAGATATATGATTATTTGGTACTACACAGTATATGATTATTTGGTACTAGATATATGATTATTGGGTACTAGATATATGATTATTGGGTACTAGATGTATGATTATTGGGTACTACTAGATATATGATTATTTGGTACTACACGGTATATGATTATTGGGTACTAGATATATGATTATTGGGTACTAGATATATGATTATTGGGTACTAGATATATGATTATTGGGTACTAGATATATGATTATTGGGTACTAGATATATGATTATTGGGTACTAGATATATGATTATTGGGTACTAGATATAGGATTATTGGGTACTAGATATATGATTATTGGGTACTAGATATATGATTATTTGGTACTAGATATATGATTATTGGGTACTAGATATATGATTATTGGGTACTAGATATATGATTATTGGGTACTACACAGTATAGGATTATTGGGTACTAGATATATGATTATTGGGTAAGTACTAGATATATGATTATTGGGTACTAGATATATGATTATTGGGTACTACTAGATATATGATTATTTGGTACTACACGGTATATGATTATTGGGTACTAGATATATGATTATTGGGTACTAGATATATGATTATTTGGTACTAGATATAGGATTATTGGGTACTAGATATATGATTATTGGGTACTACTAGATATATGATTATTTGGTACTACACGGTATATGATTATTGGGTACTAGATATATGATTATTGGGTACTAGATATATGATTATTGGGTACTACTAGATATATGATTATTTGGTACTACACGGTATATGATTATTGGGTACTAGATATATGATTATTGGGTACTAGATATATGATTATTGGGTACTACTAGATATATGATTATTGGGTACTAGATATATGATTATTGGGTACTAGATATATGATTATTTGGTACTAGATATATGATTATTGGGTACTAGATATATGATTATTGGGTACTACTAGATATATGATTATTGGGTACTAGATATATGATTATTTGGTACTACTAGATATATGATTATTGGGTACTACTAGATATATGATTATTGGGTACTAGATATATGATTATTTGGTACTACACGGTATATGATTATTGGGTAAGTACTAGATATATGATTATTGGGTACTAGATATATGATTATTTGGTACTACACGGTATATGATTATTGGGTAAGTACTAGATATATGATTATTGGGTACTAGATATATGATTATTTGGTACTAGATATATGATTATTGGGTACTAGATATATGATTATTGGGTACTAGATATATGATTATTGGGTACTACTAGATATATGATTATTGGGTACTAGATATATGATTATTGGGTACTACTAGATATATGATTATTGGGTACTAGATATATGATTATTGGGTACTACTAGATATATGATTATTTGGTACTACACGGTATATGATTATTGGGTACTAGATATATGATTATTGGGTACTAGATATATGATTATTGGGTACTACTAGATATATGATTATTTGGTACTACACGGTATATGATTATTGGGTAAGTACTAGATATATGATTATTGGGTACTAGATATATGATTATTTGGTACTACTAGATATATGATTATTGGGTAAGTACTAGATATATGATTATTGGGTACTAGATATATGATTATTGGGTACTAGATATATGATTATTGGGTACTAGATGTATGATTATTGGG
The DNA here is from genome assembly GCA_014843695.1 of Archivesica marissinica. Classification (NCBI taxonomy): domain Eukaryota; kingdom Metazoa; phylum Mollusca; class Bivalvia; order Venerida; family Vesicomyidae; genus Archivesica; species Archivesica marissinica. Next base: position 53,664,270 of record CM026391.1, on the reverse strand, counting down.
TACTACTAGATATATGATTATTTGGTACTAGATATATGATTATTGGGTACTAGATATATGATTATTGGGTACTAGATGTATGATTATTGGGTACTACTAGATATATGATTATTTGGTACTAGATATATGATTATTGGGTACTAGATATATGATTATTGGGTACTAGATGTATGATTATTGGGTACTACTAGATATATGATTATTTGGTACTAGATATATGATTATTGGGTACTAGATATATGATTATTGGGTACTAGATGTATGATTATTGGGTACTACTAGATATATGATTATTTGGTACTAGATATATGATTATTGGGTACTAGATATATGATTATTGGGTACTAGATGTATGATTATTGGGTACTACTAGATATATGATTATTTGGTACTAGATATATGATTATTGGGTACTAGATATATGATTATTGGGTACTAGATATATGATTATTGGGTACTAGATATATGATTATTTGGTACTACACGGTATATGATTATTGGGTACTACTAGATATATGATTATTGGGTACTACTAGATATATGATTATTGGGTACTAGATATAGGATTATTGGGTACTACTAGATATATGATTATTGGGTACTAGATATATGATTATTTGGTACTACACGGTATATGATTATTCGGTACTACACGGTATATGATTATTCGGTGCTGCCCAGATATGTTTGCCTCTGCATATACTCATTCCAAATTAATATAACTTTCATCCACATGTAATATTTATGTGAACATTTGACAGGGTGTACATGGTACGCATTAAGTGTGAAAGTAACCAAGTGACAACCAGCAGATTGCAGAGCGTGATCAGTAGCTTGTTTCCCAAAGGTCAGAAGGTCGTCACACCCAAAGATATGCCACTGAACATTTTTGTGAAAATTATACAGTTCATAGCCACAGTAAGTATAGACAAAAGTGGTTTAGCTTTATCTGTAGGGCACTGTTAATTAAATCACCAATTGTATGCAGTAGTTATTATTATTTTCTGCTTTCCGAGTTGACTCATGTGCTCGGTCATGCATAGTTTATTTGCAGCATTTAGTTTCTGCTCGAGAGTGCATATTTACTTGCAGAAATGAATATACACATATACCCGATCGTGAATAATTATGTTATGTAGTTCATGGTTAATATATACTTATCTTTTTCAAATTGTAATTAATAGTCCAGATACGATTAAAATGCTGTCATACCGTAATTACATTATGCATAATTATAGGAGAAGACCTCTATAAGCTATAGCTTTCGGTTCTAATCCTTTTTCATACATGTATGTAAATATTTGTGTAAATTGTACATTTGTATATGTTATATCATTGTTTGAAATTAACTTTTAAATTAATAATTTAGTTACAAGTTTGAATTTACACTTTCAACACAATCATTATCACCTGGTCAGTTTATAGAAGAACTGTTACCCATTTTTGAGTTGTAGCCCATGTTTTTGACCCCTCCTTTTTGACTTTCAGGAACGTTTGGATTTTGCTATGAAGGATATCATCTTTGATTTACTCAGTGTTGGAAAGAAGTCTAATTTTTTGACGCCAGAAGTAAGTTATTTTACCATTATAATTACTGCTGTTGCTGGGTACATTGACACACTTTCAAACTGCTGTTGCTGGGCACATTAACAATCTTTCAAACTGCTGTTGCTGGGCACATTGACACATTGTCAAACTGCTGTTGCTGGGCACATTGACACATTGTCAAACTGCTGTTGCTGGGCACATTGACAATCTTTCAAGCTGCTGTTGCTGGGCACATTGACACATTGTCAAACTGCTGTTGCTGGGCACATTGACAAACTGCTGTTGCTGGGCACATTGACACATTGTCAAAATGCTGTTGCCGGGCACATTGTCAAACTGCTGTTGCTGGGCACATTGACACATTGTCAAACTGCTGTTGCTGGGCACATTGACACATTGTCAAACTGCTGTTGCTGGGCACATTGACACATTGTCAAACTGCTGTTGCTGGGCACATTGACACATTGTCAAACTGCTGTTGCTGTGGGACCATAACCGTAAAGCAGTGAGAAATGAAATGTGTTGTTCCACTGCATTTAACCACTGTCTTAATAAAGAGGATATTTGTTTGTTTCAGTGAATTATCAAATTATATATCACTGAATGAACATTGAAAGCATTATTGCCACGAGTGATAATAATTGCTTTCTATGCTCATGAGTGAAATATTATTATTAATATTATTCGATCATTCACCTAAACAAACAAATATTTATGATAGAAAATGATGCAACTGTGTGCTAAATGGCGCTAGAACATCGCGTTTAGACTACCATAAATCATGCAACCATGCGCTAAATGGCGCTAGAACATCGCGTTTAGACTACCATAAATCATGCAACCGTGCGCTAAATGGTGCTAGAACATCGCGTTTAGACTACCATAAATCATGCAACCGTGCGCTAAATGGCGCTAGAACATCGCGTTTAGACTACCATAAATCATGCAACCGTGTGCTAAATGGCGCTAGAACATCGTGTTTATACTACCATAAATCATGCAACCGTGTGCTAAATGACGCTAGAACATCGCGTTTAGACTACCATAAATCATGCAACCGTGTGCTAAATGGCGCTAGAACATCGCGTTTAGACTACCATAAATCATAAGATGAGTCATATATGACATCACTGACAGCTTGAATCAGAAAACGTTCGCATTGACAACGTTTCAAAATGCAGCGGCTAGGTTCCACACATACAAAGCAGGAGAAATAAAATGTGTTATGCCACTGCTTTCAACCAGTGTAATAACATTTTTGATTTCACCGATAAATTTCTATATTTCATTGGAAAACATAAAATAACATATTTTGTGCGTGTTTTACGTTTATTTATCGTCGCTACTGGTTGCCCATATGAGCGAAGCCTCCTGAAGAGATTAGTCATTTTAGATTTTTAAAGGATAGTGCATGATACAGACAGAGACCCATTCCAGAGTCTCCTCTGGTTCTTTAACGTGCACAGTGTATAGCACCGACACGAGATCTCTGTTTAATGTCCCAT
>CM026391.1:53648717-53656217 GCA_014843695.1 Archivesica marissinica | reverse complement strand
AAAGGGTTAATGTATGTCATATTGGTAATGGCGTCATGAGGTGCTTCTATGAGGGAAAGGGTTAATGTATGTCGTATTGGTAATGGCGTCAAGAGGTGCTTCTATGAGGGAAAGGGTTCATGTATGTCATATTGGTAATGGCGTCAAGAGGTGCTTCTATGAGGGAAAGGGTTAATGTATGTCATGTTGGTAATGGCGTCAAGAGGTGCTTCTATGAGGGAAAGGGTTAATGTATGTCATATTGGTAATGGCGTCATGAGGTGCTTCTATGAGGGAAAGGGTTAATGTATGTCGTATTGGTAATGGCGTCAAGAGGTGCTTCTATGAGGGAAAGGGTTCATGTATGTCATATTGGTAATGGCGTCAAGAGGTGCTTCTATGAGGGAAAGGGTTAATGTATGTCATGTTGGTAATTGCGTCAAGAGGTGCTTCTATGAGGGAAAGGGTTAATGTATGTCATATTGGTAATGGCGTCATGAGGTGCTTCTATGAGGGAAAGGGTTAATGTATGTCGTATTGGTAATGGCGTCATGAGGTGCTTCTATGAGGGAAAGGGTTAATGTATGTCATATTGGTAATGGCGTCATGAGGTGCTTCTATGAGGGAAAGGGTTAATGTATGTCATATTGGTAATGGCGTCATGAGGTGCTTCTATGAGGGAAAGGGTTAATGTATGTCGTATTGGTAATGGCGTCAAGAGGTGCTTCTATGAGGGAAAGGGTTAATGTATGTCATGTTGGTATTGGCGTCAAGAGGTGCTTCTATGAGGGAAAGGGTTAATGTATGTCATATTGGTAATGGCGTCATGAGGTGCTTCTATGAGGGAAAGGGTTAATGTATGTCGTATTGGTAATGACGTCAAGAGGTGCTTCTATGAGGGAAAGGGTTAATGTATGTCATGTTGGTAATGGCGTCAAGAGGTGCTTCTATGAGGGAAAGGGTTAATGTATGTCATATTGGTAATGGCGTCATGAGGTGCTTCTATGAGGGAAAGGGTTAATGTATGTCGTATTGGTAATGGCGTCAAGAGGTGCTTCTATGAGGGAAAGGGTTCATGTATGTCATATTGGTAATGGCGTCAAGAGGTGCTTCTATGAGGGAAAGGGTTAATGTATGTCATGTTGGTAATTGCGTCAAGAGGTATGAGGGAAAGGGTTAATGTATGTCATATTGGTAATGGCGTCATGAGGTGCTTCTATGAGGGAAAGGGTTAATGTATGTCATATTGGTAATGGCGTCATGAGGTGCTTCTATGAGGGAAAGGGTTCATGTATGTCATATTGGTAATGGCGTCAAGAGGTGCTTCTATGAGGGAAAGGGTTAATGTATGTCATGTTGGTATTGGCGTCAAGAGGTGCTTCTATGAGGGAAAGGGTTAATGTATGTCATATTGGTAATGGCGTCATGAGGTGCTTCTATGAGGGAAAGGGTTAATGTATGTCATGTTGGTAATGGCGTCAAGAGGTGCTTCTATGAGGGAAAGGGTTAATGTATGTCATATTGGTAATGGCGTCATGAGGTGCTTCTATGAGGGAAAGGGTTAATGTATGTCGTATTGGTAATGGCGTCAAGAGGTGCTTCTATGAGGGAAAGGGTTCATGTATGTCATATTGGTAATGGCGTCAAGAGGTGCTTCTATGAGGGAAAGGGTTAATGTATGTCATGTTGGTAATTGCGTCAAGAGGTGCTTCTATGAGGGAAAGGGGCGTCATGAGGTGCTTCTATGAGGGAAAGGGTTAATGTATGTCGTATTGGTAATGGCGTCAAGAGGTGCTTCTATGAGGGAAAGGTTCATGTATGTCATATTGGTAATGGCGTCAAGAGGTGCTTCTATGAGGGAAAGGGTTAATGTATGTCATGTTGGTAATGGCGTCAAGAGGTGCTTCTATGAGGGAAAGGGTTAATGTATGTCATATTGGTAATGGCGTCATGAGGTGCTTCTATGAGGGAAAGGGTTAATGTATGTCGTATTGGTAATGGCGTCAAGAGGTGCTTCTATGAGGGAAAGGGTTCATGTATGTCATATTGGTAATGGCGTCAAGAGGTGCTTCTATTAGGGAAAGGGTTAATGTATGTCATATTGGTAATGGCGTCAAGAGGTGCTTCTATGAGGGAAAGGGTTAATGTATGTCATATTGGTAATGGTGTCATGAGGTGCTTCTATGAGGGAAAGGGTTAATGTATGTCGTATTGGTAATGGCGTCAAGAGGTGCTTCTATGAGGGAAAGGGTTAATGTATGTCATATTGGTAATGGCGTCATGAGGTGCTTCTATGAGGGAAAGGGTTAATGTATGTCGTATTGGTAATGGCGTCATGAGGTGCTTCTATGAGGGAAAGGGTTAATGTATGTCATATTGGTAATGGCGTCATGAGGTGCTTCTATGAGGGAAAGGGTTAATGTATGTCGTATTGGTAATGGCGTCAAGAGGTGCTTCTATGAGGGAAAGGGTTCATGTATGTCATATTGGTAATGGCGTCAAGAGGTGCTTCTATGAGGGAAAGGGTTAATGTATGTCATGTTGGTAATGGCGTCAAGAGGTGCTTCTATGAGGGAAAGGGTTAATGTATGTCATATTGGTAATGGCGTCATGAGGTGCTTCTATGAGGGAAAGGGTTAATGTATGTCGTATTGGTAATGGCGTCAAGAGGTGCTTCTATGAGGGAAAGGGTTCATGTATGTCATATTGGTAATGGCGTCAAGAGGTGCTTCTATGAGGGAAAGGGTAAATGTATGTCATGTTGGTAATTGCGTCAAGAGGTGCTTCTATGAGGGAAAGGGTTAATGTATGTCATATTGGTAATGGCGTCATGAGGTGCTTCTATGAGGGAAAGGGTTAATGTATGTCGTATTGGTAATGGCGTCAAGAGGTGCTTCTATGAGGGAAAGGGTTAATGTATGTCATATTGGTAATGGCGTCATGAGGTGCTTCTATGAGGGAAAGGGTTAATGTATGTCATATTGGTAATGGCGTCATGAGGTGCTTCTATGAGGGAAAGGGTTAATGTATGTCATATTGGTAATGGTGCCATGAGGTGCTTCTATGAGGGAAAGGGTTAATGTATGTCGTATTGGTAATGGCGTCAAGAGGTGCTTCTATGAGGGAAAGGGTTCATGTATGTCATATTGGTAATGGCGTCAAGAGGTGCTTCTATGAGGGAAAGGGTTAATGTATGTCATGTTGGTAATGGCGTCAAGAGGTGCTTCTATGAGGGAAAGGGTTAATGTATGTCATATTGGTAATGGCGTCATGAGGTGCTTCTATGAGGGAAAGGGTTAATGTATGTCGTATTGGTAATGGCGTCAAGAGGTGCTTCTATGAGGGAAAGGGTTAATGTATGTCATGTTGGTATTGGCGTCAAGAGGTGCTTCTATGAGGGAAAGGGTTAATGTATGTCATATTGGTAATGGCGTCATGAGGTGCTTCTATGAGGGAAAGGGTTAATGTATGTCGTATTGGTAATGGCGTCAAGAGGTGCTTCTATGAGGGAAAGGGTTCATGTATGTCATATTGGTAATGGCGTCAAGAGGTGCTTCTATGAGGGAAAGGGTTAATGTATGTCATGTTGGTAATTGCGTCAAGAGGTGCTTCTATGAGGGAAAGGGTTAATGTATGTCATATTGGTAATGTCGTCATGAGGTGCTTCTATGAGGGAAAGGGTTAATGTATGTCATATTGGTAATGGCGTCAAGAGGTGCTTCTATGAGGGAAAGGGTTAATGTATGTCATATTGGTAATGGCGTCATGAGGTGCTTCTATGAGGGAAAGGGTTAATGTATGTCATATTGGTAATGGCGTCATGAGGTGCTTCTATGAGGGAAAGGGTTAATGTATGTCATATTGGTAATGGCGTCTTGAGGTGCTTCTATGAGGGAAAGGGTTAATGTATGTCATATTGGTAATGGCGTCATGAGGTGCTTCTATGAGGGAAAGGGTTAATGTATGTCATATTGGTAATGGCGTCAAGAGGTGCTTCTATGAGGGAAAGGGTTAATGTATGTCATATTGGTAATGGCGTCAAGAGGTGCTTCTATGAGGGAAAGGGTTAATGTATGTCATGTTGGTAATGGCGTCAAGAGGTGCTTCTATGAGGGAAAGGGTTAATGTATGTCATATTGGTAATGGTGTCATGAGGTGCTTCTATGAGGGAAAGGGTTAATGTATGTCGTATTGGTAATGGCGTCAAGAGGTGCTTCTATGAGGGAAAGGGTTAATGTATGTCGTATTGGTAATGGCGTCAAGAGGTGCTTTTATGAGGGAAAGGGTTAATGTATGTCGTATTGGTAATGGCGTCAGGAGGCGCTTCTATGAGGGAAAGGGTTAATACAAGTGGTCTCTTAACCCTTTCCCTCATAGAAGCACCTCTTGACGCCATTACCAATACGACATACATTGACAATGTAGTAGCCAAACCATGTTCATAATAAAAGCCAGAATCTCATGTAGTCCCAGTAATATCTATGGAGGTGGGATAGATATGGTGACTACTTATACACTGCATGATAGCTAAATGGCTGTCGTTTGTATGGAGATATAATAGTATATTAACCTAAACCTCTATGAAGGAAAGGGTTAATAGACGTGTTCTTTCGAGAAGTTTGACTGTATGTACATGTCTCGTCACTTGAGTCGAGATCAATCATGGGCAAGAATATTACTGAAGAATGAATTGGGAAAGTGCCGTCGCTAATGCTGTAAAAACTTGTGGCTCCACACATTTTTGCTTTCTTTATATATATGTAGATTCTGTGTCACAATAGAGCAAAATAAAATATGATTAAGCAATATGGATAGGTATAAACCACGAGGATAATTTCTTACAGGGGTGATCGCAAGCCCAAGATGGATCTGTTCCGGACATGTATTGCCGCTATTCCCCGCCTGATTCCCGATGGCCTTACCAAAACCGAGCTGATAGAGCTGGTTACTAGACTCACCGTCCACTTTGATGAGGAACTTAGAGGGTATGTTCATAATGTCCATGTTTAATAAGGCTGTATTTGATGAGGAACTTAGAGGGTATGTTCATAATGTCCATGTTTAATAAGGCTGTATTTGATGAGGAACTTCGAGGGTATGTTCGTAATGTCCATGTTTAATAAGGCTGTATTTGATGAGGAACTTAGAGGGTATGTTCATAATGTCCATGTTTAATAAGGCTGTATTTGATGAGGAACTTCGAGGGTATGTTCATAATGTCCATGTTTAATAAGGCTGTATTTGATGGGGGAACTTAGAGGGTATGTTCATAATGTCAATGTTTAATAAGGCTGTATTTGATGAGGAACTTAGAGGGTATGTTCATAATGTCCATGTTTAATAAGGCTGTATTTGATGAGGAACTTAGAGGGTATGTTCATAATGTCCATGTTTAATAAGGCTGTATTTGATGAGGAACTTCGAGGGTATGTTCATAATGTCCATGTTTAATAAGGCTGTATTTGATGAGGAACTTCGAGGGTATGTTCATAATGTCCATGTTTAATAAGGCTGTATTTGATGAGGAACTTCGAGGGTATGTTCATAATGTCCATGTTTAATAAGGCTGTATTTGATGAGGAACTTAGAGGGTATGTTCATAATGTCCATGTTTAATAAGGCTGTATTTGATGAGGAACTTAGAGGGTATGTTCATAATGTCCATGTTTAATAAGGCTGTATTTGATGAGGAACTTCGAGGGTATGTTCATAATGTCCATGTTTAATAAGGCTGTATTTGATGAGGAACTTCGAGGGTATGTTCATAATGTCCATGTTTAATAAGGCTGTATTTGATGAGGAACTTAGAGGGTATGTTCATAATGTCCATGTTTAATAAGGCTGTATTTGATGAGGAACTTAGAGGGTATGTTCATAATGTCCATGTTTAATAAGGCTGTATTTGGTTTCTTGTTTGATGGATTTAGAATTACATCGATAGGTCATCGAACAGCTTTCTACAGTTTCCTGGAGGCTGTAACTGTTCAGAGTTGACAGTCATGAAGAAATGTACTCTCTCGTTGACTACTCGTAAGAAATGTACTCTCTCGTTGACTACTCACAAGAAATGTACTCTCTCGTTGACTACTCACAAGAAATGTACTCTCTCGTTGACTACTCACAAGAAATGCACTCTCTCGTTGACTACTCACAAAAAATGCACTCTCTCGTTGACTACTCACAAGAAATGCACTCTCTCGTTGACTACTCACAAGAAATGCACTCTCTCGTTGACTACTCACAAGAAATGCACTCTCTCGTTGAATACTCACAAGAAATGCACTCTCTCGTTGACTACTCACAAGAAATGTACTCTCTCGTTGACTACTCACAAGAAATGTACTCTCTCGTTGACTACTCACAAGAAATGTACTCTCTCGTTGACTACTCACAAGATTAGCAATTAACTTCCTTTGATTTGTATGCGTGTATGCGTGTATGCGTGTATGCGTGTATGCACTCGGTAGAATGTACTTAGTATGCTTGTATGCGTGTATGCACTCGGTAGAATGTACTTAGTATGCGTGTATGCACTCGGTAGAATGTACTTAATGTGTTAAAACCATATAATAACTCCAAATTAGGAAGTTAGTTTATACAATCTATTTGAGCTCGATTGTGAAACAAGTTCTCACAACTTCTATTAATCACTCTGGAGACCTCTTGATGGAATCCATCAGCATGAGGGAGAGAGCCGTAACAGCTCCAGCCGGGGTTTGAACTCAGGGCCTGAAGCGAATGCGCTACAACTGCGCTATTACGAAGTTGCCAATGTACTACCTGCATTGTCCATACACACAGAAAGAAAGTGCTTTAAGCAAAACTGAGCACTGCAAACTGTGGTTCATTGCTTGTCAACTAGAGAAATAATATAGAGATGTGTTTCCATGATACATACTAGTCACAGTATGTGGCTCCAGTTATCTCCCCTGATGTTCCGGCGTATACAGTCAAACCTGTCTATAAAGGCCACCCTCGGGAAAGTCAAAAGGTGGCCTTTGTTGGCAGGTGGCCTCTCAATAGAGGGTTAAAATGCATTGAAAATGGCTCGACGGGAGAGAAAATGGTGGTCTTTAGAGACAGGTTTTTCATATGCGGCCTTTATTCGGAGGTGGCCTTTAGCACAGGTTTGACTATATAATTATCAGAAATGAAATGAACATGACAATAACGAACACATTTGGACAATATACATGCCTACAGTAAAATATATGTTTGTTTGTTTAACCCTTTCAACACCACAGACCTCTAAATTGGCTTACAAAAAAGTGTAGAGCCAGATGAGCCGGCTCGTGATGAGCCGTCTCATCAGGATCTGCACTTTTTTCAAGTAATATAACTATTTTTAGGAAAAAAAATTACCCATTTTGATAAATGAACTGATCCAAATGTAATTTTCTGATTAATTTATTGGTCTAAAAATATCATGGACCAGTCCATGTCAGTTACTTGGTGTTGAATGGGTTAACCGTGCACTAACAGCTTAGTTCATACGGCGACTCTCCAGCGATTATAGGTGGC
>CM026391.1:53420750-53647717 GCA_014843695.1 Archivesica marissinica | reverse complement strand
ATCATTGTGATTGCTGTTAGCCATTAACAGAGAAGGAGAATGTGAACGTGTGACTCTGGGGGCATCATTGTGATTGCTGTTAGCCATTAACAGAGAAGGAGAATGTGAACGTGTGACTCTGGGGCATCATTGTGATTGCTGTTAGCCATTAACAGAGGAGGAGAATGTGAACGTGTGACTCTGGGGGCATCATTGTGATTGCTGTTAGCCATTAACAGAGGAGAATGTGAACGTGTGACTCTGGGGGCATCATTGTGATTGCTGTTAGCCATTAACAGAGGAGAATGTGAACGTGTGACTCTGGGGCATCATTGTGATTGCTGTTAGCCATTAACAGAGGAGAATGTGAACGTGTGACTCTGGGGCATCATTGTGATTGCTGTTAGCCATTAACAGAGGAGAATGTGAACGTGTGACTCTGGGGGCATCATTGTGATTGCTGTTAGCCATTAACAGAGAAGGAGAATGTGAACGTGTGACTCTGGGGGCATCATTGTGATTGCTGTTAGCCATTAACAGAGAAGGAGAATGTGAACGTGTGACTCTGGGGCATCATTGTGATTGCTGTTAGCCATTAACAGAGGAGAAAGTGAACGTGTGACTCTGGGGGCATCATTGTGATTGCTGTTAGCCATTAACAGAGGAGGAGAATGTGAACGTGTGACTCTGGGGCATCATTGTGATTGCTGTTAGCCATTAACAGAGGAGGAGAATGTGAACGTGTGACTCTGGGGCATCATTGTGATTGCTGTTAGCCATTAACAGAGAAGGAGAATGTGAACGTGTGACTCTGGGGCATCATTGTGATTGCTGTTAGCCATTAACAGAGGAGGAGAATGTGAACGTGTGACTCTGGGGCATCATTGTGATTGCTGTTAGCCATTAACAGAGGAGGAGAATGTGAACGTGTGACTCTGGGGCATCATTGTGATTGCTGTTAGCCATTAACAGAGAAGGAGAATGTGAACGTGTGACTCTGGGGCATCATTGTGATTGCTGTTAGCCATTAACAGAGGAGAATGTGAACGTGTGACTCTGGGGGCATCATTGTGATTGCTGTTAGCCATTAACAGAGGAGAATGTGAACGTGTGACTCTGGGGCATCATTGTGATTGCTGTTAGCCATTAACAGAGAAGGAGAATGTGAACGTGTGACTCTGGGGCATCATTGTGATTGCTGTTAGCCATTAACAGAGGAGAATGTGAACGTGTGACTCTGGGGGCATCATTGTGATTGCTGTTAGCCATTAACAGAGGAGAATGTGAACGTGTGACTCTGGGGGCATCATTGTGATTGCTGTTAGCCATTAACAGAGGAGAATGTGAACGTGTGACTCTGGGGCATCATTGTGATTGCTGTTAGCCATTAACAGAGGAGAATGTGAACGTGTGACTCTGGGGGCATCATTGTGATTGCTGTTAGCCATTAACAGAGAAGGAGAATGTGAACGTGTGACTCTGGGGGCATCATTGTGATTGCTGTTAGCCATTAACAGAGAAGGAGAATGTGAACGTGTGACTCTGGGGCATCATTGTGATTGCTGTTAGCCATTAACAGAGGAGGAGAATGTGAACGTGTGACTCTGGGGGCATCATTGTGATTGCAGCTTGCATGAAAGTATTGCTTCCAAGTCTCATAGTTTTTATTTTCATGTATATGCGATGTGAAGCATAACCTAAACATATGCCAAATCATATTGATAGGCATTCTGATAAATGCAGTGGAGTCTGATTAGCGCAGTGGTTAGCACGTTCGCTTCTCACTAATGCAACCCAGGTTTGATCCACTGAATGGGAAGTATGTGAGATAGTATGATGGCCGCCAGATCTGACATGTGGGTTTTTCCCAGGCTCTCCAGTTTCTTCCAGCATACCATATCTTCTGCACCAATGAGATTGATTAATAGCAATTATTATAGCTTGTTTTACAATTGTTGTAAAATAAATAAAGTTTTATAACTTGACAACCGCAGCTATTGTCACAAGTCATCCCGCACGATATTTACATAATTTATTGTCCGCCTCCGTGGTCGAGTGGTTAAGGTCGCTGACTTGTATACCACTGTAACCTATCATCACTGATGGTCACGGGTTCGAGCCCCGCTCAGGCCGTGTCTCATTTATATGAAAAAGTTGGCAGTTTCTTACGGAGGTTGGTGCACCCAAGTACTGGTTAACCGCTGGAGCCTGCCCAGGAAAGGTAAACTGCCCGCCGGCGATATAGCCCAAAATGGTGCTGATGCAGGCGTAAAACCCGAAATATAACATAAAATATAACATAACATAATTGATTACAGTATGTTGGAATATCGTGCAGCCTGCTAGCTCTACATGAGGTTGAAGGCCTGGCCCTGGTCATGTTGTGTAACCATCGTGTGGTCACCAGGAAGCTAGCTGCTCATCTACTCAAGGAAGTCAAGCAGATTTTCTCATCTGTGCCAGCGCTCTCATCAGATCACGTAATACTTTTAATAAATTACCACATTTCTGTTAAACAAGGATTTAAGAATTATATTCAGATATATTTGAAGAATGTTCACTTGTCTTTGGCAGCATATATCATGGACTCTCGCTAAGAGGTCATAGTGGCTTTGTCGTGTGTTCGTATCCAGGTAACAGAGTATCAGGTGGTCGTGTGTTCAAGCCCCAAGCGAGCTTTTTACCATAATGCTGTTGGAAGGGTTTTTGTCGTACTGGGAAGGATTTTGAAATGACTTGTTATAAATGATAACCATTTATAACTTATCACATGTTGCATGTAACACCCAGTTTTGTCATTTATTAGAGGATTTTGGAATAACTGTGTGTAGTTGATGTTTGTTGATTTGTTTGTTAGTCATATGGCGACTGCAGCTAGTATTGATGGAGAATGACCCCGGATGCCACTCCGAGCAGTATTTCAGGCACGGATGGGCACACAGGTAGAACCACTGACCTTCTGCAAGCCAGCTGGATAACATCCACACTACTCCCAGTAGGATTCGAACCTACAGCAGTGAGGGGTCAAACTGAAAATAAGAAAATTCACAGTATAATACATGAAGGAATATGGAAATAAATTGCCACAAGTGATCACCATTTTTTCTACTAATCCCAAATGAAGACGACAAGCTTGAAGCTTACACTCTACAACCCCAACTGAAGATGACAAGCTTGAAGCTTACACTACAAAACCCTAACTGAAGATGACAAGCTTGAAGCTTACACTACAAATCCCAACTGAAGACGACAAGCTTGAAGCTTACACTCTACAAATCCCAACTGAAGATGACAAGCTTGAAGCTTACACTCTACAAATCCCAACTGAAGACAACAAGCTTGAAGCTTACACTCTACAATCCTAACTGAAGATGACAAGCTTGAAGCTTACACTCTATAAATCCCAACTGAAGATGACAAGCTTGAAGCTTACACACAAACCCTAACTGAAGACGACAAGCTTGAAGCTTACACTCTACAATCCTAACTGAAGATGACAAGCTTGAAGCTTACACACAAACCCTAACTGAAGATGACAAGCTTGAAGCTTACACACAAACCCTAACCGAAGATGACAAGCTTGAAGCTTACACACAAACCCTAACTGAATATGACAAGCTTGAAGCTTACACTCTACAAACCCTAACTGAAGATGACAAGCTTGAAGCTTACACTCTACATACAACCCTAACTGAAGATGACAAGCTTGAAGCTTACACTCTATAAATCCTAGCTGAAGATGACAAGCTTGAAGCTTACACTCTACAATCCTAACTGAAGACGACAAGCTTGAAGCTTACACTCTACATACCCTAACTGAATATGACAAGCTTGAAGCTTACACTCTACAAACCCTAACTGAAGATGACAATCTTGAAGCTTACACTCTACAAACCCTAACTGAATATGACAAGCTTGAAGCTTACACACAAACCCTAACTGAATATGACAAGCTTGAAGCTTACACTCTATAAATCCTAGCTAAGATGACAAGCTTGAAGCTTACACTCTACAATCCTAACTGAAGATGACAAGCTTGAAGCTTACACTCTAAAATCCTAACTGAAGATGACAAGCTTGAAGCTTACACTCTATAAATCCTAACTGAAGATGACAAGCTTGAAGCTTACACTCTATAAATCCTAGCTGAAGATGACAAGCTTGAAGCTTACACTCTATAAATCCTAGCTGAAGATGACAAGCTTGAAGCTTACACTCTATAAATCCTAGCTAAGATGACAAGCTTGAAGCTTACACTCTACAATCCTAACTGAAGATGACAAGCTTGAAGCTTACACTCTAAAATCCTAACTGAAGATGACAAGCTTGAAGCTTACACTCTATAAATCCTAACTGAAGATGACAAGCTTGAAGCTTACACTCTATAAATCCTAGCTGAAGATGACAAGCTTGAAGCTTACACTCTATAAATCCTAGCTGAAGATGACAAGCTTGAAGCTTACACTCTATAAATCCTAACTGAAGATGACAAGCTTGAAGCTTACACTCTACATACCCTAACTGAATATGACAAGCTTGAAGCTTACACTCTATAAATCCTAGCTGAAGATGACAAGCTTGAAGCTTACACTCTATAAATCTTAGCTGAAGATGACAAGCTTGAAGCTTACACTCTATAAATCCTAGCTGAATATGACAAGCTTGAAGCTTACACTCTATAAATCCTAGCTGAAGATGACAAGCTTGAAGCTTACACACTTTGGATTTGGAACGATGTTAATCACTGATAATTGTAATACATTATATTCTCTAGGTTGTTTGTATAAGTTTATTGGAGACTATGGACCATGCTTGTCCTGCAGTTATTGAGCGATTACTACCTTCACTTGTGCCAACTGAACGGGTGAGTTTTCACAATCTCTTTACTTTTAAAATTTAAACGTTATTTATTTTACAACGATTGCGAAGCAAGGTTTAACAACTTATATTAATCAGTCTCGTCGGCGCAGATGAAAGCATAAATGTGATCATTCATGTGTGGGGAAACTGGAGAAAACCCTCGTGTCCGATATGGCGACTACCGTACCATCTCACACACTTCCCTGTCCGAGGATCGAACCCGGTTTGCATTGGTGAGAAGCGAGCACGCTAATCTTTCCTTTTCAGGAAGCAACACCCAACTTTTCGCTATTCTTTGTTATCTTTTGTATTTACTATATATTAACATTGTTATTACGCTCGCCATGTCGAGCCCCTTCCAGTCTACTACTCTTACATTCCGGTTAACTCGGTTGCCCCCTGAGACATTGCTGATTGGTTAAAGTTGTTGCTTGACGTCGCATATCGAACGCATTTCTACAATATGTTCATGCAATGCATTACAAACGTCGCTGTTGCATTAATGGGAAACAAAATGATGTAAATACAATCATGTTTAACTTTTCTCCCATTAATGGTCATTGGAGAGTCTTGAAACGTTCCGAAAATGCAATGTTAGTATAAGGAATAAAAATACCAGTGTTGCGTTTATTGGGGTATACACTTCATTTGTGCTATTTTAAGTGCATGTGGAGGCCTTTGGCCTCGCACATTATAAACAGCACAGGTTAGACTTGTGGATTCAGGGACAGGTTAGACTTGTGGTATCAGGGACAGGTTAGACTTGTGTTTTTTGTTGTTTTTTTTTAAACATAATTTATTGCCAAATATATACAGCAAAAGGTTTGGGCCACAAGTGCTATACACATTATAAAACGGCCCTCCCCAATACAATTCATTTACAGAACTATATTATGGATACAAAAGTACAATTAAGAAAAAGATATGTTATCTTAAAGAAAAAATGCCAGCAGAAGTATTCACGTGAATGTGCTCGTGTGATGCTCGCCCCGGTCCGCGACCTCGAAACCCCCCCACGCATAATAAGAAATAGAAATACTATTATTACGCTAATTTGAAAACCTCGCAGTATCATGTATATACTTTTGAACTGAATTAAAAATACTTAGGTTCTGTTCACTTGTGGTATCAGGGACAGGTTAGACTTGTGGATTCACATGCAGCTTAGACAGGTGGTATCAGGGACAGGTTAGACAGGTGGTATCAGGGACAGGTTAGACAGGTGGTATCAGGGCCAGGTTAGACAGGTGGTATCAGGGCCAGGTTAGACAGGTGGTATCAGGGACAGGTTAGACTTGTGGTATCAGGGACAGGTTAGACTTGTGGTATCAGGGACAGGTTAGACTTGTGGTATCAGGGATAGGTTAGACTTGTGGTATCAGGGACAGGTTAGACTTGTGGTATCAGGGACAGGTTAGACTTGTGGTATCAGGGACAGGTTAGACTTGTGGTATCAGGGATAGGTTAGACTTGTGGTTGGGTAGACTGTGGTATCAGGGACAGGTTAGACTTGTGGTATCAGGGACAGGTTAGACTTGTGGTATCAGGGACAGGTTAGACTTGTGGTATCAGGGACAGGTTAGACTTGTGGTATCAGGGACAGGTTAGACATGTGGTATCAGGGACAGGTTAGACTTGTGGTATCAGGGACAGGTTAGACAGGTGGTATCAGGGACAGGTTAGACAGGTGGTATCAGGGACAGGTTAGACTTGTGGTATCAGGGACAGGTTAGACTTGTGGTATCAGGGACAGGTTAGACTTGTGGTATCAGGGACAGGTTAGACATGTGGTATCAGGGACAGGTTAGACAGGTGGTATCAGGGACAGGTTAGACTTGTGGTATCAGGGACAGGTTAGACTTGTGGTATCAGGGCCAGGTTAGACAGGTGGTATCAGGGACAGCTTAGACAGGTGGTATCAGGGACAGGTTAGACAGGTGGTATCAGGGACAGGTTAGACTTGTGGTATCAGGGACAGGTTAGACTTGTGGTATCAGGGACAGGTTAGACTTGTGGTATCAGGGACAGGTTAGACCTGTGGATTCACGGGCAACTTAGACTTGTGGTATCAGGGACAGGTTAGACTTGTGGATTCATGGGCAACTTAGACAGGTGGTATCAGGGACAGGTTAGACCTGTGGATTCACATGCAGCTTAGACAGGTGGTATCAGGGACAGGATAGACAGGTGGTATCAGGGACAGGTTAGACAGGTGGTATCAGGGACAGGTTAGACAGTTGGTTTCAGGGACAGGTTAGACAGGTGGTATCAGGGACAGGTTAGACAGGTGGTATCAGGGACAGGTTAGACTTGTTGTTCTAGAAACAGGCTGCATTTATGCAGGCTGTAAGATTGCTTTAATTTGATTTCCTGTCTATTTCAGACATTTCTGTTGAACTGTTCGAATATTGACCTGCAGTGGTTACTAGAGAGATCCGCCAGTGTATGGAGTAGTTCCCATGATAACAAGGACCAGCCACCCGAGTCCAACTTCACCAAGGTCGACCCGTGGATGCAGTGTATCGCCATGTTTGTCTCCAGGGATGTTGCTATGACACCCTGTCCCCTGGCGATAGCTCATGCCTGGCCAATAGTATACACACGGTTGAACGCGTTGTATACACTGCTAGATCCAAAGTAAGACATATCATTTGAACACAAGTGTAAACTATTGGATGCCCTATGTGGCTGTGTGGGTAACTGTCCATCACTTGCCCTTACTGCTGTAGGCCTGAGTCATATTGAGGTCAGATTCTTGCAAGTTAGGAGACTAATTGCATGCAGAGAGTTGTCTAATCAGTGATCATTTGTTGGAATAGCAATCGCCGTATGAGAATCCCAGCTACTGTGTGTCCCAGAAGCAGAGCTACCATGTTTCCCAAAAACCCAGCTACTGTGTGTCCCAGAAGCAGAGCTACCATGTTTCCCAAAAACCCAGCTACTGTGTGTCCCAGAAGCAGAGCTACCATGTTTCCCAAAAACCCAGCTACTGTGTGTCCCAGAAGCAGAGATACCATGTTTCCCAAAAACCCAGCTACTGTGTGTCCCAGAAGCAGAGCTACCATGTTTCCCAAAAACCCAGCTACTGTGTGTCCCAGAAGCAGAGCTACTATGTTTCCCAAAAACCCATCTACTGTGTGTCCCAGAAGCAGAGCTACCATGTTTCCCAAAACCCAGCTACTGTGTGTCCCAGAAGCAGAGCTACCATGTTTCCCAAAAACCCAGCTACTGTGTGTCCCAGAAGCAGAGCTACCATGTTTCCCAAAAACCCAGCTACTGTGTGTCCCAGAAGCAGAGCTACCATGTTTCCCAAAAACCCAGCTACTGTGTGTCCCAGAAGCAGAGCTACTATGTTTCCCAAAAACCCAGCTACTGTGTGTCCCAGAAGCAGAGCTACCATGTTTCCCAAAAACCCAGCTACTGTGTCCCAGAAGCAGAGATACCATGTTTCCCAGAAACCCAGCTACTGTGTGTCCCAGAAGCAGAGATACCATGTTTCCCAAAAACCCAGCTACTGTGTGTCCCAGAAGCAGAGCTACCATGTTTCCCAGAAACCCAGCTACTGTGTGTACCAGAAGCAGAGCTACCATGTTTCCCAGAAACCTAGCTACTATGTGTTCAAGAAACCCCAGCTGTCATTTATTTTTCATCCTATCTGTATCATGTATTTGATATGTATACATGTGATATCATAGAAACAAAACATTGCAACTAATTCCTTCATTTTCCGCAGTAATATGATAAATGAGAATCGTGCATCCTCGTTCATCCGGTCGGGCAATAAGAAGGCTCCCACCGAGAAGGACCATCACATGCAGCTGTGGCAGAACTATGTCATCTTGGCGTGCAGTGTGGCACAGAACATGCCAATCACAGAACTAGTACATAGAATTCTACTGCCTGATCCAAGGTATGTATATATAGTAAACCAGACAACTAGTACATAGAATTCTACTGGCTGATCCAAGGTATGTAGATAGTAAACCAGACAGAACTAGTACATAGAATTCTACTGTCTGATCCAAGGTATGTAGATAGTAAACCAGACAGAACTAGTACATAGAATTCTACTGTCTGATCCAAGGTATGTAGATAGTAAACCAGACAGAACTAGTACATAGAATTCTACTGTCTGATCCAAGGTATGTAGATAGTAAACCAGACTGAACTAGTACATAGAATTCTACTGCCTGATCCAAGGTATGTATATATAAGTCCGGTCAATATATAGATGGACCCACCACAAATTGCAACAGAACCTTTTTATACGTTTTTGCCATCAGGAAGGTCACTAGATTGACATACTAAATATCTACCAAAATCTACACAGGCGAAGTTAGTTATTTTCACCCAAATCCAAGATGGCCGCCGTAAAACCTTATTTTTCGATATCTTCGCTTCTAATGAACATTTTCTCATTATGTTAAGTTCTAAATTAGGGTTTTTAATATCAACGAATCTGTTGACATATATGCCATGCACATTGAAGTGATATTTCCTTTGCATTTACCAAAAACATCAAATTTACATGGATAAATTTGGTACACGGCAACTGTGAATTTGCAATCTATGGCAGCTTGACGAGTTTTTCAACGACAACTGGAAGGCGTTTCATTTCAGGAGTTCATCATGTAATACATTTCAGGTTAGATCATTGTGATCTGTGGTACCAATATGACTGGTGTTATAAATCATGCTTAGTTAAGATGCATGTAGTTACCGTACCATCATTCTAGTAGAGTCACTAAATAAGCACGGATTCTGCTGCTCATATTCAGAGGTCATGAAGTTTGCTCGCAGTTCTGCAAAAGCACAGGGAACCGATATTCCTAGTTACACAGCAGATAATTTTGTGCAGTATGTGGCAGATAATGTCGACCACAATATCAGGATAATCGACGACATGAATACATTCCATGGTATGGACATGATTGCAACAATTACACCTGCAACGAAGAATAATCAACGAATTCTACGTGTTGTGGTCAGTGCAGCAGACATCTCGGCTATTGGTACTGTCAACATAGTGCCATTCATTCCCAGAAAGCAATGGACTGAAATCCATATTGTATGAAAAGCTTTCTGATTTCACTGATGACAAAACAGCTATTCTTGATGAGTTGTGGAAAGTGTCATTGTCTGTGCGTTCGCCAAGATCAGCTTGGTCTGGCATGATGCAGATGGTCCACACTGGTGACCATCCAGGAAAATCATCAGTATTCTTCCTGCCAATGATAGACATGGATCCGGGTAACATGTCATGTGTGAAGTCAACTCTTCTGTTCATATGTGATCATGCTAGGCGTTACAATATAACACCGATTGTAACCTTCGATCAGCCACTTTGGTGGAAGGCCTTACAAGTGATACACAGTTCACCAGAGAACAATCCACTACGTTCCATTGTGCTGAGGTTAGGAGGAGTTCACACACTGATGAGTTTCATTGGAAGTATTGGTCACATTATGGAAGGATCAGTGTTGCATGAACTCCTTGAAACATTATATGCAAACAATACAGTCATACACATGCTTAATGGGAAGGCAATACAGCGAGCAGTTCGGGGCCTACTGCTTGTTGATGGAGCATTGAATGCTATGATTGTTTCTGCAGAGTTCCACATCAAGCCACCATGCATGATCACACACGATGATACCGGTACAGATGTGAGTGTTGTCCAAGAAGAACCTGCCTCTTCATCAGTGACTCAAAGTGATCAGAGTGGAGATGCTACACTGACTGACCTTGACAAAATAGGTAATCTACACGACAGTCTTCTGACAGGAAAGTTGACTGTTGAGGAAGCCTGTGCAACCGAGGAATTGATCAGAGTCACAGATAGGCTACAGATGAGAAAGCAGTCCATACAGACTTCACGCACAGCAACTCTGTGGCTACAGTTCATGGAGATGATGTAAATCCTTTGTAAGTTTGTGAAAGCCGAATGACTGGGGAACTGGGCTCTCCATATGAAAGCTATGCATGAAATGCTACCATACTGAGCTGCTTCTGGGCATAACTTGTATACCAAAAGCCTCCATATCTACTTACAGCAGATGACAAAACTCCCCCAGACGTCCCCATAAGTATACAGACAGTTCAAGGACTCCATGTTGTGCGTAGGTCTGATCGATTGTGGGCAGGACTTTCAGCTGACCTTGTGATTGAACAAGTATTGATGAGGAGTATGAAAACGAGTGTGGTTTGACCAGAGGACGTGGCATGTCAGAGACACAACGGCTTTTGTGACTGCTGTCACATCCACATTGTTCTGAGGTGAACAACGCGATGCAGCAGCTAACTGGTGTTAATTACACTACAAGTGATCAACACAAAGATTTAACAAAAGCCAGACAAGAGAAGGACATGAGTGACACTTGTGAACTGTTAACATTCCTGGAGTCACGAAATCCATTCTGTGACAACAGCAGTTTGCGAAGTATTGCCACTGGTGTGAACGCTGACAACAGAGTGAATGTTGATAAGGCAAGAGATATAGGAGGCAAAATCCTGACATCAATGTTGAACAAGTCAGTTCTTGATTACACATTCAAGAAGAAGGATCAAGTAGTGACACCGAGTGCATCATCTGTCAAAATCCACAATGAAACAATCCACATCGACCCAATGTTATTGTTTCAAAGGCTTATCACTGCGGGAACACGGACTGATCAGCTGCAAGATATATTCCAGTTTGAACTTTGCAGTTACCCAACATCCATTTTTGAAGCTAAATATGTAATGCGGGCTGCCAATAAACCGGCCCTGGCAGATGATCTGTGGACTCTGATGCCTGAAACAGTTTCTAAACTAATTGGCGACAGTCAATATGTTTTGTATGGGGGTGCCCTTCTGCACCGAATACCATGGTCAAGTGGAACAACGTACAATCTCTTATGCAAACAATACACAGACTATGTCACTAGAAAATATGGACAAGCAGTAATTGTGTTTGATGGATATGGAGAAGAACTGTCCACAAAGGACAGTGCTCAGCAGAGACGAACAGGTGGACGAGTAGGAGCAACTGTGGAGTTCTCTAGTGACATGGTAATGAAATCAAAGAAGGATGATTTTTTGTCGAACAAGCACAATACCGGTAAGCAGAAATTTATAAACTTGCTAAGTGACCGTCTACAACAAGCTGGATGTCAAACACATCATGCAGATGGCGATGCTGATCTTCTGATTGTGCAAACTGCTGCAGGTTGCGCTGCCACTGGTCAAACAATTTTGGTAGGAGATGACACAGACCTTCTTGTGCTCCTTTGCTATCATATCAAGGATGATTCCCATAACATATTCTACAGGCCAGAACCAAAGGCAACCCAAAAGACATCAAAACCGTGCAGAGAATCCATCCTGGGAAGGGGAGTCTGTAACCATCTTCTATTAGCACATGCCATATTAGGATGCGACACCACATCAAGGGTGTTTGGCATTGGGAAAGGGGTTGTTATGAAGCTTATTCGTAATGACCCTTATTTTCAGTTACACGCTGGTGTGTTCCTCGATGAAACTGCAACCCAGAGGGAGATAGTGAGTGCTGGTGAAAAGTGTCTTGTGAGCATTTTAAAAGGTGCCCCGGAAGACACCCTTGATAAGCTGAGATTACAGCGTTTCCACCATAAAGTAGCTCCACCATATAGTGTGTGCAGCCTGAAACACTGCCCCCAACATCAGCAACAGGCAAGTATCACAGCCTGCGTGTATTTCACCAAGTTCAGGTATGGAAGGGAGTTCCAAACTTGTCTCCTTGTGTCTATGGCTGGGCTGTGCAGGATGGGAAATTGCTGCCATTGCAATGTGATCTTGAAGTGGCTCCCAAAACACTACTTGAAGTTGAACGATGTAACTGTAAGTCAGGATGTGAAACTCTACGTTGCACATGTCGCAAAGCAGGACTTGATTGTTCCACTGCATGTGGAGAGTGTAGGGGTATATGCTCAAACATGACTACCCAAATCGCCGAAGATGTCGGAGATGATGAGGATGACATGTAATTGGCCATCATCCAGATTTGTCGTTGTTTTAGTGACATTTTAATATACTAGTATGCTATATCGTACATGTTATCATTGTTTAAACAGTAGGCCTATGTCTCTCTTTGTTCTGTTGTCTCATGTGGGATTTTATGTGACCTACATGTATGTGTTTTTGCTCTATATTGCAACGTTTGGTACACGACATGTCAGTCAAGTGATAGATATGATAGTTAATGGTTTTTTTCGGGTAACAAATGGTATTTTGTTGTAAAAAATGGTATTTTGTTGCATAAATTAGATGAATGCAAAATAAATATTATTTCAATGTGCAAGCCATGTATGTCAGCATATTCATTGTTATTAAAAACCCTAATTTAGAACTTAACATAATGAGAAAATGTTCATTAGAAGCGAAGATATCGAAAAATAAGGTTTTACGGCGGCCATCTTGGATTTGGGTGAAAATAACTAACTTAGTCTGTGTAGATTTTGGTAGATTTTAAGTATGTCATTCTAGTGACCTTCCTGATGACAAAAACGTATAAAATCTTTCTGTTGCAATTTGTGGTGGGTTGAGGTGCTGTGGGCGATATTTTGACTGGATAATAGTAAACCAGACTGAACTAGTACATAGAATTCTACTGTCTGATCCAAGGTATGTATATATAGTAAACCAGACAGAACTAGTACATAGAATTCTACTGCCTGATCCAAGGTATGTAGGTATAGTAAACCAGACTGAACTAGTACATATAATTCTACTGCCTGATCCAAGGTATGTAGGTATAGTAAACCAGACAGAACTAGTACATATAATTCTACTGTCTGATCCAAGGTATGTAGGTATAGTAAACCAGACTGAACTAGTACATAGAATTCTACTGCCTGATCCAAGGTATGTATATAGTAAACCAGACAGAACTAGTACATATAATTCTACTGCCTGATCCAAGGTATGTATATATAGTAAACCAGACAGAACTAGTACATAGAATTCTACTGCCTGATCCAAGGTATGTATATATAGTAAACCAGACAGAACTAGTACATAGAATTCTACTGCCTGATCCAAGGTATGTATATATAGTAAACCAGACTGAACTAGTACATAGAATTCTACTGTCTGATCCAAGGTATGTAGGTATAGTAAACCAGACTGAACTAGTACATAGAATTCTACTGTCTGATCCAAGGTATGTAGATATAGTAAACCAGACTGAACTAGTACATAGAATTCTACTGCCTGATGTAGTACATAGAAGTCGCTTCAGGTATGAAAGGCCCCATAGTTCGAGCCCCGCTGGAGCTGTTACGATTGTGCCCTTAGGCAAGGCATTTAAATTCCACAGTGCCTCTTCTCTCTCCCTCGTGGCGATGGATTCCATCACGAATGAGGTCTCGAGGGTGATTAATATAAGTTGTAAGAACTTGTTTCGCAATCGAGCTAAAATAAATTTTACACCATGGTATGTAGATATAGTAAACCAGACAGAACTAGTACATAGAATTCTACTGCCTGATCCAAGGTATGTAGATAGTAAACCAGACTGAACTAGTACATAGAATTCTACTGCCTGATCCAAGGTATGTATATATAGTAAACCAGACTGAACTAGTACATAGAATTCTACTGCCTGATCCAAGGTATGTATATATAGTAAACCAGACTGAACTAGTACATAGAATTCTACTGCCTGATCCAAGGTATGTAGATATAGTAAACCAGACTGAACTAGTACATATAATTCTACTGCCTGATCCAAGGTATGTATATATAGTAAACCAGACTGAACTAGTACATAGAATTCTACTGCCTGATCCAAGGTATGTATATATAGTAAACCAGACTGAACTAGTACATAGAATTCATGATAGCACTATTTCTATGTGTCCATGTTTTGTAGTGTTTTTTCGTTATTACCTTGCAGCACATTAGCTGAAGATAGATTGGACAGGAACTCTAACGTGAGCGTTATGTTCAAGCAGCTGGTTCCGCTCATTAAATGTGAAAGCGCGGACATGAGGGATACTATCGTTAATGGACTCGGATATACAAATCCAGTAGTGTTCAAGTAAGTATCCCTAACCCATTCAACACCAAGTAACTCACATGGACTGGTCCATGATATTTTTAGACCAATAAATTAATAACAAAATTACATTTGGATCAGTTCATTTATCAAAATGGGTATATTTTTTTTCTAAAAATAGTTATATTACTTGAAAAAAGTGCAGATCAGACGGCTCGTCACGAGCCGGCTCATCTGGATCTACACTTTTTTGTAAGCCAATTTAGAGGTCTGTGGTGTTGAAAGGGCTAAGCAACATTTATAACGGATTTTTAAAAATTTATTTGACTCATGTTTTGAGTAGATGAGTATATTTATACATATATGAGTGATTCCCTTCATGGGGCCTCCATGGTTAAATGGTTATGGATTTTGGGTTCAAGCACTGTTGGCTTGAATACCATCAGGGTGTCGCTTTTTATTTCATGTGAGAAAGCTACCCAGCTAGCTTGTGGTAGCTCAGTGGTTCTACCAGCTTGTGGTAGCTCAGTGGTTCTACCAGCTTGTGGTAGCTCAGTGGTTCTACCAGTGTGTGGTAGCTCAGTGGTTCTACCATCTTGTGGTAGCTCAGTGGTTCTACCAGCTTGTGGTAGCTCAGTGGTTCTACCAGCTTGTGGTAGTAGCTCAGTGGTTCTACCAGCTTGTGGTAGTAGCTCAGTGGTTCTACCAGCTTGTGGTAGTAGCTCAGTGGTTCTACCAGCTTGTGGTAGCTCAGTGGTTCTACCAGCTTGTGGTAGTAGCTCAGTGGTTCTACCAGCTTATGGTTCTACCAGCTTGTGGCAGCTCAGTGGTTCTACCAGCTTGTTGTAGCTCAGTGGTTCTACCAGCTTGTGGTAGTAGCTCAGTGGTTCTACCAGCTTGTTGTAGCTCAGTGGTTCTACCAGCTTGTGGTAGTAGCTCAGTGGTTCTACCAGCTTGTGGTAGTAGCTCAGTGGTTCTACCAGCTTGTGGTAGCTCAGTGGTTCTACCAGCTTGTGGTAGTAGCTCAGTGGTTCTACCAGCTTATGGTTCTACCAGCTTGTGGCAGCTCAGTGGTTCTACCAGCTTGTTGTAGCTCAGTGGTTCTACCAGCTTGTGGTAGTAGCTCAGTGGTTCTACCAGCTTGTTGTAGCTCAGTGGTTCTACCAGCTTGTGGTAGTAGCTCAGTGGTTCTACCAGCTTGTGGTAGTAGCTCAGTGGTTCTACCAGCTTGTGGTAGCTCAGTGGTTCTACCAGCTTGTGGTAGTAGCTCAGTGGTTCTACCAGCTTATGGTTCTACCAGCTTGTGGCAGCTCAGTGGTTCTACCAGCTTGTTGTAGCTCAGTGGTTCTACCAGCTTGTGGTAGTAGCTCAGTGGTTCTACCAGCTTGTTGTAGCTCAGTGGTTATACCAGCTTGTTGTAGCTCAGTGGTTCTACCAGCTTGTTGTAGCTCAGTGGTTCTACCAGCTTGTGGTAGTAGCTCAGTGGTTCTACCAGATTGTGGTAGTAGCTCAGTGGTTCTACCAGCTTGTGGTAGCTCAGTGGTTCTACCAGCTTGTGGTAGTAGCTCAGTGGTTCTACCAGCTTATGGTTCTACCAGCTTGTGGCAGCTCAGTGGTTCTACCAGCTTGTGATAGCTCAGTGGTTCTACCAGCTTGTGGTAACTCAGTGGTTCTACCAACTTGTGGTAGTAGCTCAGTGGTTCTACCAGCTTGTGGTAGCTCAGTGGTTCTACCAGCTTGTGGTAGCTCAGTGGTTCTACCAGCTTGTGGTAGCTCAGTGGTTCTACCAGCTTGTGGTAGCTCAGTGGTTCTACCAGCTTGTGGTAGCTCAGTGGTTCTACCAGCTTGTGGTAGCTCAGAGGTTCTACCAGCTTGTGGTAGCTCAGTGGTTCTACCAGTGTGTGGTAGCTCAGTGGTTCTACCAGCTTGTGGTAGCTCAGTGGTTCTACCAGCTTGTGGCAGCTCAGTGGTTCTACCAGCTTGTGGTAGCTCAGTGGTTCTACCAGAGTATCCATACTTGCGTGAATACTGCATGTAAGGGCACCTGAGACCATCCCGCATCGACAAAGGCTGGAAAGTTTCTTTGTGATCTAAGCTGCCTCTACGACTTTAAGTCCAAACAACAGTAGCAATAGCTACTATCAAACTTGTTACTAACATGTTCTCTAGAACTGCCTGTTACTGCTGTGTTCTCTGGAACGTCCTGTTACTGCTGTGTTCTCTGGAACGTCCTGTTACTGCTGTGTTCTCTGGAACTTCCTGTTACTGCTGTGTTCTCTAGAACTGCCTGTTACTGCTGTGTTCTCTGGAACGTCCTGTTACTGCTGTGTTCTCTGGAACTGCCTGTTACTGCTGTGTTCTCTAGAACTGCCTGTTACTGCTGGGTTCTCTGGAACGTCCTGTTACTGCTGTGTTCTCTGGAACGTCCTGTTACTGCTGGGTTCTCTGGAACGTCCTGTTACTGCTGTGTTCTCTGGAACGTCCTGTTACTGCTGGGTTCTTTGGAACGTCCTGTTACTGCTGTGTTCTCTGGAACTTCCTGTTACTGCTGTGTTCTCTGGAACTGCCTGTTACTGCTGTGTTCTCTGGAACGTCCTGTTACTGCTGGGTTCTCTGGAACGTCCTGTTACTGCTGTGTTCTCTGGAACTTCCTGTTACTGCTGTGTTCTCTGGAACTGCCTGTTACTGCTGTGTTCTCTGGAACTTCCTGTTACTGCTGTGTTCTCCGGAACTTCCTGTTACTGCTGTGTTCTCTGTACTTGTTACTAACATGTTCTCTGGAACTTCCTGTTACTGCTGTGTTCTCTGTACTTGTTACTAACATGTTCTCTGGAACTGCCTGTTACTGCTGTGTTCTCTGGAACGTCCTGTTACTGCTGTGTTCTCTGGAACTTCCTGTTACTGCTGTGTTCTCTGGAACTGCCTGTTACTGCTGGGTTCTCTGGAACTTCCTGTTACTGCTGGGTTCTCTGGAACTTCCTGTTACTGCTGGGTTCTCTGGAACTGCCTGTTACTGCTGGGTTCTCTGGAACTGCCTGTTACTGCTGTGTTCTCTGGAACTTCTACTGCTGTGTTCTCTATATTTGTTACTAAAATGTTCTCTGGAAGTTCCTGTTACTGCTGTGTTCTCTGTACTTGTTACTAACATGTTCTCTGGAACTTCTGTTACTGCTATGTTCTCTGGAACTTCCTGTTACTGCTGTGTTCTCTGGAACGTCCTGTTACTGCTGTGTTCTCTGTACTTGTTACTAACATGTTCTCTGGAACTGCCTGTTACTGCTGTATTCTCTGGAACTTCCTGTTACTGCTGTGTTCTCTGTACTTGCCTACATTTCATTTGTTCAGGTTTTTCTCCACATGTAGAGAACATGACTGCACCTCAGATAAATTCCTACAAAATCAATAACCAATGTCTTTAGTACCTTCCCATGAGAGAGTACAACTTCTGGTCCATTCATATTCTATATTCTATGTATTTGTACATTCCCATGAGAGAGAACGCCTTCTGGCCCTTTCATCATCTGGGTATCTGCACATTCCACGATATAGTACAATGTCTGATCCATTCAATGTCTGTGTATTTGCACATTCCCATGGGAGAGTACAATTTCTTGTCCATTCAGTGTATGTCTATCTGTACATTCCCATGGGAGAATACAATTTCTTGTCCATTCAGTGTAATGCTATCTGTACATTCCCATGGGAGAATACAATTTCTTGTCCATTCAGTGTATGTCTATCTGTACATTCCCATGGGAGAATACAATTTCTTGTCCATTCAGTGTATGTCTATCTGTACATTCCCATGGGAGAATACAATTTCTTGTCCATTCAGTGTATGTCTATCTGTACATTCCCATGGGAGAATACAATTTCTTGTCCATTCAGTGTTGTTTTGTTTGGGGTTTTTTGTTTGTGTTGTCTATCTGTACATTCCCATGGGAGAATACAATTTCTTGTCCATTCAGTGTATGTCTATCTGTACATTCCCATGGGAGAATACAATTTCTTGTCCATTCAGTGTATGTCTATCTGTACATTCCCATGGGAGAATACAATTTCTTGTCCATTCAGTGTATGTCTATCTGCACATTCCCATGGGAGAGAACAATTTCTTGTCCATTCAGTGTCTGTCTATCTGTACATTCCCATGGGAGAATACAATTTCTTGTCCATTCAGTGTCTGTCTATCTGTACATTCCCATGGGAGAATACAATTGACCTTTCTGCCGAATTTGATTGACAGCTGGCGTTAGCCAATCGCATCGCACCATTCGCGCACACCCCCGGCAACGGCTTATCGCCGCCATCTTGTTAGACAAACAATGCATATTAGACAAGCTAGTAACGAGTAGACAAATTTGAAAAGGCGTGAATTTGATCGAAAATACGGGTTTAAAATTGTTTTAATGATGTTGAAAATGTGTAGCTTTGGTGTGTGGGTTAGTTATAGTACAAAATTAGTCGATATCCTGGTGATCGACGTTAAATTCAACCCATTTCAAAATCCTTGGACAAATCTAAAAGTGTGTATATGAACCACAAAATACCAGACAGCTGCTTTAAAAACAATGCATCTATAAAAACACCGACTGACCCCATATAGTCATTCATTCATCGCAAACACAGCAATCAAATTTAAGCGTGTCACACTGTTTATTGGGAGTAATCAACAACTTACCGGTACATCACAGGGACCGCCGACATAATATCCCGTTAAAGGCCTACTGTCAAGATCAAAGTGTTGCACATCGGAATTTAGCACTGATTGTGCTAATAATTGGTCAATTATAAAATGTGTGCACACAATTATAGTATTGATTACTACACCGAGTCATTGTTTTATCGTTCTGTCAGACAAACAAGTTATTTAGTAAAGTTTTAATCAAATCTGATAACGAGTGATCGTGATCTGAAATTATGTTTTGAAAAATAATTACAAATTAATTAATGCTGTCTGTCATTGACAATGGTGAAAAGATGTAGTTACGGTCTGTGTGACAGTGATAGTAGATATCCAGATCGATTGATAGGCGACGTTAAATTTGTGCCATTTCCAAAACCTAAGACAAATCTTGAAACATGTCTAAGGTGAATTAAGTTGTGTGGACGACCAAACGACCAGCTGAATACATCCAAAATTAATGCAAACAGATATATTTGCACAAAAGTAAGTTGAAATTAATTTATTTATGCATAATAAAAATATATTCTGCATTTATAGATTTACTGTTCACAAGAGATATGTGAGTATAATGGTGATTAAAATTATACATGTGGTTCATACATATTGTCGTGGATGGTGGACTAGGGATCAGATAGTAGTAATAGTACCCATGCATGTGCAAGAATACAATTTCTTGTCCATTCAATGTATGTCTATCTGTACATTCCCATGGGAGAATACAATTTCTTGTCCATTCAGTGTATGTCTATCTGAACATTCCCATGGGAGAGTACAATTTCTTGTCCATTCAGTGTATGTCTATCTGTACATTCCCATGGGAGAATACAATTTCTTGTCCATTCAGTGTATGTCTATCTGTACATTCCCATGAGAGAGAACAATTTCTAGTCCATAGATTTTTACTACTACTTTGGGAAAAAGAAACTTATTCAGAATTTGAACATAGCCTTGATGTTGTTATTACAGAGAGTTGATGGAAGAGTTAGTGCCCTTGTTGAAAGATGCTATTGAAAAGAAAACAGAAAAAATCAAGGGGCGTCGGAAACGTGACGTGTTCCGTGTTCAGTTGGCACATATATTTGAATTGATGGCTGAACACAAAACATTCGCTCAGAGGTAAGATTATAAACTTGTGTATTTGTCTCCTATGTCAAATGGTGTGTAGAAATACTTTCTAACATTGGTACTCACACAATCTCCAGTTTGTGATTTCATTTGTTTAATGGTGGTTCACAAGTTTGTGTTTGAGTATCAGAATGATTTACAGTATATACACAATAGTTACACTATTGCTATATTTTGTTTCAGTGAGTCTGCTGTCATAGATGAGAATCATTGTCTGACAAAACCGTTTGTAGAGTATATAGATGGTGCTAGGATCTATCTAGAGGGGGAGAGCGATCGAGATCTGCCCACACTACAACATATCCGGCTACATTTCAGCAAATTTGTCAGATACCTGATCTGTAACACTCCAGGTAAGATCTCAGTAAAACTCTTAATAAGGTCTGTGGCATTCCTAATACAATCTATCACGCTCTCTGTAAGATCTGTAACATTCTCGGTAAGATCTGTAACATTCCTTCTAAGATTTGTAGCACTCTTTGTAAGATCTGTAACATTCTCAGTAAGATCTGTAATACTCTCGGTAAGATCTGTAATACTCTCGGTAAGATCTGTAATACTCTCGGTAAGATCTGTATCACTCCTGGTAAGATCTGTATTACTCTCGGTAAGATCTGTATCACTCCCGGTAAGATCTGTATCACTCCTGGTAAGATCTGTATCACTCCCGGTAAGATCTGTATCACTCCTGGTAAGATCTGTATCACTCCTGGTAAGATCTGTATCACTCCTGGTAAGATCTGTATCACTCCTGGTAAGATCTGTATCACTCCTGGTAAGATCTGTATCACTCCTGGTAAGATCTGTATCACTCCCGGTAAGATCTGTATCACTCCTGGTAAGATCTGTATCACTCCTGGTAAGATCTGTATCACTCTCGGTAAGATCTGTATCACTCTCGGTAAGATCTGTAGCACTCTCGGTAAGATCTGTAGCACTCTCGGTAAGATCTGTAGCACTCTCGGTAAGATCTGTATCAGTCTCGGTAAGATCTGTAGCACTCTCGGTAAGATCTGTAACACTCTCGGTAAGATCTGTATCACTCTCGGTGAGATCTGTATCACTCCTGGTAAGATCTGTATCACTCTCGGTAAGATCTGTATCACTCTCGGTAAGATCTGTATCACTCTCGTAAGATCTGTATCACTCTCGGTAAGATCTGTAGCACTCTCGGTAAGATCTGTAGCACTCTCGGTAAGATCTGTATCACTCTCGGTAAGATCTGTATCACTCTCGGTAAGATCTGTTGCACTCTCGGTAAGATCTGTAGCACTCTCGGTAAGATCTGTAGCACTCTCGGTAAGATCTGTATCAGTCTCGGTAAGATCTGTAGCACTCTCGGTAAGATCTGTATCACTCTCGGTAAGATCTGTATCACTCTCGGTGAGATTTGTATCACTCGTGGTAAGATCTGTATCACTCTCGGTAAGATCTGTATCACTCTCGGTAAGATCTGTATCACTCCCGGTAAGATCTATAACATTCTCGGTAAGATCTGTTTCACTCTCAGTAAGATCTGTAGCACTCTCGGTAAGATCTGTAGCACTCTCGGTAAGATCTGTAGCACTCTTGGTAAGATTTGTATCACTCTCGGTAAGATCTGTAGCACTCTCGGTAAGATCTGTAGCACTCTCGGTAAGATCTGTATCACTCTCGGTAAGATCTGTATCACTCTCGATAAGATCTGTATCACTCTCGGTAAGATCTGTATCATTCTCGGTAAGATCTGTAACATTTGTGGTAAGAGCTATGGGTCTTTATGTAGGAGCATTACGGGGAGGTAATCTGAAGCCGAAGAGTTAATTGGAGATAGTCTGAACAACTATATTTAACTTATATCAGAAGAGTATTAAAGGGAGTTAATCTAAAGGCACCTCGATTCAAGGGAGCTAATCACTGCAGCTGATTGTATTTGTAGTTGAGTACAAGCCTTCTCTACTGACCAGGGATCTGAGATACAGTTTGTTTGACCTGTTTGCTAGTTGGAGTGGGAAGTTCAGTCATACATCTAGTGCAATAGACAGACGGTAAGATACAGTTTGTTTGTCACATGGAGTGGGATTTTTCGTATATATCTAGTGCAATAGACAGACGGTAAGATACAGTTTGTTTGCTACTTGGGTTGTGCTGTAACGTCATTAACCAATGGGCACTTGTTCCACACAACTGCCTGTGTGTGTTTTATATGATCATATATTGCATTCTCTACATGTGTGTGTTTTATATGATCATATATTGCATTCTCTACATGTGTGTGTTTTATATGATCATATATTGCATTCTCTACATGTGTGTGTTTTACGTTTATTTATCGTCGCTACCGGTTGCCCATTTGAGCGACGCCTCCTGAAGAAATTAGTCATTTTAGATTTTTGGAGGATAGTGCAATGATACAGAGAGAGAACCATTCTAGAGTCTCCTCTGATTCGTTTTCGTGCACACTGTAAAGCACTGACATGAGACCTCGGTTTAATGTTCCATCTGAAAGACAGTTAATTTTATTAGGGTCAGACGGGGGATCGAACCTGCGATCCCTGGATTCCCACTGTTATACACTTGACTACGTATTCGTCTGTAAAAACTGCCTGTTTTAATATGGCGGGAGTCTAGCTGTTTCCATTGAGGAAGTTATTCACCTTGTCTCCAGTAGGTCAGTGGTTCTACCCAAGTTTGTATCGAGGCACTGCAAGACAAAATTTAGCTGTTGGTGTGCCTCTAAATCGAATAACCAACAAAATGTGAGCGACACTTTGTACACAGCCTATCGTATTCATATCTTAGTTTATACAAATTTATTTTAGCTCGATTGCGAAACAAGTGATTTCAACTTATATAAATCACTCTCGAGACCTCATTCCTGATGGAATCTATCGCCACGAGGGAGAGAGAAGAGGCAACGTGGAATTTAAATGCCTTGCCTAAGGGCACAATCGTAACGACTCCAGTGGGGCTCGAACTCCGGACCTTTCGCATCTGAAGCGAACGCACATCCACTGCGCTATCACGACTTCCACTTTCTTAGACACCGTGACATTATGTACACAGCCAATCAAATCTTCCAATACCCGTATACCTGTCTTAGACTATGTGACACTGTGTACACAGCCAATGTACACAGCCAATCAAATCTTCCAATACCCGTATACCTGTCTTAGACTATGTGACACTGTGTACACAGCCAATGTACACAGCCAATCAAATCTTCCAATACCCGTATACCTGTCTTAGACTATGTGACACTGTGTACACAGCCAATGTACACAGCCAATCAAATCATCCAATACTCGTATACCTGTCTTAGACTATGTGACACTGTGTACACAGCCAATGTACACAGCCAATCAAATCTTCCAATACCCGTATACCTGTCTTAGACTATGTGACCCTGTGTACACAGCCAATGTACACAGCCAATCAAATCATCCAATACTCGTATACCTGTCTTAGACTATGTGACACTGTGTACACAGCCAATGTACACAGCCAATCAAATCTTCCAATACTCGTATTCCTGTCCTTAAAGGCTTACAAAAGATGATGGCTGTACAGAGTTAGAGCTGGCGGCAGTGCGAGCCATGTCTGCCGTTGTGTGCTGTGGACCCGTATTTGATACGAATGGACTGAACGATGATGGTTACATCTATCACTGGCTAGATACACTGCTCAGCTCACATAATGATAGGGTGAGTTGTTTATATATCAAATGCTGATTGGTTGTGATTTTAGTACAAAGTACTCGTTTATTAGGTGATGGCTTATTTATATTTAATCACATTTCTATTAATGCATTAACTAGAATATAATAACTGACGAAATCTAATATGTCTTAAAACATTGATTATTTTCCATGTTTTGATACTTAACACCTTCATGCTTATATGCAATTTTAGGATAGAACTTTGCGGTATAAGGTAGGTAACTCTAGATTCTATTTCTCAGAATCAAACAGAGTTCTTGTTCTTGTTATGACTCTAAATTATAATTTTTACGGCTTTATATGATTATAGATGCTTCAAAGATTTCGTTTCCATTAATGCAAAAAATTAGCTCTCTAACATTGCAATTTTGAGCATAAAAGTATGTTTGCAAATGAGACAATTTTAAATTTTGAAAACTGAGTTAAGAAAAACCTATGCAAATCAGCTGGTGCTACATTAGCTTGTTCAAGAAAAACCTATGCAAATCAGCTGGTGCTACATTAGCTTGCTCAAGAAAAACCTATGCAAATCAGCTGGTGCTACATTAGCTTGCTCAAGAAAAACCTATGCAAATCAGCTGGTGCTACATTAGCTTGTTCAAGAAAAACCTATGCAAATCAGCTGGTGCTACATTAGCTTGTTCAAGAAAAACCTATGCAAATCAGCTGGTGCTACATTAGCTTGTTCAAGAAAAACCTATGCAAATCAGCTGGTGCTACATTAGCTTGTTCAAGAAAAGCCTATGCAAATCAGCTGGTGCTACATTAGCTTGTTCAAGAAAAGCCTATGCAAATCAGCTGGTGCTAGATCAACGTTTATGAATCAGCTAATGCTAAATGAATCTATGCAAATCAGCTCATTGCTTCGTACGACAGTCTTGCAAAGGAACAATAGCAATCAAATTTCCATAATTTAACTAAAATGTGTTATAGATTATATGACACTGTAAACCATTTTATATGTTCGATATTTTCATTGTTGTCTGGTGGTTATTGAGAGTGTGAAATGAAGAGATGGTATCTGATAGTTTCATACATTTAGTCTTCCTGTAGTGTTTGCAACTCGACTATTTGTAAAATAAGGATGTCTATTGTGCTTACCCTAGCATCCTTGTAGTTAAGTACAATAGTTTAGTTTAATACAAATTTATTTTAGCTCGATTGCGAAACTAGTTCTCATAACTTATATTAATCACTCTCAAGACCTCATTCCTGATGGAATCCATCGCCACGAGGGAGAGAGAAGAGGCAACATGGAATTTAAAAGCCTTGCCTAAGGGCACAATCGTAACGGCTCCAGTGTCGCTCGAACTCCAGGTCTTTCGCACCTGAAACGAACGGGCTACCACTGCACTATCATGACTTCCACAAATAGTTGATGAATAAGTTAACCCTTAACCTGCCAATCACAGAATGTTCCGTCTGATCAGGCTCTATGCTGTTTGCTAATCGGATAGTGGAGAATAACACTTGCCTGAATACGTGTACTTTTCTTCTTGGACGTTCATGATTGCAGATATTTGAACATTTTAAAGGTGTTGTTTTTATATGCTAAACAGCAAAGTGTATTGTTGTCTTTGAGAGGAAACTGTTACATACCATGCAATTCGGTGTTGGTGTTTATGTACATCGATATAAACAATTAAAAACATATAAAATGGTGCGCAGTTCATGAAGGTAGAATTAAATGCATAAAACTAAGCACATTTTCTGTATTCTGTCCACTGTCAGATGAAAGAGGAGGTAAGAAGGGAGATAAAGAAGAGATTTATTTCATACCTAACCCACTTGTTGTGCAAACATCATGTGTTTAGTTGAAATCATTTATGCCGCTTAATTATCTATATACATGTATATATTTCACTGCCTTTTAACCCTTTCAACACCAAGTAACTGACATGGACTGGTCCATGATATTCTTAGACCAATAAATTAATAAGGAAATTTACATTCGGACCAGTTCATTTATCAAAATGGGTAATTTTGTCTAAAAATAGTAATATTACTGGCAAAAAGTGCAGATCCTGATGAGACGGCTCGTCACGAGCCGGCTCATCTGGATCTACACTTTTTGTAAGCCTATTTAGAGGTCTGTGGTGTTGAAAGGGTTAATACCTTACAATACTTAGAAAATTCACTATTTTTTAATGTGGATATAACTGGACCAGACTTGGGGGCGGGTGATAAGCTAGCTACCTTTACTTGCGTCACTTGCGAAAAACCTTCAGTAGAATTTTGTGCATATATTTTATAAGTATGGAATTCATCTATTGTGAACATTCATATGTTGTGGACATTCATATGTTGTGGTGGACATTCATATGTTGTGGACATTAATATGTTGTGGTGGACATTCATATGTTGTGGACATTCATATGTTGTGGACATTCATATGTTGTGGACATTCTATCATATGTTGTGGACATTCATATGTTGTGGACATTCATATGTTGTGGACATTCATATGTTGTGGACATTCATTCATATGTTGTGGACATTCATATGTTGTGGACATTCATTCATATGTTGTGGACATTCATATGTTGTGGACATTCATATGTTGTGGACATTCATATGTTGTGGACATTCATTCATATGTTGTGGACATTCTATCATATGTTGTGGACATTCTATCATATGTTGTGGACATTCATTCATATGTTGTGGACATTCATATGTTGTGGACATTCATATGTTGTGGACATTCATATGTTGTGGACATTCATATGTTGACAGCTTAGTTTACTACATGACCAGATTCTGGCGGTTAACCAGGCAAGACAATTGGCTGGTCCTTCATTTGTGACCATCAATAAAATCTGTACTACAGTCACAAAATTAAGGTTTTTCAAATGTTTGTAAATTGCACTTAATGTTTGTATGTGACGGGTTTTGATGAAAAGACTCTTTGTTAAACTGGGTTTTAAAAAATCCATGTACCTCGTTATAGAGAATGTTTACATACTTTCTATGAAAACCAAAAATACAGTACCAAACAAAACCCCTTATATTTTAGCATGGTGGACCAAAATAATTATTTTTTAGAGTTTTAATTCTGACGTTACTGATAATATGATATAATATCGAAACATTTGTGTCACCAGCACAAATCAAATTACAGTTTTTGATTTTTTCGATTGAAATATCTCTTCTATATTACCCTGTTTCTGTAATCTAATCAAGAGCTTTTGAACTGTCCTGATCTGTTTTGTGGCCCCTTTTTGTGCAGCTTTTGTCTTCAGTAGCCCGCGGTTTTGCCGGCTGTGCAGCAGTATGCTAGACTACCCTGTGTTATCTGTATCAGCATGACGGACGTTTATTGCTGTCACTAGTTGTTATTTCTCTCTTGTGCTTGTATACTGGTTCATTGGTGGGACATGGTTAGCAATTAGTGAAATTCCGGCCAGTGTTGCAGTCATTTCTGTCGTTTCCAGTATATTTCGTGCTAGGAATTAAACTAGCCAGATATAAACCAGTCTAATGACACAGATATAAACCAGTCTAATGACACAGATATAAACCAGTCTAATGACACAGATATAAACCAGTCTAATGATCCCATACTTCTATAGTAATTTATTATTTGTTTACAGATTACTGTACAACAGAAAACCAAACAAACTCTCTTCGGCCGGGAATTCACGATTCTTAAAATTAATGCTATCATTGTCTCGATGACGTTGAATAACATTAATTTTGATCTATATGGATTTATCTGAATCACTCCAGGGGTAGATTTCTATTTTTAGAAAATTACATATTCCAGGAGCATATACAGTAGTCTCCCTTTAATCAATTTGCCAGATTTCAAAAATAGATGCTGAAAATGATTAGTGCCAAGTCTGGTTGTGCAATGATACGTACTAAGCCAAATTGTGTATTCCCATTTATTGTTGATGGTCCATAAATGTTACTGGGATATTCCGCTGCAATCTTGATTAATTATGGAACACCAGTGCTGTGGGAGTCATCGATTCTACCAATTTCTTACAAATACTCCGTCTGTGGGTCAACATTGGCATCTGTATATTCTATGTCCAACCAGGCCTGGACGTTATAAAACTTCTCCAATCTCAAACTCGGTCGCAAGCTTCTGATTGGTTCAGCTGAGTGTAGGTCTCAGAATCAACCAATCAAATCACTGGAACTTGAATTTGAGATCTGAGAAATGTTTTATAACCTTGGGGCCAATCTAGATTCAAGTAATGTATGCGATGTACAGAGAGATTGAAGGCAGTATATTCCATGTCCAACCAGTTTGACACAAGCGATACAATGGGTCTCTACTGCAATCATATATAATACTTCTCCCATTTTGTTACATTGTTATTTGTGTTTTCTCTGAAATTAGTTTAATTTTCTATTTTCTCTTGTAATCTAATCTTGTACTTGTACACGTCGGGTGTTAACACGCACTCTTCTCGCCAATGCAACCCTGGTTCGATCCTAGGACCGGGCAGTAAGTGAGATGATGTGGTGGCCGCCAGATGGTTACTCCGGTTTCCTCCTACAGGAACAACCACATATACGCTTCCATCCACGCCAACGATAGTGATTAACCTTTAGCATGCTTTAGGCGAAATGAGCAGATAACAAATGTGAAATATATTTCTTATTCTGCCTAGAAAGTATAGCCTGTGACATTTCATTTCAAATCGTCCCGATTTCCTAGAAAGTATAGCTTGTGACATTTCATTCAAATCGTCCCGATTTCCTAGAAAGTATAGCTTGTGACATTTCATTCAAATCGTCACGATATCCTAGAAAGTATAGCTTGTGACATTTCATTCAAATCGTCCCGATTTCCTAGAAAGTATGGCTGTGACATTTCATTCAAATCATCCCGATTTCTTAGAAAGTATAGCTTGTGACATTTCATTCAAATCGTCCCGATTTCCTAGAAAGTATAGCTTGTGACATTTCATTCAAATCATCCCGATTTCCTAAAAAGTATGGCTGTGACATTTCATTCAAATCGTCCCGATTTCTTAGAAAGTATGGTTTGTGACGTTTCATTCAAATCGTGCCATCCATTTGTTATCTGCTCATTTCGCCTACAGCATGCTAAAGGTTAAACAAATACAATAGTGTTGAACAGGCTATTAGAACTGGAATCACTGATGTTGATTTATTGCTAAATGTGTGCACTGCTTGTTGTTGAACAAACAGTATTTAAAGAAATGAAGTGATTCTGTTAGAATGCATTTGGCATTGTCGAACAGCTGTACACGGTGTTTGTGCTGTATGGAAATGTATGTGCTATTTATTCCTGTCTCATAAATATTATGCACGCATTTCATCAGCCATAGAAAAATGTTCGTTGGAAATGAAAAAGATTACTGAAGGGACCCCGTTGCCAAGTGGTAATGGTCATTGACCTCAAATTGCTTGTCCCTTCATTGGTTGTCAGCCTCTTCATCAGATTTCGTCGATATTCAGACACAATGATAGTGATCACCAACAGTGCTCTTGTCAGTCAAGTGTTGGAACCCATTGACAGTGCTCTTGTCAGTCGACTGCTGAAACCCATTGACAGTGCTCTTGTCAGTCGTGTGTTGGAACCCATTGACAGTGCTCTTGTCAGTCGACTGCTGGAACCCATTGACAGTGCTCTTGTCAGTCGAGTGTTGGAACCCATTAACAGTGCTCTTGTCACTCGACTGCTGGAACCCATTGACAGTGCTCTTGTCAGTCGTGTGTTGGAACCCATTGACAGTGCTCTTGTCAGTCATGTGTTGGAACCCATTGACAGTGCTCTTGTCAGTCGTGTGTTGGAACCCATTGACAGTGCTCTTGTCAGTCGACTGCTGGAACCCATTGACAGTGCTCTTGTCAGTCGACTGCTGGAACCCATTGACAGTGCTCTTGTCAGTCGACTGCTGGAACCCATTGACAGTGCTCTTGTCAGTCGACTGCTCAAACCCATTGACAGTGTTCTTGTCAGCTGAGTGTTGGCACCCATTGACAGTCATTGTGTCAGCCAAGTGTTGGCAACCATTGTCTGTGCTCTTGTCAGGTGAGTGGTGGCACCCATTGACAGTGCTCTTGTCAGCCAAGTGTTTGCACCCATTGACAGTGCTCTTGTCAGCCATGTGTCGGCAACCATTGATAATGCTCTTGTCAGTCGAGTATTGGCATCCATTGACAGTGATCTTGTCAGCCGTTTGTTGACACCCATTGACAGTCTCTTGTCAGCTGTGTGTTGGCATCCATTGGCAGTGCTCTTGTCTGCCGAGGGTTGACAGTGCTAGCCTCCATTGACAGTGCTCTTATCAGCCGAGTGTTGGCCTATGTTGACAGTGCTCTTGTCAGCCGAGGGTTGGCCTATG
The DNA here is from genome assembly GCA_014843695.1 of Archivesica marissinica. Classification (NCBI taxonomy): domain Eukaryota; kingdom Metazoa; phylum Mollusca; class Bivalvia; order Venerida; family Vesicomyidae; genus Archivesica; species Archivesica marissinica. The sequence goes on along the minus strand of CM026391.1, from coordinate 53,617,025 downwards.
TTGACAGTGTTCTTGACAGCCAAGTGCTAGCCTCCATTGACTGCTCTTGTCAGCCGAGGGTTGACCTATGTTGACAGTGCTCTTGTCAGCCAAGTGCCATTGGCAGTGCTCTTGTCTGCCGAGGGTTGACAGTGCTAGCCTCCATTGACAGTGCTCTTATCAGCCTAGTGTTGGCCTATGTTGACAGTGTTCTTGTTAGCCACATGCTAGCCTCCATTGACAGTGCTCTTGTCAGCTGAGTGTTGGCCTATGTTGACAGTGCTCTTGTCAGCCGAGGGTTGGCCTATGTTGACAGTGTTCTGGACAGCCAAGTGCTAGCCTCCATTGACAGTGCTCTTGTCAGCTGAGGGTTGACCTATGTTGACAGTGCTCTTGTCAGCCAAGTGCCATTGACTGCTCTTGTCAGCCAAGTGTTAGTCTCCATTGACAGTGCTCTTGTCAGCCAAGTGTTAGTCTCCATTGACAGTGCTCTTGTCATTCAAGTGCTAGCCTCCATTGACAGTGCTCTTGTCAGCCAAGTGCTAGCCTCCATTGACAGTGCTCTTGTCAGCCAAGTGCTAGCCTCCATTGATAGTGTTCTTGTCAGCCAAGTGCTAGCCTCCATTGACAGTGTTCTTGTCAGCCAAGTGCTAGCCTCCATTGACAGTGTTCTTGTCAGCCAAGTGCTAGCCTCCATTGACAGTGTTCTTGTCAGCCAAGTGCTAGCCTCCATTGACAGTGCTCTTGTCAGCCAAGTGCTAGCCTCCATTGACAGTGCTCTTGTCAGCCAAGTGCTAGCCTCCATTGACAGTGCTCTTGTCAGCCAAGTGCTAGCCTCCATTGACAGTGCTCTTGTCAGCCACGTGTTAGCCTCCATTGACAGTGCTCTTGTCAGCCACGTGTTAGCCTCCATTGACAGTGTTCTTGTCAGCCAAGTGCTAGCCTCCATTGACAGTGCTCTTGTCAGCCAAGTACTAGCCTCCATTGACAGTGTTCATGTCAGCCAAGTGCTAGCCTCCATTGACAGTGCTCTTGTCAGCCAAGTGTTAGTCTCCATTGACAGTGCTCTTGTCAGCCAAGTGCTAGCCTCCATTGACAGTGTTCTTGTCAGCCAAGTGCTAGCCTCCATTAACAGTGATCTTGTCAGCCAAGTGCTAGCCTCCATTGACAGTGCTCTTGTCAGCCAAGTGCTAGCCTCCATTGACAGTGCTCTTGTCAGCCAAGTGCTAGCCTCCATTGACAGTGCTCTTGTCAGCCACGTGTTAGCCTCCATTGACAGTGTTCTTGTCAGCCAAGTGCTAGCCTCCATTGACAGTGCTCTTGTCAGCCAAGTACTAGCCTCCATTGACAGTGTTCTTGTCAGCCAAGTGCTAGCCTCCATTGACAGTGCTCTTGTCAGCCAAGTGCTAGCCTCCATTGACAGTGCTCTTGTCAGCCAAGTGCTAGCCTCCATTGACAGTGCTCTTGTCAGCCAAGTGCTAGCCTCCATTGACAGTGCTTTTGTCAGCCAAGTGCTAGCCTCCATTGACAGTGTTCTTGTCAGCCAAGTGCTAGCCTCCATTGACAGTGCTCTTGTCAGCCAAGTGCTAGCCTCCATTGACAGTGCTCTTGTCAGCCAAGTGTTAGTCTCCATTGACAGTGTTCTTGTCAGCCAAGTGCTAGCCTCCATTGACAGTGCTCTTGTCAGCCAAGTGTTAGTCTCCATTGACAGTGTTCTTGTCAGCCAAGTGCTAGCCTCCATTGACAGTGCTCTTGTCAGCCAAGTGCTAGCCTCCATTGACAGTGCTCTTGTCAGCCACGTGTTAGCCTCCATTGACAGTGTTCTTGTCAGCCAAGTGCTAGCATCCATTGACAGTGCTCTTGTCAGCCAAGTACTAGCCTCCATTGACAGTGTTCTTGTCAGCCAAGTGCTAGCCTCCATTGACAGTGCTCTTGTCAGCCAAGTGTTAGTCTCCATTGACAGTGTTCTTGTCAGCCAAGTGCTAGCCTCCATTGACAGTGCTCTTGTCAGCCAAGTGTTAGTCTCCATTGACAGTGTTCTTGTCAGCCAAGTACTAGCCTCCATTGACAGTGTTCTTGTCAGCCAAGTGCTAGCCTCCATTGACAGTGCTCTTTTCAGCCAAGTGTTAGTCTCCATTGACAGTGTTCTTGTCAGCCAAGTGTTAGTCTCCATTGACAGTGTTCTTGTCAGCCAAGTGTTAGTCTCCATTGACAGTGTTCTTGTCAGCCAAGTGTTAGCCTCCATTGACAGTGCTCTTGTCAGCCAAGTGCTAGCCTCCATTGACAGTGTTCTTGTCAGCCAAGTGTTAGTCTCCATTGACAGTGTTCTTGTCAGCCAAGTGTTAGTCTCCATTGACAGTGTTCTTGTCAGCCAAGTGCTAGCCTCCATTGACAGTGCTCTTGTCAGCCAAGTGCTAGCCTCCATTGACAGTGCTCTTGTCAGCCAAGTGCTAGTCTCCATTGACAGTGTTCTTGTCAGCCAAGTGCTAGCCTCCATTGACAGTGCTCTTGTCAGCCAAGTGCTAGCCTCCATTGACAGTGCTCTTGTCAGCCAAGTGCTAGCCTCTATTGACAGTGCTCTTGTCAGCCAAGTGCTAGCCTCCATTGACAGTGCTCTTGTCAGCCAAGTGCTAGCCTCCATTGACAGTGCTCCTGTCAGCCAAGTGCTAGCCTCCATTGACAGTGCTCTTGTCAGCCAAGTGCTAGCCTCCATTGACAGTGCTCTTGTCAGCCAAATGCTAGCCTCCATTGACAGTGCTCTTGTCAGCCAAGTGCTAGTCTCCATTGACAGTGCTCTTGTCAGCCAAGTGCTAGCCTCCATTGACAGTGTTCTTGTCAGCCAAGTGCTAGCCTCCATTGACAGTGCTCTTGTCAGCCAAGTGCTAGCCTCCATTGACAGTGCTCTTGTCAGCCAAGTGCTAGCCTCCATTGACAGTACTCTTGTCAGCCAAGTGCTAGCCTCCATTGACAGTGCTCTTGTCAGCCAAGTGTTAGCTTAAAAAATGATACTGAAACTAACTTGTGTGAGAGAAATGAAATGTTTATATTGCATGGCGTTTTGAATTGTTTCTTTCTTATATTAGATTGTATGTATTCGGTAGAATGTATATTACTACGAATATTAGCTCAAGATTATATTGACAAACCTGTGTGAGAGAAATGTAATGTTTATATATTGCATGGCGTTTTGGATTGATTGCTTACATCTTTCATATATTTAATTGTATTTATTCTGTATATCGCTAAGAATGTTGGCTCACCTGGCGTCGGGATGAGGTATTGTGATCTACTTTTGTCTGTCCATCCTCGCCGACAAGAGAGCACTTGCTGAGTACTGAGTACAATAGATAACCAAACTTTTTATTCATTCGGTAATGCTTGTTGGGTATATGTACTGTCTTGTTGGGTAGCAACAAAAGAAATACCCAATAGATGTCCATCTGTTTTAACCATTCCCCAGATAGATGCACCTCTTGACATCATTAGCAATGCCACATACAGTCAAACCTGTGTTAAGCAGCCAGCCAATGGAATCACAATGTGGCTGCTTAGCACAGGTTGCTGCTTAATAGAGGGCAAATGTATAATAAAACAGCACATTGGGATTCTGGAAACTTGCTTAATACAGCTTTGTTGCTTAATGGAGGTGACCAGATACACAGGTTTGACTGTACTTTGACATTGTAGTAGTCAAACCAACATTTATAATAAAGGCCCTTGAAGGTCTGGTACATAATACTGACTGCTTATCCACAAGTTGATAGCTAAATGTCTGCTGTATGTATGGAGATATTGTAGTATATTTACTATATTAGCCTAAATATCTGTGTAGGATTGAGATAAACAGATAGTATCTTCAGGTACATAGCGGATATATCTGTGTAGGATTGAGATAAACAGATAGTATCTTCAGGTACATAGCAGATATATCTGTGTAGGATTGAGATAAACAGATAGTATCTTCAGGTACATAGCAGATATATCTGTGTAGGATTGAGATAAACAGATAGTATCTTCAGGTACATAGCAGATATATCTGTGTAGGATTGAGATAAACAGATAGTATCTTCAGGTACATAGCAGATATATCTGTGTAGGATTGAGATAAACAGATAGTATCTTCAGGTACATAGCAGATATATCTGTGTAGGATTGAGATAAACAGATAGTATCTTCAGGTACATAGCAGATATATCTGTGTAGGATTGAGATAAACAGATAGTATCTTCAGGTACATAGCAGATATATCTCTGTAGGATTGAGATAAACAGATAGTATCTTCAGGTACATAGCAGATATATCTCTGTAGGATTGAGATAAACAGATAGTATCTTCAGGTACATAGCAGATATATTTCGATGTACAAATAACAGGTTGTTCCTTAAAACATATTTGTATGGGTTTCAAAAATGAAGTGAACTACAGTGGAACTTCGATGCCTCATACTCGACGGGCCTTGAATAATGGTTCGAGTAATTGTGGTTTGAGTCAAAGATGGTCAATGAAGTGACCCGTCATATTTGTAGAAATAACGTATAATAGCTTACTGTTGTATACTGGTTTATACCATACACCTATATCCTTCTCTTGTGTTTGATACAAATCCGTGCCTTGTGTCTATACGTAAGCGTTTCATAGGCATGTTTGATAAATTGGTATTATAATATCTATTGGGATACCGTAACAAGGCATCTTTCAATCAATAAGAATGTAATGTTTGTTCTTTGCATACTTACGAATAACACTGATTCAAACATGGACACACACAAAAAGAATAAATACGTGCACCGACGAAAAGAGCTGTCAATCAATGTGAGAAAAACTCTTACCTACGATATGTGGCTGATGTGCAAATGTGTTCATTTAGTAGTAATTGATCTTATGGGACCAGATCACTGGTCCGAGAGTTTCAATTATCCGTGTTTGAATTATTGACGGTAGAATAATATGTATTATGTAGAGATTATTGCCAGGACCATGCGACGTGTTCAAGCAAACTAGTTGTTCTACTTACGCGAGTTTGAGGCATCGAAGTTTGTCTTGTGTATATCATAGCTATATAAAAGATTTTTATTTACTACAATATTTGTAGGTAAAGTTGCACTGTATATGTAGCAACGATGGAGAACCTAATGTAACGAAGCTACATGGAGGCTGTAAGGGCTGGAAAATCTTGTGTGACTTCATCGACAATGATACATGCGTTAGTTGTCATCTCTGTAGCAACCACCACCTGTTTCCATTGGCTTTCTCGTTTTTAGTTACTGCCATATTAAACAATGTCATTTTCAGTTTCTATTATAAAACACAAATCACTTTCAGGTGAAATGATCAGTCAGCTGTTTTGCTTTTATACTCGTTCACCTTATCAGTTTATCAATAATTTTATTGGTCACCTTTGCCAAGAAACCACCTTTTTGGTTACGTGTTATAAAACACTGTTTTAGTTTTCTATCCTGGATACTGGTTACCCTGTTGAATGTCTGCCTTATTACCATATTTCTAGAGCAACTATATACAATGTATACATTTACAGAGAAATCTGAATTATTACGCATTATGAATTGCGAGAAGTTGCTATTCTAAGAAACAAATGTTCTCATCTCCACCACGAAGCATGCAGAAGCGACCGATTACTGTTGTGCCATATTTCCACACAGACTATAAGTTTCGTTGTCCTTATTGAAATGTACTTGTCCGTCTCCGTGATCGAGTGGTTACGGTCCCTGACTTGTATACCACTGTAACCTATCATCACTGATGTTCACGGGTTCGAGCCCCGCTCAGGCCGTGTCTCATATATATGAAAAAGTTGGCAGTTTCTTACGGAGGTTGGTGAACCAAAGTACTGGTTAACCGCTGGAGCCTGCCCAGGAAAGGTGTTGTTAAGTAAACTGCCCACCAGCGATATAGCCCAATATGGTGCTGATGCAGGCGTAAAACCCGAACTAACAAACAAACAAACATTGAAATGTACTTGGCTACAAGTGGTTTATGTACCTACCCTGATAGAGATTTTTAATTCATGCAACTTGGAGGTTCCAAGACATTTAGAGAATCACTGAGTCCGCCTCCGTGGTTGAGGTCGCTGACTTGTATATCACTGTAACCTATCATCACTGATGGTCACGGGTTCGAGCCCCGCTCAGGCCATGTCTCATTTATATGAAAATGTTGGCAGTTTCTTACGGAGGTTGGTGCACCCAAGTACTGGTTAACCACTGGAGCCTGCCCAGGAAAGGTGTTGTTAGGTAAACTGCCCGCCGGCGATATAGCCCAAAATGGTGCTGATGCAGGCGTAAAACCCGAAATATAACGTAACATAAGAGAATCACTGAGTTGCCTAGTGTGATAGTTTTAACACGTATTACTATAGCAAATATACGGGTGTTGGTTCCCAGCTTGTATATAGGTGTTTGTTTGTAGCTGGTGTGCAAGTGGTGGTTCCCAGCCAATATGCAGGTTTTGGTGATACAACACATAGTCACATACTACTTTACCTATGTATGTCCGATTGCCACCTGGGAGCGTCGCAATTCTTTCATGTGAGGAAGCTATCATGTTGCCTTGTGAATGGTTGGTGGTTGTACCCAGGTAGTCTACCACCTGATATACGACCTAGAGTGAGAATGCAGCTATATTCCACCAATAAAGGATAAAATGTCTCCGTATGAACTAAGCTGTCATTGCGAGTTTACGCCCTCAGGACAGACAGACAGACAGACAGACAGACAGACAGACAGACAGACAGACAGACAGACAGACAGACAGACAGACAGACAGACAGACAGACAGACAGACAGACAGACAGACAGACAAACGGAACATACTAATTCATTACATTGTCTTGAGAAAGGTTACCGGTATATTGAAATGAAATTCTCTTCTAGCACAGAATTTGATATTTGTCTTATTGCCTGGTACCATATCATAATACATGTATATGCATGTAATTGAGGATTTTTGAATGTGTGAGATGCTTGCTGAGTTGGAACGTAATTGCAAGAAAATAAATTTTGTTACTTTGTCATTTTAAAGTCACCTTCGTTTAAGTATGATGTGTGTGCCATGTTAATTTTCTAAGTTATGTTTGCATGTTCGGTATAATTTTTACTGTTTGCACCTAGTAAACATACACTTATACAGCCTGATTTCACATTGTACTGTTTTGGGTTAGAGACTTTGTTTACTAACTAATCTCTTTGATACTTATAGTAAATAAAGGTATACACTTCAAGTATTATAGTCTCTTTAGAAATATATGTTTAATGTCTATATTCATTGGCTATTCCAGACAGTTTGTGCAAGAAACGCCATCAATGTGCAATGTTGTATAATATAAGCAGACTTCTTTAAACACAAATTAATAATTGAAAAACAATTAAGCATATATTACTCATAAGTGAAATATGTGGGCAAAGTGAAACATGTGGGCATAGTGAAACATGTGGGCAAAGTGAAACATGTGGGCAAAGTGAAACATGTGGGCATAGTGAAACATGTGGTCAAAGTGAAACATGTGGTCAAAGTGAAACATATGGGCATAGTGAAACATGTGGTCAAAGTGAAACATGTGGTCAAAGTGAAACATATGGGCATAGTGAAACATGTGGTCAAAGTGAAACATGTGGTCAAAGTGATCAAGTTATGTGAAACAGGTAGTCAAAGTGAAACACATGATCAAAGTGAAAATTGTGTTCAACATGTGAGGGGGATATATGTATGATTGAAGTAAACTAATGCTGTTCTGATAAATAAAAATTCTAACTTGTTATAACCTTTTCTTTGATATATAGATCTATGAATTGGCCAAGGAGACGGTGGTACTGTTGCTGGATTTCAACTCGGACAATCAGGGTTTACTTGATTGGGTGATTGACCGATGTTATACAGGAACTAACGAGGTGTCAGATGGCTGCTTTAATGCATTAGCTGCAGTATTTCAAGCCAGGTATATCAAAATAAATCTATATTATTATGCCTCCCCTAATGGGGGGGGGGGGGTATTGTTTTGTCATCAGTCTGTCCGGTTTACCTTGCCCATGTTTCATCTCCAAACCCCCTTCAGGAACCTTCTGTATCTTGTAACTTTTATGTATGTTGTATGTATTTTGTGTGTACCTTGTATGTATCTTGTAAAAGTAAAGTGTTTGTTTATTATAGTGTCGCCCCTATTCAAAGGGCCAGCCATTTCTGACTTATGAGACACCTTGTTTTTATGAATATCAGTAATTCCCGAATCCTATTCTTGTAGGCCAGGCGCCAGGCTCGCAGTCGATCGCTAACGCTTATTTAACTAGCTGGCGGCTCACCTACTGGCCATATCAGAACAAACCCCTGACGAGGTTCGAACCTTCGACCTCCCGCTCCTTAGGCAGACACCGTAACCACTAGGCCACGGTGACAGTTGTTTTATGTAACTTGGATCTTTTTGATATTGTATTAGAATATTTTGTTTTATAAAACAAGGTAGATGAGTAGACAGTTGCATTATTCTGTATTCTGCTTTCAAGAATTTAAGACCAACTCTGTGAGATGTTGTCTTCCAGGGAGTATCCATGTGATCATGTAGCCATGTTAAATCTTTCACTTCTCAATGTTGGAAACCCACGAATGCCAACTCACGAGACCGCTGTGCAACTGCTGCACCTTCTGGACCGACGGTTCTTCCAAGAGGAGTCGGTGCTACAAGACAACAGTGAACAACACCGGCCGCTCAACGATGTCTTCCTCTCCGTATCCTACTGTCGCTCTCAGATGTTCATGTCTGATCAGCTGGCAAGATTACACCCAGATCTCACTATGCCAGTATTCTCAGGTATGTTCATGTCTGATCAGCTGGCTAGATTACACCCAGATCTCACTATGCCAGTATTCTCAGGTATGTTCATGTCTGATCAGCTGGCTAGATTACACCCAGATCTCACTATGCCAGTATGCTCAGGTATGTTTGGTGTCTGATCAGCTGGCTAGATTACACCCAGATCTCACTATGCCAGTATGCTCAGGTATGTTTGGTGTCTGATCAGCTGGCTAGATTACACCCAGATCTCACTATGCCAGTATGCTCAGGTATGTTTGGTGTCTGATCAGCTGGCTAGATTACACCCAGATCTCACTATGCCAGTATTCTCAGGTATGTTTGGTGTCTGATCAGCTGGCTAGATTACACCCAGATCTCACTATGCCAGTATTCTCAGGTATGTTTGGTGTCTGATCAGCTGGCTAGATTACACCCAGATCTCACTATGCCAGTATTCTCAGATATGTTTGGTGTCTGATCAGCTGGCAAGATTACACCCAGATCTCACTATGCCAGTATTCTCAGGTATGTTTGGTGTCTGATCAGCTGGCTAGATTACACCCAGATCTCACTATGCCAGTATTCTCAGGTATGTTCATGTCTGATCAGCTGGCTAGATTACACCCAGATCTCACTATGCCAGTATTCTCAGGTATGTTTGGTGTCTGATCAGCTGGCTAGATTACACCCAGATCTCACTATGCCAGTATTCTCGTATGTTCATGTCTGATCAGCTGGCAAGATTACACCCAGATCTCACTATGCCAGTATTCTCAGGTATGTTTGGTGTCTGATCAGCTGGCTAGATTACACCCAGATCTCACTATGCCAGTATTCTCGTATGTTCATGTCTGATCAGCTGGCAAGATTACACCCAGATCTCACTATGCCAGTATTCTCAGGTATGTTCATGTCTGATCAGCTGGCAAGATTACACCCAGATCTCACTATGCCAGTATTCTCAGGTATGTTTGGTGTCTGATCAGCTGGCTAGATTACACCCAGATCTCACTATGCCAGTATTCTCAGATATGTTTGGTGTCTGATCAGCTGGCAAGATTACACCCAGATCTCACTATGCCAGTATTCTCAGGTATGTTTGATGTCTGATCAGCTGGCTAGATTAAACCCAGATCTCACTATGCCAGTATTCTCAGGTATGTTCATGTCTGATCAGCTGGCTAGATTACACCCAGATCTCACTATGCCAGTATTCTCAGGTATGTTTGGTGTCTGATCAGCTGGCTAGATTACACCCAGATCTCACTATGCCAGTATTCTCAGGTATGTTTGAAGCAACTAAAATATATATATAGATAAAGTTATTTAAAATAGATAAGTATGTCTCCCAGTGAGGGCGAGATTATGTCTATCAGGGGTGAGATTATGTCTATCAGGGGTGAGATTATGTCTATCAGGGCGAGATTATGTCTATCAGGGGCGAGATTATGTCTAGCAGGGGCGAGATTATGTCTAGCAGGGGTGAGATTATGTCTATCAGGGGTGAGAGTATGTCTATCAGGGGTGAGATTATGTCTATCATGGGCAAGATTATGTCTATCAGGGGCGAGATTATGTCTATCAGGGGCGAGATTATGTCTATCAGGGGTGAGATTATGTCTATCAGGGGTGAGATTATGTCTATCAGGGGTGAGATTATGTCTATCAGGGGTGAGATTATGTCTATCAGGGGTGAGATTATGTCTATCAGGGGTGAGATTATGTCTATCAGGGGCGAGATTATGTCTATCATGGGCAAGATTATGTCTATTTTTCATCCGTATTTAAAATATTTATATAGTTCTAGGCTAATTTCGCCGACAGAGCTGAAGCATGGTTCAATAGCATTGAGTGTATCGGTAGGCTGATGCAACTGTCACGTGACTTGTCCAGCAGACGAATATAAACAAGCAAATCATTGAGAGAATATTTCCACCGAAACTGTTACGGTGTATGAGCAATTCGGGTAGCTATCCGAATTAAAAAAATCTACACCTAACCCGAAAAATAGTTTCTATACCATTTCTGATTAAGACCAATAAATGTTTTTACTCAATGATGTACTATATCAAAATAAGATATTCAACAAGTTATGGTGGATAAATAAAAAATAACAAGTATGCCGTGCATATGTGCCCTGAAGTCTTCAGTTCCCCCATATAATCGGGTGCCTACCGACACCGTTGCGATAGCTGAATTGAGCAGCATGGTCACGTGATGAAGCTAAAATGTCGACAAGAGTGTTTTGAAATTTGTTTTCATGACTTAAGAAAATAATAATATACGGCATGTGCAATTAACATTTTATACTGGTCATTATATATGGGATTTACGCCGAGCATAGGTTCCACCACTCTATATCTCCCATTCTCCCAGGGTTGGGCAGATTATGTCTCCCTGGGTAAAGGAGGTTATGAAGGGTAAGCTAGCTTCCAGCATAGTTGAGATTACGTCGCCCAGGGTATCTCACAGCATAGTGGAGATTACGTCCCCCAGGGTATCTCCCAGCATAGTGGAGATTACGTCCCCCAGGGTATCTCCCAGCATAGTGGAGATTACGTCCCCCAGGGTATCTCCCAGCATAGTGGAGATTACGTCCCCCAGGGTATCTCACAGCATAGTGGAGATTACGTCCCCCAGGGTATCTCCCAGCATAGTGGAGATTACGTCCCCCAGGGTAACTCCCAGCATAGTGGAGATTACTTCCCCCAAGGTATCTCACAGCATAGTGGAGATTACGTCCCCCAGGGTATGGGAGACTTGTGCCATGTCAATACAGCAGAGGGGATCATTGCCATGTTCTAAATGAATACAGCAGGGGGATCATTGCCATGTTCTAAATGACTGCAGCAGAGGGGATCATTGCCATGTTCCAAATGATTGCAGCAGGGGGATCATTGCCATGTTCCAAATGACTGCAGCAGGGGGGATCATTGCCATGTTCCAAATGACTGCAGCAGGGGGGATCATTGCCATGTTCCAAATGACTGCAGCAGGGGGGATCATTGCCATGTCCTAAATGACTGCAATAGAGTGGATCATTGCCATGTTCCAAATGAATACAATAGAGGGGATCTGTGCCAGCAAATGGGCGACATTCGTTTCTCTTAAAAACTACCTCGAGAGACATCAGACTGGCGGCCATCTGTAGGGGCAGTTGTTACCACAGCTATTATGTTAGTAAGTCTGCTTGCCAAGCATTTAGAGTAGTACATTAGGGGTGCGAGTGATTCAAATGCTCAATGAGATAATACTATGTCTGTTGCAGATGGCTTGCTGGTTGTCTCATGTTTTTTATTCAGTGATTTTACAGGATTTGTTTCTTGTGTTTGCAGAAATAACACACAGGTTCCAGACTGCCAAGCCAGCAGTACGTCAGACATTGCTGAAGTATTTGTTGCCATGGTTACACAACATGGAACTTGTTGACCCGTCCTTGCCACAGAGCATCCCGCTGAGTACATTCTTGGTTCGTCTCCACGACAACTACACGGAAACGTTCAAGCCTCATTTGAAAGGGGAAGGGTGGGGCTCGCAGGAAGCCACCAAGATGGTTCTCAATAATCTCTTCTATATAACTGTCAAGGTATGTAGGCTTCTTAAACTCGTACTGTCGAAAGCATGTCTTATTCTCGTATTGTACGGTAATAGATCTTGTATTGTCGGTGAAAATTGGTTTTATTCTTGTGCTGTGCAGAAACGCGTCTTATGCTTGTACTTGTCTTCAATCTGTACAGTCAGTACTCGGTAATATATTTGTTCTAAGAACTCGTGTTCCTCAGAATATCATCATCATGACAATAACCATTAATGGTGTCTGTTGTCGTCATTCCCTTCATCATCATCATCATCATTATGTTCATAATCATCATTGTCCTCATACATCATTGTCCTCATACAGCATTGTCCTCATGTATCATTGTCCTCATACATCATTGTGCTCATACATCATTGTCCTCATACAGCATTGTCCTCATGTATCATTGTCCTCATACATCATTGTGCTCATACATCATTGTCCTCATACATAATTGTATTCATAGTCCTCATACATCATTGTCCTCATAGTCCTCATACATCATTGTCCTCATATATCATTGTCCTCATATATCATTGTCCTCATATATCATTGTCCTCATACATCATTGTCCTCATACATCATTGTCCTCATATATCATTGTCCTCATACATCATTGTCTTCATACATCATTGTCCTCATACATCATTGTCCTCATATATCATTGTCCTCATGTATCATTGTTCTCATACATCACTGTCCTCATACATCATTGTCCTCATATATCATTGTCCTCATATATCATTGTCCTCATATATCATTGTCCTCATACATCATTGTCCTCATATATCATTGTCCTCATATATCATTGTCCTCGCACATCATTGTCTCCATCATGCCTCATACATCATTGTCCTCATATATCATTGTCCTCGCACATCATTGTCCTCATACATCATTGTCCTCATATATCACTGTCCTATATTGTCCTCACATATCATTGTCCTCACACATCATTGTCCTCATACATCATTGTCCTCATATATCATTGTCCTATATTGTCCTCGCACATCATTGTCCTCATACATTATTATCCTCATACATCATTGTCCTCATATATCAGTGTCCTATATTGTCCTCGCACATCATTGTCCTCCCACATTGTCCTCATACATTATTATCCCCATACATCATTATCCTCATACAGCATTGTCCTCATATATATATTTGTCCTCATTATACAGCATCATACAATGTGTGCATGTTTGTATATTACAGTTTGGAGATGACCACCCTCAGGAGCTGGAAGCCCTGTGGGCAGCCTTGGTTCTGTGCTGGCCCAACAACCTACGTGTGCTCATGCACTACCTTGTAATACTCATAAACATGGCTGCCACAGAACTCTTGTCACATGTATGTATTGATGTCCGAGTTGTAGCAATGTTATATAGAACATTTCCCCCCGTATGTCTCTATATTTCCATTCACTCATCCAGGGCTCATCCTAGAAGTTTTGGGAGAAGTGGGAAACCGTGCGATTGTGCCCTTAAATGGTATTATTTAATAATAAATTTCAACAAAATATAGTTAAAATACACAAGATGACCATTAACCCATTTGATTCTGGATACCGTTCAAACAGTATTTGCAAAGAAAATAGAGCCATATCAGCCGCCATGGAACGTCTGATCAGGCTCTATGCTGTTTGCTATTCAGATGATCTTGCTAAGACACTTGGCTATGTAGCAAACAACATAGATCCTGATCAGCACGCAACGTCACGCTGCGGCTGATCTGGATCTATGTTGTTTGCAAAAGCCTTTAAATGTATCCAGAATGAAATGGGTTAAATACAACAGTAGAACGGAAGGAGTGCTTTACTATGGCTGCTGAGGTTTACTGGACATGATTTTGTATGAAAATTGTAAAAATAAAGTGTGCCAAAGGGCGAGTGTCAGTGTCCCTAGGGCAAATATTTCTGTAGTAGTGTAGCCTTGGGGGATGGTGGCCTCCTTGGCTTTATGGTTAACTTCATATACTGACAATCACTAGTGCCTAACGGAGTTAGTTTGTGAGTTTGAACCCTACCAGGATTGCATTCTTTCCCATCCAACTTTATAAAAACATTCTGGATTCGGGTGTATTTACGCAGTCAGGATTTTACAGTTATGAACTTCTGAGTTATGGAGCTATAATTATCCTTACTTTTTGTTTCTGGATACCTTCCGTCGCTATTATTCAGAATTCAGTCAAACTGGGTAACATATTGGTATTGGGTGTGGTTGTGGGTAGTTTATGGTTGTTATGTAACACTGATCACTGGTAGGGTTGTGTGACTTAATTATCCATCTTTTGTTTTGCCGTAGCCCTTTAGGCATATATTTATATAGAGAGAGTATGCTGCGAGGATGTAATAGAGACACTGAAAGAGTGTGTATAAATGTCATTTTACAAATGCATTATTCATATATACTTCAAAAACTTGAATTCTCATCTTGCTTTGCATTTCCAGATAACTGCTCTTACAGTATATTTGAATTACAACTTGGTTTGGATTGATAAAATATCAAAAATCACTGAAATCAGTTCTTTAGCTTGCGATATAAGTTGTACTGCTTTTGATCACTATATTATCAATCTGTACTACTTTTATTCCGGTCTTGATCACTATATTATCAATCTGTACTACTTTTATTCCTGTTTTGATCACTATATTATCAATCTGTACTACTTTTATTCCGGTTTTGATCACTATATTATCAATCTGTACTACTTTTATTCCGGTTTTGATCACTATATTATTAATCTGTACTACTTTTATTCCAGTTTTGATCACTATATTATTAATCTGTATTACTTTTATTCCGGTCTTGATCACTATATTATTAATCTGTACTACTTTTATTCCGGTTTTGATCACTATATTATTAATCTGTATTACTTTTATTCCGGTTTTGATCACTATATTATTAATCTGTATTACTTTTATTCCGGTTTTGATCACTATATTATTAATCTGTACTACTTTTATTCCTGTTTTGATCACTATATTATTAATCTGTACTACTTTTATTCCGGTCTTGATCACTATATTATTAATCTGTACTACTTTTATTCCAGTTTTGATCACTATATTATCAATCTGTACTACTTTTATTCCGGTTTTGATCACTATATTATCAATCTGTACTACTTTTATTCCGGTTTTGTTCACTATATTATCATCTGTACTACTTTTGTTCACTATATTATCAATCTGTACTACTTTTATTCCGGTTTTGTTCACTATATTATCAATCTGTACTACTTTTATTCCTGTTTTGATCACTATATTATCAATCTGTACTACTTTTATTCCGGTTTTGATCACTATATTATTAATCTGTACTACTTTTATTCCAGTTTTGATCACTATATTATTAATCTGTATTACTTTTATTCCGGTCTTGATCACTATATTATTAATCTGTACTACTTTTATTCCGGTTTTGATCACTATATTATTAATCTGTATTACTTTTATTCCGGTTTTGATCACTATATTATTAATCTGTATTACTTTTATTCCGGTTTTGATCACTATATTATTAATCTGTACTACTTTTATTCCTGTTTTGATCACTATATTATTAATCTGTACTACTTTTATTCCGGTCTTGATCACTATATTATTAATCTGTACTACTTTTATTCCAGTTTTGATCACTATATTATCAATCTGTACTACTTTTATTCCGGTTTTGATCACTATATTATTAATCTGTACTACTTTTATTCCGGTTTTGATCACTATATTATCAATCTGTACTACTTTTATTCCGGTTTTGTTCACTATATTATCAATCTGTACTACTTTTGTTCACTATATTATCAATCTGTACTACTTTTATTCCGGTTTTGTTCACTATATTATCAATCTGTACTACTTTTATTCCGGTTTTGTTCACTATATTATCAATCTGTACTACTTTTGTTCACTATATTATCAATCTGTACTACTTTTGTTCAAGGCAAAGCGAGTGATCAGCTACATCGGTCGTATACGACCAGAGAGATTGGTTGATGAACTCATGGCCGAGATGCAGACAGTCGAAACGCTAAACCTAAACATCGAGAGAACACAGACACCGCCGTTTTTCCGTCTGTCCGTCCTGAGAAGACCCACCATTATACCAAACACCACTGACGATGAAAAACTAGAGAGCCATGTGGCTAATATGGCTCTTGAGAAAGGGACGTTGCATACTAAACGTCACAGCGCTAACCCCGATGAGGGTCCCACAGACACGTAAGTGATCATGTTGGTGATCTGATAGAGCTCTATCTTGCTTTGTAATTATGTAAATACTGTGCATACCATTTTATTCAAACATGGTCACAATGTGTTCCGTTCCTGTTTATAATCAACCGTTTGCATAAAAACATGTCACTCTATCAATAGAAAAGATTTTATTCAAATTCATTTTACTAATGTGGAAAGCTGGAAAGCACATGAAAATATAAATTCCGCATAAATTATCTATGATTACTGGGTATTGCAGTACTCCACGGACAGGTTCTGCACAGGAGAGCGACTCGGAAATGTCATCGGATGAAGAGATGTCGCTTCCGTCTCCGATACGTGGCAGCGCTGAGCCACGGAGGAATGACACCAATGCTGCATACCCGCTACCAATGCCTGCATATGGTGGATATTTTGCACCACTGTCGGAGTACTTGCCCGATAGTCTTCACCCATCAGCAGGATTCCACAGGTACACTGATAGTAACCAAGGTGTGAGGTTCAGTTGTCTGTGATTTACGATTTGAAATGTTGGGACTATGATAATGAGAAGTTTGATTTTGGAATATTTGTATTATGTACAATATAGTTAATGTGGCCAGTTGACTTATTCACAGTGTCATTTCATACTTGGAAATATCATTAATTTTGCCATGTGAGAAGTTTGTGCACTCTACCGTAATAACATGTTTTCATACACTTTATTGCCCAATTTGATTAAGCTTAAAATATTGATACAAGTTTGATTAATATTTGTATAGAATTTGTGTGTTTTACGTTTATTTATCGTCACTACCAGTTGCCCATATGAGCGACGCCTCCTGAAGAGATTAGTAATTTTAGATTTTTGTAGGATAGTGGATGATACAGACAGAGACCCATTCCAGAGTCTCCTCTGGTTCTATTACGTGTATGGTGTAAAGCACCGACACGAGATCTCGGTTTAACGTCCCATCTGAATGACTGTTAATTTTATTAGTGTCAGACGGGGGATCGAATATAGTATAGAATATGTTCCTATGGCCCTTTATAGAGTGAGATTATGTAGATTGAATCACAAGATTCTCGCTTGTACTATGAACGCATTCAAATGTTCAGGTCAGCTTCCAACATGTTAAATTATCACCGACATTCTTCATTCTATCATTCTTATATCAATGAGTCATACATACAGTATATCAGAACCCGGTTTACAACTCGATTTGTGGCGTAGATTTTCATTGTGTTAAAATTGGCAATGAAGAGGTCATATTGTGTAAACAAACTAATGGGATAGGGATTCGAATAAGTTACTATGTAACATTGTTTCCCCAATCCTAACTGTGCTGTTGTAACTATTCCTATGTTATGTACCATTCTTGAATAAAATATTGTTTAAATCAAACAAACTAATCTGCTGTTAATTATAATATTGCAGTCATGATCGAATAATGATAGCTTATGGTTATTTATTAATGTTTTGATTGGACAGTCATGATTGATGATAGCTTATGGTTATTTATTAATGTTTTGATTGGACAGTCATGATTGATGATAGCTTATGGTTATTTATTAATGTTTTGATTGGACAAGCCATGATTGATGATAGCTTATGGTTATTTATTAATGTTTTGATTGGACAGTCATGATTGATGATAGCTTATGGTTATTTATTAATGTTTTGATCGATTGTCGTAATGTCCATTATAACTAAAGAAACCTTTGCTGAATAACGAAAACATAATTAATTAAATACACTGTTTTCCTGAAATATTGAATTGACAGTTTTCCTGCGACCTCGTAAATCAAACATCTGTGAAATATTCCCGCTATACTTTACACTATTAAGGCAGCAGCACATATGTTAGCAGCACAGCAGCACATCTGTTAGCAGCACAGCAGCACATTTGTTAACAGCACAGCAGCACATCTGTTAGTAGCACAGCAGCACATCTGTTAGCAGCACATCTGTTAGCAGCACATCTGTTAGCAGCGTAGCAGCACATCTGTTAGCAGCACATCTGTTAGCAGCACAGCAGCACAGCAGCACATCTGTTAGCAGCATAACAGCACATCTGTTAGTAGCACAGCAGCACATCTGTTAGCAGCACATCTGTTAGCAGCACATCTGTTAGCAGCGTAGCAGCACATCTGTTAGCAGCATAGCAGCACATCTGTTAGCAGCATAGCAGCACATCTGTTAGCAGCATAGCAGCACATCTGTTAGCAGCGTAGCAGCACATCTGTTAGCAGCGCAGCAGCACATCTGTTAGCAGCACATTTGTTAGCAGCGCAGCAGCACATCTGTTAGCAGCACATCTGTTAGCAGCACATCTGTTAGCAGCGTAGCAGCACATCTGTTAGCAGCACAGCAGCACATCTGTTAGCAGCACATCTGTTAGCAGCGCAGCAGCACATCTGTTAGCAGCACAGCAGCACATCTGTTAGCAGCGATCACACCCTAGTAGCAATTACTTCAGCTTTGTTTGAGATATTAGAGATATATGGGCATAAAATACTGGACATCATTTTTAACTACATCTTATGTTAATATATATGGACAAAAAATGAAAATGAAGATGAAACACGGGTAAACCAACGTTATTATTCAGAAGATTCATGGCCTTGTTTTATTTTTGATTCATTTACATATTAATTTTATACTTTTCAGAAGCAACATAGCAATCATGTTTATGTCGGATCTTGTGTTGGATGGTTTGGAAATAGACTGGTCAGCCCATCTTCCATTAATGCTACATGTCATATATCTGGGTAAGTCATTGTCCTGGATGGAAATAGACTGGTCGGCCCATCTTCCATTAATGCTACATGTCATATATCTGGGTAAGTCATTGTCCTGGATGGAAATAGACTGGTCGGCCCATCTTCCATTAATGCTACATGTAATATATCTGGGTACGTCATTGTCATGGATGGAAATAGACTGGTCGGCCCATCTTCCATTAATGCTACATGTAATATATCTGGGTACGTCATTGTCATGGATGGAAATAGACTGGTCGGCCCATCTTCCATTAATGCTACATGTCGTATATCTGGGTACGTCATTGTCATGGATGGAAATAGACTGGTCACGTATATGTTTTATTCTATATCTAATGTATTTAGAATGTTCAAGTATATGCTGTATCCAACAATCTTGTTACATATTTTGTAGGCTTAGATCACAATAAAGAGTTGGTATATGAACACTGTAAGAAGTTACTACTGAATCTCATGTTACTAGCTGCCAATCAGGATTGCCCGGAAGTTGCTAGGTTGTTGCTAAGTTACCAGACAAACCATGACGACATACTGCAGCTTATTAATGAGAGTAAGGACTCGTCCGCCACTGAGCAAAGTAAGTTATCGCAAAACAAAGTGATTTTGTACAATTGTCGTTCAGTATTGGTTGGTAGACACCTGTCATTTAGTTACAGTGTTAAACAAGTGTCATTATGTTGCAGTTTTCGCCACTTGTCATTTTAAGCTACTGTTTCTTACGGAGGTTGGTGCACCCAAGTACTGGTTAACCGCTGGAACCTGCCCAGGAAAGGTGTTGTTAGGTAAACTGCCCGCCGGCGATATAGCCCAAAAATGGTGCTGATGCAGGCGTAAAACCCGAAATATAACATAAATATAACCTAACAATATCACATACGAGCATGAATCAGATGTGAAATAAGTTATCAGATTATAAGGCACATATATACATTTGTGTAACATAGCAAAAGGGTCGGGCCACACATTATAAACGTAATCCTTTATTTAACCATTGCTGACTGTGATGCTGATGTAATTGAATCATGGTTTTCTTCATCACCCAGGTAACACAAGTTCTGAGGAGCATCCGGAACCACGGCCGATATTCCGTGTTGACAGTTCCACAACGTTAATGCCGGGCACACCCGGTACCCCACCCACTCCAGAACAACCCTCCACAGAGTCTGTGAGCGAGTCCACAGATCCAGATACTCTCAGCTCGGTGATCGACATCGTGAAAGTCATACTCGACATCATGAGCAAAAGGTACAATTTCCTGAGTGAACGGTTCTGTTGCAATAAGGAAGTCTTTAGATCTTGCGAGCAAATTTTCTAGATCAAGCCAAAATCTTCCGACTCAATTCTGCAAGCAGTGACTATGACCACAGGCACAAGACACAAACATTTTTTTATTTTGGCCTAATGGTCATATAGTAAGTAATGTTTACTACAGGCAACCAATGGAAATGAAACATGCATGCAGAAACATTGACGAGAAACTAGGTAAAAACCACCAGATCACGGATATGCCCTTGTGGTCCCGACCGGAAGACCTTATTCTATCATAATTACTTACTATATGACCATAGGCCAAAAAAGAAAAAAAGAAAAGTGCCTTGTGCCTGTGACTATGACTGTATCTGATGAAAGTGTATGTAAATAGTTTGATAAGTACTGTTAAACTAAGAGCTCCTAGCATAGAAATGATCAAATTGCCAGACACACTAACAACAAG
The DNA here is from genome assembly GCA_014843695.1 of Archivesica marissinica. NCBI lineage: Eukaryota > Metazoa > Mollusca > Bivalvia > Venerida > Vesicomyidae > Archivesica > Archivesica marissinica. Next base: position 53,595,967 of record CM026391.1, on the reverse strand, counting down.
AATAGACTGTCCGATTAGCGCAGTGGTTAGCGCGCTCGCTTCTCACCAATGAGACCCGGGTTCGATCCTCAGAACGGGAAGTATGTGAGATGGTACAATGGTAGCCAGATCGGACAGGTGGGTTTTCTCCGGGTACTCCGGTTTCCTCCCACATGAATGACCACATATACGCTTTCATCCGAGCCAACGAGAGTGATTAATATAAGTTGTTAAAACTTGCTTCGCAATCGTTGTAAAATAAATAAAGTTTAAAAAAAAAGAATAGACATGTCAATAAGTGTAAACAATGACATTGCTAAAAATAAAGTATTAATTTTGCCACTGTTTGATTGACAGTTGTTTTCTATTGCTCTCTGTATTCATGGTTTATGGTATAAACAAAACTATTGTTTTCAACAAAACTACCCTTAATCTGAAACTGTATGGAATTATGTTATATGCTTTATTGACATGATATGAAATTTGTACCTTCTAATCATAATACATGTATACCTGGGAATCATTTCTAAATATTCATATGACGGGGATAATTCCTGTGTAATGACCCTCTTCAGGGGACAGTCCCCTATAGTTGTGATCCTTCACATGTAGAGAGTGGGATATTCCCTCATTTGCTATTTCACATGTCTTTTTAGAAGAAAATTTGATCTTATGAAATACATCATTCCAGACGAGGCCGGCCATTATGGTGCTATGAGGACATCACCCCTAAAACCCTAATTACCCAGAGTGCCGAGCAGCTGGAGAAGCTGCTACGATTTACTGTCAAGTTTTTCAAGTACCTGTCGCCGTTGGCGCTAGTGGAACAGCGATGGTCACAGGTGGCGATGCAGTTAGCGCTATCGTGTTCATCAAGACATTATGCAGGAAGGTCATTTCAAGTAAGGGCTATATTTAGATTATAGTCTATGGTTTCTACAGTTGTTCTACAGTTCTATGATGGACTCGCATTTCCTGTTCTCGAGGGAATAAATTTAAATCTCAGTTGTATCAGGACCGCTTCCGTTGTCGAGTGGTTACGGTCACTGACTTGTATACCACTGTAGCCTATCATCACTGATGGTCACAGGTTCGAGCCTCGCTCAAACTATGTCTCTTTATATGAAAAAGTTGGCAGTTTCTTACAGAGGTTGGTGCACCAAGTACTGGTTAACCGCTGGAATCTGCCCAGGAAAGGTGTTGTTAGGTAAATTGCCTATCGGCAATATAGCCCAAAATGGTGCTGATAAAGGCGTAAAACCCAAACAAACAAACAGTTGTATCAGAATTTAGAATTTAACCAGAGTAATTAGAAATATTATAAATCTGCAATAGTTCTCATACTGCAAAAAGTACAATATTACATACTGTATATTCCCGGCCATAAGTCGATCTCGGCCATAAGTCGACGGGCAAATTTTGGCTTTCAAAAACAGATTTTAAGCTGGATCCTTCCATAAGTCGAGGGTACTTTGTGGACATATGACATTGGTTGTGACAATGGTAATTTCTCTCATTCTTGGATGAAACTTGGCTCAATTTGAGATATGTGGTTGACTTTATTATTCAGTTACAAATCATAAAAAATATACTGATGCACAACAAGAATTTATGAAGTTTTATTCCGTTACAAATAATTGTCTAAACCAATTGTTATGTTAAAACAAACAAACAGATATAAAATTCAAACACATAAATATTCACATGATTTTAAATTCCATCAAAATCGTCATCTTTGCTATCCGAAGCAAACAGTTCCATCATCTGCTCACTTGTCAGTTCGGGATCATAAGGATCCTCTTCCTCGTCAGCAGAATCTGAACATGATTCACTAACACCTGCACTGGCAGAGCCAGCCAACAACTCTCAATTTAAAAGCACAATCGTACGCTGAACGTTTTCTCTTAGGCATTGCGACTAAATAAAGTTAATCCAATATTGTCAAAGTTTAACCAAACAGTTAAAATCCAATAAATAGCCGAGATATATTAATGAAGTAACAGTATTGTTTATTTTGAAATGATTGTCCGAAGCTATCAATTATACACATCAAGATTAATGTGGCTTCGCCTTCTATCCAATCAGAAATTCCGTAATCGGCCTTGCGTCACTGAAGCATATGCATAATTATATCTATCTATTTCACTGGACAATAACATAGTCCTCGTTGCTATGCAGAGTAATGTATTCGTAGATTGACAGACCTCGTTGCTATGCAGAGTAATTTATTTGTAGATTGACAGACAGGTTGATTTGTCAAGTATAGTACTGTTGGCGTTTATCAAAGCATTTATCAAAGGAAACAGCTGCATTTCATCTAAGAGTAAAGGATTCATTTGACACTGAGACAGGAAGTAATTGGTATCAATTTGCGACTTGTTTTCATCAACAGTGTGGTTGTTTATTACACACAATATGAATGGACGCAATATTGCATAATTATTTTGCTGATTTGTTGTAAATTAAATGCGACGAGGTGTTTGCAGACATTGTTTTTTTAACTGTTTTAAACGATTTTACTTATATACAACAATTTACATGTACAACATTTCTAACGTTTATTACGACAAACAGCATTATACATGCATTAGGCCGTAGTACCGATAACTTAGTTTAAACAATATTTTATTCAAGAATGGTACATAACATAGGAATAGTTGCTTGAATATGGCAAATAAATAAATCTCTATGCATGGACACACGCAGTTAATGCAATTATACATCTACGTCAATTATGGAAACTAGTAATATTAACTCAAATTTCTTGTTTTCAATTTTTGCTTTTGCTTGTTTCTCGGCCATATGTCGACTTATAACTTTCATCCAATTTCTGGACAAGAAAAAGATCGACTTATGGCCGGGAATATAATATTATGGTACCTGGTAAATTGATCAAAGTTTGTAGTCAGTTGCTATTGTGTTAACCCTTTCAACACCACAGACCTCTAAATAGGCTTACAAAAAGTGTAGATCCAGATGAGCCTTTTTGCTTTTTGATTTTGCCAGTGATATGACTATTTTTAGACATAATTACCCATTTTGATAAATGAACTTGTCCAAATGTGATTTTCTGATTCATTTATTGGTTTATGAATATCATGGACCAGTCCATGTGAGTTACTTGGTGTTGAATGGGTTAAGTAGAATGTATGGTGATGTTTCTACCTAAAGGCTGTCAGATTAGCGTAGCTCGCTTCTCACTACCCAGGTTCAGTACTCGTACCAGAAAGTATGAAAGATGGTACAGTTGTTGCAAGATCGGACAGGTGGGTTTTCTCCGGGTACTTTGGTTTCCTCTCACAGGAATTACCTCATCTGTGGCAACGAGAGTGATTAATATAAGTTGTTAAAGCTTGTTTCGAATTGTAGTAAAATAAACAAAAGGTATTACCCAATGTCAACTTGAATAATTTGTGAAAAATGGCTTTTCTCTGTATTGTGTACACTTTCTTTGGATTAACTTTTAATTTTTTTGTTTAGGTATTGCGAGCTTTGCACATCCGACCGTCATCTCAGATGCTGGCAGATATATTGTCAAGGCTGGTGGAGACCGTGGCAGAACAAGGGGAAGATATGCAGGTATTTTACAGTATATACGTGGCTGTACATTTAGCCGTATTCTATAGATTTTTCTTTCAGAAGAAGTTTTAAAAATGTGCAGATATTTTAGGAAATATTATGTAACCTCCGTGGCCGAGTTGTTTCGGTTGTTGACTTCAAATCGCTTGCCCCCTCACCGCTGTAGGTTTGAATCCAACTGGGGGTGTCAAATTCTTTCAAGTAAGGAAGCTATCCAGCTGGCTTGCCGTAGGTTGGTGGTTCTACCCAGGGTGACCCCCCCTGAAATACTGCTCAGAGGGGCACCAGGGGTCTTCCTCCACCAATAACAGCTGGAGAGTCACAGTATGACCTAAGCTGTTGGTGCGACAGTAAACCCCACAAAACTAAATATGTTCGCTTAAAACTCTTAATTTGTAACACAACCAGTAAATAAAAGAAGTAGTAGAAGATGTTATTGCATCAACATTTGCAGTCGATTGATGAAAAATTCATTGTTTGTGTTCGTGCTCTTAATTTTGAGTCAAAAATGTTTATCAAAAATATTAAATCATTGATCTGTGTAAAACAAGTGCCCATATTTACATACTCCCGAATATGGAAAATAAAAACATGTGAATCTGACGTGACCTTGCATTTTTGTTTCTCAATTGGTTCATAGTTGTCTAGTGCCTTAGTGCGCTCGCTTCTCACCAATGCAACCCGGGTTCGATCCTCGGACCGGGAAGTATGTGAGATAGTACTGTGGTCGCCAGATCGGGCAGGTGGGTTTTCTCTCACACGAATGACCACATATACGCTTTCATCCGCGCCAACGAGAGTGATTAATATAAGTTGTTAGAACTTGCTTCGCAATCGTTGTAAAATAAATAAAGTTTAAACTTTTAGTGCCGTGGGTAGAATTTGGGAGAAGTTCTAAAAATAACATTCAAGCGCCTTGCAATGATGAGTAATTATAATAATCCAAATCTACTGCACCAGTATACACATGTAGTTGTTTCTTGGCATATCAAAGGTTCTAACATACAGTCAAACCTGTGTTAGCGGTCACCTCTATAAAGCAGTCAACCTGTATTAAGCAGTCAGTTTCCAGATTTCCAATATGTTATTTTATTATATATTTGACCTCTATTAAGCAACCACCTGTGCTAAGTAACCACTATCTGTGATTCCCTTGGCTGGCTGCTTAAGACAGGTTTGACTGTATATACAAAATCTAAACTGTAGATGCCCGTAGATGGTAAAACTCAACAACTGAAAGTAATTCAACCATCTTATTTTTCTGTCAATGTTGTGTTTTACAAGTTCTACAATCCTTAACATGATTGATTGAACACAATAATTATTTCAAAGTGACCAAGCAAAGAGCAAAGACAGAGCTGAAAAGTTAGAGACCCAGCCAGTTTCCAGATTTCCAATATGTTGTTTTATTAATAATTTGACCTTTATTAAGCAGCCACCTGTGCTGAGCACTTTCTGTGATTCCTTTGACTGGCTGCTTAGACAGGTTTGACTGTAAGCATCAAGTTTCTTTCCAAATAAGTAACTTTTATTCTGGTCTCCATTTGTTGGTTGCAATCAAAATTTAGCAAACATTTAACTAAATGTCGTTGTAAATAACAAAACAATAATACCTGCCTGAAATCCATCCCCATGAAGAGATAGTAGAGCCATTGTGGATTACGTGTCGAGCCCGAGGACAGCACCATGGTTCTAGCTAGCCCTAAGCTCACAACCCCTCAGTTACAGACAACATATCCATGCTACACATATTCTAGAATAGGACATAATTCCACAGGGTTACGTGACAAACTTTTAAAATAGTATGACATTATTGTACAGGATTATATTACAAACTAACTGGTATGACATATTTGTACAGGGTTACATTACAAACTAACTGGTATGATATATTTGCACAGGGTTACATTGCAAACTAACTGGTATGACATATTTCCACAGGGTTACATTACAAACTAACTGGTATGATATATTTGTACAGGGTTACATTACAAACTAACTGGTATGATATATTTGCACAGGGTTACATTACAAACTAACTGGTATGATATATTTGCACAGGGTTACATTACAAACTAACTGGTATGATATATTTGTACAGGGTTACATTACAAACTAACTGGTATGATATATTTGTACAGGGTTACATTACAAACTAACTGGTATGATATATTTCCACAGGGTTACGTAACGGAGATTATCCTTACTCTGGAAGCGGTTGTTGACAACGTCGATCTCGAGATTAGACCCATTGACTTTATGCGCGACATATTTATGTCCACACCAAACTTGGCAGGGAACCAAGCTGGGGCAGAATCCCGTAGAAATGTTCTGATGGCCCCCAAACAGCAGCCCCATCAGCAGCAACATATGCGTAGCGTCAGTTACGCAATACAGGGAGTGCCCAGTAAAATAGTAAATAGTAAGTAGCTTGTACAAATGCATCTTAGTTTGAGTGTGAAACATGTTCTTACATCATTAGTTAAATCTCGAGACCGTATTCCTGATGGAATTCATTGCCATGAGGGAGAGAGAAGAGACCGTATGGAAATGAAGTGCCTTGCCTAAAGGACACAAGCGTAACAACTACAGCTGGTCGCAAACTCCTGGCCTTTCACACCTGAAGTGAATGCGATACCACTGTGCTTTCATGACTTCCACATCAAATAGTAAGTTTTAGTAGTACGTGATATTTATGCAAGAACTGAAGAAAATTGCAAAACTGGGTGGTTCGAATCCGCTCCCAGACATGACAAAAGAAATCGGTGAGCCCGATCAGTGGAAGATATTAGAGTTGCTGATCCATGAGACAGAAACACATGATAAAACATCAAAATACAACATTTCAAAGCAAGCTGAGAAGTTATTAATGAATGTTATGTACTGTAATTTGGTATTATTGGTGGACGTATTTTCGCGGATGGATACTCAGCAAATTCATAAATATCGCTTAGATTTAAACTTTCATAGGTACATCCAGAAATTGTATCCAAAACATTTAATCAGAAATATGTTCACCAATCATTCCATTATCATGAATAATAAATTTAAACTTAATAAATGTTTGTGTTCAGCATAAATTAAGGCAATTTATCTTACAAAGTTTCAAAGTTTTATTTGTTTAAATCCAGGTCTCAGACCCATGTGGCATACATGTACATATACAAAAATATGGCGACAGCAATTCATTATATCAATATATCTAATTAATTATATAATACTAAAGCAAATATTTATATGTGATAATATGTTATAATATAGATGAAAACATCTTTAATAACATATGCATGCCATGTTAACTTACTTTAAAGGCTTTTATTTTTATAAGTAACACACCAAACATCGTTCATGCAATTATTAAGAACGTATCTTATATTATTCGGAGATTAACATTTACAGACATTTTCTGTGAATTCATACATCCAGGAAATTATCTTGTGTGATTGCATACACGAGGTAAAGATAATGCATATACATAAATTGATGTACAATAATTCTCACCTTAGTTATGCACTTTTTTAAAAAACACTTTCACGTGATGTTGATTAAAGATTTAAAAATTATGAGCTAGTTTGAAAACCAGTTACAGAGTCTAGAAACAGATGTGGAACAGACTTGGATATGAGGCCGAAATCCAACGTTCCACGCTCTCGTAGTGAGAAAACGTTGAAGAATGCTGAGCAAGGTGTGGAGGACAAGTTGACCATCATGACACAGATGTTCTGGATCGCCGTGTCCCTTCTCGAATCAGATTATGAGTATGAGTTCATGCTTGCTACAAAACTGCTGGACAAAGTAAGTGCTAGAATTATGTTGTCATGTATGTCTTGAACTTCTTCTCCTATGTATACCTTCAACTTCTCCAATGTATGCCTTGAAACTCTCTTTTGTAGGCCTTGAGCTTCTCCATTGATTGCCTTGAGCTTCTCCATTGTTTGCCTTGAATCTCTCTTTTGTAGGCCATGAGATTCTTCTCCATTGTTTGCCATGAGCTTCTCCATTGTTTGCCTTGAGCTTCTTCTCCATTGATTGCCTTGAGCTTCTTCTCCATTGTTTGCCTTGAGCTTCTCCATTGTTTGCCTTGAGCTTCTCCATTGTTTGCCTTGAGCTTCTTCTCCATTGTTTGCCTTGAGCTTCTTCTCCATTGTTTGCCTTGAGCTTCTCCATTGTTTGCCTTGAGCTTCTCCATTGTTTGCCTTGAGCTTCTCCATTGTTTGCCTTGAACTTCTTCTCCATTGTTTGCATTGAGCTTCTCCATTGTTTGCCTTCTTCTTCTCCATTGTTTGCCTTGAGCTTCTCCATTGTTTGCCTTGAGCTTCTCCATTGTTTGCCTTGAGCTTCTCCATTGTTTGCATTGAGCTTCTCCATTGTTTGCCTTGAGCTTCTTCTCCATTGTTTGCATGAGCTTCTCCATTGTTTGCCTTGACTTCTCCATTGATTGCCTTGAGCTTCTCCATTGATTGCCTTGAGCTTCTCCATTGTTTGCCTTGAACTTCTCCATTATTTGCCTTGAGCTTCTCCATTGATTGCCTTGAGCTTCTCCATTGATTGCCTTGAGCTTCTCCATTGATTGCCTTGAGCTTCTCCTATGTATGCCTTGAATCTCTCTTTTGTAGGCCTTGAGCTTCTTCTCCATTGTTTGCCTTGAACTTCTCCATTGTTTGCCTTGAGCTTCTCCATTGTTTGCCTTGAGCTTCTCCATTGTTTGCCTTGAGTTTCTCCATTGTTTGCCATGAGCTTCTCCATTGTTTGCCTTGAGCTTCTCCATTGTTTGCCTTGAGCTTCTCCATTGTTTGCCTTGAGCTTCTCCATTGTTTGCCTTGAGCTTCTCCTATGTATTCCTTGAACTTCTCCTATGTAGGCCTTGAACTTCTCCTATGTAGGCCTTGAACATCTCCTATTTGAAGGCCCTGCTTAGACCCTGATCTATGTCTCCATTCATTTGATCCAGTCAGTGTTATAAACCCAGAAAACCCACTCGTGATTGAAATATTTCAGAGCTCATCATACCGTAATTATTGATGTATAACGCGTTATCATGTATAACGAGCACCCACTTTTTGGCAAGAAAATCGGTGAAAAACTTGGTTCTGGTGTATACCGCGCACCGTAAAATATCATTTTCACAAGCCAAAATTTCTCAACATACGATATTATCACCCTCTATGGTTTATATATTTCGATAGAAAAAGAAGAAATCGTGGAGGCCTACGTTGTGCATACTCCATGATTTTTGTATTCCATTACAAAAAGAAAAAAAATCATGCGAGCCTATGTCCGGAAGTGCATGGTTTTGATAAATCCCCAACGCTGTACTGTGTTCCGACCTTGCGACGAGCCTCTGCATACTTGATAATGGAGAGCTTATCTCTAGCAGTGTAGGGGTTTCTGAATTTTAAGTACTGTGACAATAACTGAGATTTGATAATTCTGAGTTGTATTTTGAGTGATAGATATCAATCAACGGAGTGTACTGCTTGTCTAATGACAGCTTCTATGACATTGAATTAAATATGCATCAAGCGATAATTATTTTCTCAAAATTCTCAACACCTGCTTATATTTCTTAACACCTCAAATATGTCCTTGCAAACTTCAAAACGTGTCAAACTAATTAACAGGGGCCCCATTGTATTGGGTTCATAAACAGTGTTACAAACAATTTGTTAAAAGCTAACACATTATTTGTATTTGTTTATAAGAATTACATTTTAATATTTCTAATAAACAGACGGATATGTAGTCCAGTGGTAACACGCTGGACTGGTAATCCAGGGATCGCAGATTCGATCCCCCGTCTGACCCTAATAAAATTAACAGTCTTTCAGATGGGACGTTAACCCGAGGTCTCATGTCGGTGCTTTACACCGTGTACTGTACGTAAAAGAACCAGAGGAGATTCTGGAATGGGTCTCTGTCTGTATCATGCACTATCCTCCAAAATCTAAAATAACTAATCTCTTCAGGAGGCGTCGCTCATATGGGCAACCGGTAGCGACGATAAATAAACGTAAAAAACACAAACACATTTCTAATAAAGAAACAAATAAATATATTTAAAACATATGATATATGATCTCAATATCTCAGATAAACTATAAATTCCAATGTTCTGTTATCTTACCTACCTAGACCTAGAGCTCAATAGAGAAGAATCGCTTTATACGATATAGTACGAAAATGTACGGGAAATAGACAATCAATAAAATCATTCAACATCCGCCATTGTTGTTTGGCATTTACGTTTTTAATGACATTTTCCAAATTCAAAGCAAATAAATGCTATCTAAGTTCACAGTTGGTCTAAATCAATGCCATTATATATATATATTATCGGTACATTGTTAGAACAGTTATTTTATAACGTTTGACAAACGTAGCTACTTATTGAAAAGTGGTGGGGGCGATGTGGGTCGAAATTTCGCCTTGAAAAAAATGTTGTGAAGGCTGTACCCGTGTATAATGCGCACTAGACAAATTCCTCAAGGATTTCAGTAATAAAAGTGCGCGTTATACATAGCAAATGACGGTAGGTCAAAATCTTTGGGAGAAGTGAGACAGCATCCTTAAATGGTATTATTTACCGTATTTAGCTGTGTATAGTGCGCACATTTCTTACTGAAATCCTCATCCATTTTATCTACTGCGCATTATACACCAGTACAGACATCAGGACATTTTTTTCCGGACCAAAATTTCGTGAAAAAACTGAAATTCGACCCGAACGGCCCACAGTCATTCTATAAGTTGTTACATTCGACAATCGTTATAAACTAGCTATTAAAACCAGTTGCCGATAGTCTATATAAATAAATCAAATGAATAAGACCACAAAATTAGCATATATTTCGTTTATTTTGGCAAACTTTGATGAATTTAATTGAAAAGGTAAATGCATAAAAAATGGCGATTTGATAACATCACGTGGTTTTATCGTATGTAATATTTCCCGTACTTTTCGCGTACTTCGCCGTACAATGTACAATGCATTGCATAAAAAAAAAACTTTTTTGGCTGCAGTATTTCAATTGATTGTAGCGATAATTAATTTCGACAAACCTTTCACAATGGGTCCCAGTTAATTAGGTAGGCTTCACGTGTTGAGAAGTTTGAGCATCTGCTGACATGTTTGAGAACGTGTTGAGATGTTTGAGAACGTGTCGAGAAATTTGAGCAGGTGTGCCCGAGTGCGTTACCGTTACTCGATGAGGTATATCTCGAGTGATTAATATAAGTTGTAAAAATCACGGAGCACAATTTTTAGCGATTCTTGAGAAATGTTAAATTTTGACTTGGAAAATTGCGTTTTTCACGTGCGCAGTATACATAGGAACTCAGTTTTTCCGCCGATTTTCGTGCCAGATCGTGGGTGCGCACTATACACGGTAGCGCACTATACACAGCTAAATACGGTAATAAATGTTGACAAAATTAGGTTAAAATACAGATTAACATCATTAAATACAACATTTGAATGGTTACGGTATATATTTTACTGGACAAAAATTTGTATGAAAATTATAAAAAAAAACATTTTTTAGGAAGAAGTGGGGTGAAGTCAGTATCCCTAGGGCAACTATGTCACCATCTAGAATGAGCCCTGTATTTTATAAGAGAATGTCGAATTTAGAACGTTTATTTTGTTCATTAGTATCGGAGTGAATGTGTGAGGGCTAGAAGAAATAAATACAGATTAATTTGATGCTGATAAGAAGGACAGTATATGAATGCTTAATTATAATGTTGTCAAAGTTACCATTGTGTTTGAGAGGTTTGTATTATGACTATGTTTCAGATCCTGCAGCACTTGCAACCAGACAGACCAGACTGTCGGGAGAAGTTGGAGAAAATTCAACAACAGATCAAATGGACCAACTTTCCTGGTGTACAGACTCTTTTGTTAAAGGTACGAATGTCTTCTCTTTGAAGTCTTTAGTCAAGTTCATATAGATCTCTTGTGTCAAGTTCTGATAGATCTCTTGTGTCAAGTTCACATAGATCTCTTGTGTCAAGTTCACATATATCTCTTGTGTCAAGTTCACATATATCTCTTGTGTCAAGTTCACATAGATCTCTTGTGTCAAGTTCACATAGATCTCTTGTGTCAAGTTCACATAGATCTCTTGTGTCAAGTTCACATAGATCTCTTGTGTCAAGTTCACATAGATCTCTTGTGTCAAGTTCACATATATCTCTTGTGTCAAGTTCACATAGATCTCTTGTGTCAAGTTCACATATATCTCTTGTGTCAAGTTCACATATATCTCTTGTGTCAAGTTCACATAGATCTCTTGTGTCAAGTTCACATAGATATCTTGTGTCAAGTTCACATAGATCTCTTGTGTCAAGTTCACATAGATTTCTTGTGTCAAGTTCACATAGATTTCTTGTGTCAAGTTCACATAGATCTCTTGTGTCAAGTTCACATAGATTTCTTGTGTCAAGTTCACATAGATTTCTTGTGTCAAGTTCACATATATCTCTTGTGTCAAGTTCACATAGATTTCTTGTGTCAAGTTCACATAGATCTCTTGTGTCAAGTTCACATATATCTCTTGTGTCAAGTTCACATAGATATCTTGTGTCAAGTTCACATATATCTCTTGTGTCAAGTTCACATAGATCTCTTGTGTCAAGTTCACATAGATCTCTTGTGTCAAGTTCACATAGATCTCTTGTGTCAAGTTCACATATATCTCTTGTGTCAAGTTCACATAGATCTCTTGTGTCAAGTTCACATAGATCTCTTGTGTCAAGTTCACATAGATCTCTTGTGTCAAGTTCACATATATCTCTTGTGTCAAGTTCACATAGATCTCTTGTGTCAAGTTCACATAGATCTCTTGTGTCAAGTTCACATAGATCTCTTGTGTCAAGTTCACATAGATCTCTTGTGTCAAGTTCACATAGATCTCTTGTGTCAAGTTCACATATATCTCTTGTGTCAAGTTCACATAGATTTCTTGTGTCAAGTTCACATAGATCTCTTGTGTCAAGTTCACATAGATCTCTTGTGTCAAGTTCACATATATCTCTTGTGTCAAGATCACATATATCTCTTGTGTCAAGTTCTGATAGATCTCTTGTGTCAAGTTCACATAGATCTCTTGTGTCAAGTTCTGATAGATTTCTTGTGTCAAGTTCACATAGATCTCTTGTGTCAAGTTCACATAGATTTCTTGTGTCAAGTTCACATAGATCTCTTGTGTCAAGTTCACATATATCTCTTGTGGCAAGTTCACATAGATCTCTTGTGTCAAGTTCACATAGATCTCTTGTGTCAAGTTCACATAGATCTCTTGTGTCAAGTTCACATAGATCTCTTGTGTCAAGTTCACATAGATCTCTTGTGTCAAGTTCACATAGATCTCTTGTGTCAAGTTCTGATAGATCTCTTGTGTCAAGTTCACATAGATCTCTTGTGTCAAGTTCACATAGATCTCTTGTGTCAAGTTCACATATATCTCTTGTGTCAAGTTCTGATAGATCTCTTGTGTCAAGTTCACATAGATCTCTTGTGTCAAGTTCACATAGATCTCTTAAATATAAATGCCAAATATCATACATACACAATTATTATGAAACTACTCTTCATCTGTACATACACTAATAGTTACCACAACATACCATTTAGTGATATGCCCATCCTGTCCATCTGCCGACCCGATGGTACAGTACTCCGATGGTACAGTACTCCGATGGTACAGTACTCCGATGGTACAGTAAGCATCATTCGACATTTAGCATAATTACTGGGACAAGTCAAATTTGACATTGGGGCAAGTCAATTTGACAAAAATATGTCAAGCCCTGAAGATGATCTTGACTATAAGACGACCCCCAACAGTTGTATTTTGCATAGACCCAAACTGTTGTATTTTGCATAGACCCAAACAGTTGTATTTTGCATAGACCCAAACTGTTGTATTTTGCACAGACCCAAACAGTTGTATTTTGCACAGACCCAAACTGTTGTATTTTGCACAGACCCAAACAGTTGTATTTTGCATAGACCCAAACTGTTGTATTTTGCACAGACCCAAACTGTTGTATTTTGCACAGACCCAAACAGTTGTATTTTGCATAGACCCAAACTTGTATTTTGCATAGACCCAAACAGTTGTATTTTGCATAGACCCAAACTGTTGTATTTTGCATAGACCCAAACAGTTGTATTTTGCATAGACCCAAACAGTTGTATTTTGCACAGACCCAAACAGTTGTATTTTGCATAGACCCGAACAGTTGTATTTTGCATAGACCCAAACAGTTGTATTTTGCACAGACCCAAACTGTTGTATTTTGCATAGACCCAAACAGTTGTATTTTGCACAGACCCAAACAGTTGTATTTTGCACAGACCCAAACTGTTGTATTTTGCATAGACCCAAACTGTTGTATTTTGCACAGACCCAAACAGTTGTATTTTGCACAGACCCAAACTGTTGTATTTTGCATAGACCCAAACAGTTGTATTTTGCATAGACCCAAACTGTTGTATTTTGCACAGACCCAAACAGTTGTATTTTGCACAGACCCAAACTGTTGTATTTTGCACAGACCCAAACAGTTGTATTTTGCATAGACCCAAACTGTTGTATTTTGCACAGACCCAAACTGTTGTATTTTGCACAGACCCAAACAGTTGTATTTTGCATAGACCCAAACTTGTATTTTGCATAGACCCAAACAGTTGTATTTTGCATAGACCCAAACTGTTGTATTTTGCATAGACCCAAACAGTTGTATTTTGCATAGACTCGCAAATGAGACAGGTTGAGAAAATATTACTCAGAAGATAGACTAAACACTGTCAATTATGTCAAATTGTTAAAAAAAATGCACAACAATAAATTTGATTTGCTAATAGCTAAAAGAGCTATGAAAGTCTATGGATTTTGTTATACCCTTTGAGTTATTTCAATATACGGTCATCATTTATTGAGTCAGAATAAACTGATTTTTAAAAAATAAATTTTTTTAAAAAAAATTATTTCTTTTATCACTCGGTTTATTAATTTAATTTAAATTACATTGCAGTTATTTGGGGAGACCGTAACTAATGTTGTTAAACTTGTGGCCCAGGCCACTTTGAGGCCATAATCTTGTGATAATAATCCCGTCTTATAGGTGAGTAAGTACTGTATGAAGATATCCACAGATTTACAATCTGATATCATGACTTTATATTGGAAAGTAGATTGTATGAAGACACAATGTATGCTTGCAGGGCTGTACTTCCCAGATAAATGCAGAATGCACATGGCAGCTGCTGACTCGATTGACTGTCTGTATTAACTCATCTATCATGGATCCAACTGGAAGTCATGGTAAGACAGCACTAGGCTTTTTCGGAAATTTCGGAATTTTTTCATCTCTTCTGCTATCTTACTTTCAAACATAATGCCTTCTCTCTTTATAAAAATTAATAGATGCATTTGTATATATACTATATTAGTATGTAGTGTCTGTAAATTATTGTAAACTAACTGTAATTTATATTATATGTTTACATATGTAATTGTTAATTATAACATGAAAAAATAAACGGGCTACTCCTCGTAGCTCAAAAAAAGAAGAAAAAAAGACAGGACTAGGCTACACACAGTTTACTTGCTATTACTAACAATTCTGTCCAGTGTACGTGTTGTCTTGCCCTGTATATCCAGTTCATTCACTTTACTCTCTTAGAGCTGTGGAGAGTCCATGGTGTAATGGATACGATGTCCGCCGTCTAACCAAGAGGTTGTGAGTTCGAGCTCCGACAGAACTACGGTGGTGGTGTCCTTCGACAAAACACTTTAATCCACATTTCTTCTTCTCTCTCCTTCACTGTGCCTCTTCTCTCTCCTTCATTGTGCCTCTTCTCTCTCCTTCATTGTGCCTCTTCTCTCTCCTTCATCGTGCCTCTTCTCTCTCCTTCATCATGCCTCTTCTCTCTCCTTCATTGTGCCTCTTCTCTCTCCTTCATCATTCCTCTTCTCTCTCCTCATCATGCCTCTTCTCTCTCCTTCATCGTGCCTCTTCTCTCTCCTTCATCATCCTCTTCTCTCTCCTTCATCATGCCTCTTCTCATTGTGCTCTTCTCTCTCCTTCATCATCTCTCTCCTCATCTCTTCTCTCTCCTTCATCATTCCTCTTCTCTCTCCTCATCATCATGCTCTCTCTCTCTCCTTTCATCATCATCTCCTCTTCTCTCCTTCATCATCTCTTCTCTCTCTCTCTCCTTCATGCACCTCTTCTCTCTCCTTCCGTGTGCCTCTCTCTCTCCTTCTGCCTCTCTCTCTCCTTCATCTGCCTCTTCTTTCTCCTTCATCATGCCTCTTCTCTCCTTCATCATGCCTCTTCTCTCTGCTTCATCATTCCTCTTCTCTCTCCTTCATCATTCCTCTTTCATCCTCTTCTCTCCTTCATTGTCTCTTCTCTCTCCTTCATCATTCCTCTTCTCTCTCCTTCATCATGCCTCTTCTCTCTCCTTCATCACCTCTTCTCTCTCCTTCATCATGCGTCTTCTCTCTCCTTCATGCCTCTTCTCTCTCCTCTTCTTCTCTCCTTCATCATGCTTCTTCTCTCTCTTCTCTCTCCTCTTCTCTCTCCTTCATCCTCTTCTCTCTCCTTCATCTGCCTCTTCTCTCTTCTTCATCATTCCTCTCTCTCCTTCATCATGCCTCTCTCTCTCCTTCATCATCCTCTTCTCTCTCCTTCATCATGCCTCTCTCTCCTTCATCATGCCTCTTCTCTCTCCTTCATTGTGCCTCTTCTCTCTCCTTCATCGTGCCTCTTCTCTCTCCTTCATCATGCCTCTTCTCTCTTCTTCATCATCCCTCTTCTCTCTCCTTCATCATGCCTCTTCTCTCTCCTCTCTCTCAGCCTCTTCTCTCTCCTTCATCATTCCTCTCCTTCATTGTGCCTTCTCTCCTTCATCATGCCTCTTCTCTCTGCTTCATCATTCCTCTTCTCTCTCCTTCATCATGCCTCTTATCTCTCCTTCATCATGCCTCTTCTCTCTCCTTCATCATTCCTCTTCTCTCTCCTTCATCGTGCCTCTTCTCTCTCCTTCATCATGCCTCTTCTCTCTCCTTCATCATTCCTCTCCTTCATTGTGCCTCTTCTCTCTCCTTCATTGTACCTCTTCTCTCTCCTTCACCGTGCCTCTTCTCTCTCCTTCATCATTCCTCTCCTTCATTGTGCCTCTTCTCTCTCCTTCACCGTGCCTCTTCTCTCTCCTTCATCATTCCTCTCCTTCATAGTGCCTCTTCTCTCTCCTTCATCATGATGGATTTCATCAGCAATGAAGTCTCTATAGCGATTAATCTAATCTTGTAAAAACTTGTTTCGCAATTGAGCAATAATTTTGTATAGACCTTAAAAATTTTACGTTCTAGAGAAACCATAGAGATCTTTGTCAGTAGAGGAACCATTGTGTCGACAGTCAAAGTCTATGTACCTGGAATTAAAACATATTTTATCTTAATGATTAGTTTATACAAATTTACTTTAGCTCGATTGCGAAACAAGTTCTTACAACTTATATTAATCACTCTCGAGACCTCATTCCTGATGGAATCCATCGCCACGAGGGAGAGAGAAGAGGCAACTTGGAAATTAAATGCCTTGCCTAAGGCACAATCGTAACGGCTCCAGTGAGGCTCGAACTCCTGACCGTGCGCACCTGAAGGAAACGCGCATCCACTGCGCTATCATGACTTCCACTTAATGACTAATCAACCATCGAGTATACAGTCGTTATAGGGAAGTTGATCATGACAATACAATAGCTGAGTTAGTTAGTTAGTCCTGGCCAGTGACACTCGTTGTAATTCATTAACCCATTTGATTCTGGACACCGTTTGCAAAGAACATAGAGCCAGATCAGCCGCCACGGATCAGGCTCTATGCTGTTTGCTATTCAGATGATCTTGCTAAGACACTTGGCTATGTAGCAAACAACATAGATCCTGATCAGCATGCAGCGTCATGCTGCGGCTGATCTGGATCTATGTTGTTTGCAAAAATGTATCCAGAATGAAATGGGTTAATCAATCTGCACCTGCATGTGTGAAGCACTCGTATTTGCTTGTTAATTTAGTCCGCCTTCGTGGTCGAGTGGTTATGGTCGCTGACTTGTATACCACTGTAACCTATCATCACTGATGGTCACTGGTTTGAGCTCCGCTCAGACCGTGTCTCATTTATATGAAAAAGTTGGCAGTTTCCTATGGAGGTTGGTGCACCCAAGTACTGGTTAACCGCTGGAGCCTGCCCAGGAAAGGTGTTGTTAAGTAAACTGCCCGCCGGCGATATAGCCCGAAATGGTGCTGATGCCGGCGTAAAACCCGAAATATAACATAATTGCTTGTTAATTTACTGTGATTGTTTGCAGGATTTCCTATGAATGTGATAGCCCTCTTGCCGTATTTAGTATACCATTATGAGAATCCTTCACAGCTTTGTCGAGACTGTGCTGATCATATATCACAGGTAAGTAAAACCTGTCTTAAACAGGCAGTCAGTCATTTAGAAGTCAAACCTGTCTTAAACAGGCAGTCAGTCATTTAGAAGTCAAACCTGTCTTAAACAGGCAGTCAGTCATTTAGAAGTCAAACCTGTCAAACAGGCAGTCAATCATTTAGAAGTCAAACCTGTCTTAAACAGGCAGTCAGTCATTTAGAAGTCAAACCTGTCCTAAACAGGCAGTCAGTCATTTAGAAGTAAAACCTGTCTTAAACAGGCAGTCAGTCATTTAGAAGTCAAACCTGTCTCAAACAGGCAGTCAGTCATAGAGAAGTAAAACCTGTCTTAAACAGGCAGTCAGTCATTTAGAAGTCAAAACTGTCTTAAACAGGCAGTCAGTCATAGAGAAGTCAAACCTGTTTTAAACAGGCAGTCAGTCATAGAGAAGTCAAACCTGTCTTAAACAGGCAGTCAGTCATAAAGAAGTCAAACCTGTCTTAAACAGGCAGTCAATCATAGAGAAGTCAAACCTGTCTTAAACAGGCAGTCAATCATAGAGAAGTCGAACCTGTCTTAAACAGGCAGTCAATCATAGAGAAGTCGAACCTGTCTTAAACAGGCAGTCAATCATAGAGAAGTCAAACCTGTCTTAAACAGGCAGTCAGTCATTTAGAAGTCAAACCTGTCTTAAACAGGCAGTCAGTCAGTCACAGAGAAGTCAAACCTGTCTTAAACAGGCAGTCAGTCATTTAGAAGTCAAACCTGTCTTAAACAGGCAGTCAGTCATAGAGAAGTCAAACCTGTTTTAAACAGGCAGTCAGTCATAGAGAAGTCAAACCTGTCTTAAACAGGCAGTCAGTCATAAAGAAGTCAAACCTGTCTTAAACGGGTTTGGGTTGTTTGGGTTTGGGTGTGTTTGGGTTTGTGTTTTGGTTGTTTGGGTGTCAGAGACATCAAACATGGAGAAAATCTAAATAAGCTTTTAGCTTGCGATTTAATCCAGCTAGTTCTTGTATACTACTGTTACAACATGATGAATTGATGCATAAATATGTCTAAACTAAACAAGTATCCTCTTATCAATTAATGGTATTCAATGAAATATAGAAATGTTATCAGTGGAATAAAATGTGTTGAAAGTATTACGCTTTTGGTCTTAATTAAAAACATCTGTCCAAAATAACTGTGTACATACAGTAGTTAAGATATTGATGAAAGTCATTATTGTTTCATCTTTGTCCCAGATTTGTGCACAGAAGTCAGAACGACTGAACAATCTGGGCACAGTTATGTCCCTGTATAGCAGAGGCACGTTTGGTAAAGACAGCTTTCAGTGGACCAAGTGTGTGGTGAAATATCTGCATGACGTGTATGCACAGGCTAGCATGTCCATGGTGTCATTCCTAGTTGAGGTAAGCAATTACGGGGTCGTATATCAACTCCATAATAATTCATATATATAATGTGATCATCATCTTCATCATCGTCATCATCACCACCATCATCATCATCACCACCACCACCATCATCATCACCACCATCATCATCATCATCACCACCATCATCACCATCATCATCACCATCATCACCACCACCATCATCACCATCATCATCATCACCATCATCATCACCATCATCACCACCACCATCATCACCACCATCATCATCACCACCACCATCATCATCATCACCACCACCATCATCATCATCACCATCATCATCATCATCATCACCACCATCATCACCACCATCATCATCACCACCACCACCATCATCATCATCACCACCACCATCACCACCATCATCATCATCATCATCACCACCATCATCATCATCATCACCATCATCATCATCATCACCACCACCATCATCACCACCACCATCATCACCATCATCATCATCATCATCATCATCATCACCATCATCACCACCATCATCATCACCACCACCATCATCATCATCATCACCACCATCATCACCACCATCATCATCACCACCACCACCACATCATCATCACCATCATCACCATCATCATCACCATCATCACCATCATCACCACCACCATCATCACCACCATCATCACCACCACCATCATCATCATCATCACCATCATCACCACCACCATCATCACCACCATCATCACCACCACCATCATCATCACCACCATCATCATCATCACCATCATCATCACCATCATCATCATCACCACCATCATCACCACCATCATCATCATCATCACCACCATCATCAACAAAATTATCATCTATAATATGAACAGCATCATCAACATTTTCAACATCATCATCAAATCTGGTACGGTGGTCTCCAGATCGGACAGGTGGGTTTTCTCCGGGTACTCCGGTTTCCTCCCACACGAATGAAAACATTTACGCTTTCATACGCGCCAACAAGAGTGATTAATATAAGTTGTTAAAACTTGCTTCGCAATCGTTGTAAAATAAAAGTTTTAAAAAATAAATGTGAAGGTGTGTAATTGTAAATAAACTGTTCAATGTGTTAATGTTATGTGTTTTCAACTTTATCAGCTTCCTTAATAAAATATAGACTTTGTTGTTAAAGACAGGTATATAAAATTATGTTCCTAATGAATCTTGTGATTGTGAAGTGATATTTCAATAGTAAGTGATATAGATGATAGTAAGTGATATAGATGATAGTAAGTGATATAGATGATAGTAAGTGATATAGATGATAGTAAGTGATATAGATGATAGTAAGTGATATAGATGATAGTAAGTGATATAGATGATAGTAAGTGATATAGATGATAGTAAGTGATATAGATGATACATGTTTGGTGGCTATGTACAAAGTTTGTACTGAAATTCGTGAGGATGCCTGATGGGATTGGGTGCAGAAGAGAGCGAATATTCATAGTACATACCTGTATGTAGTAAAACAAGCTCTTACATTCGGTATGGATTTCTGTTCCTGTGCCGCACAAATTATTAACGAGTGTAGTTTGTTTACAAAATTTGTTTTTCATTACAGGTGTTAGAAAAGGGTCCGCACAGTTACCAACTTGCTGTATTACAGATTGTACATTGTATGGTACATTATGTGGACCTTAATTCTCAACCCTCCGTTGTTCTCAATCAAGAGTTGTTCTTTACCGTCTCAAAACATGTGCAGGTGAGGTTGTATTGTGCATTATGTGGACCTTAATTTGCAACCCTCCGTTGTTCTCAATCAAGAATTGTTCTTTACCGACTTAAAATATGTCGCGGTTAGTTTGTATTGTGCATTATGTGGACCTTAATTCTCAACCCTCCATTGTTCTCAATGAAGAGTTGTTCTTTACCGTCTCAATACAAACCCTCAATTGTTAAGTTGTTCTTGTCAAATCATGTACAGGTGAGTTTGTATATGCAACCCTCAATTGTTAAGTTGTTCTCATCAAAACATGTACAGGTAAGTTTGTATATGCAACCCTCAATTGTTAAGTTGTTCTTGTCAAATCATGTACAGGTAAGTTTGTATATGCAACCCTCAATTGTTAAGTTGTTCTTGTCAAAACATGTACAGGTAAGTTTGTATATGCAACCCTCAATTGTTAAGTTGTTCTCATCAAAACATGTACAGGTAAGTTTGTATATGCAACCCTCAATTGTTAAGTTGTTCTCATCAAAACATGTACAGGTAAGTTTGTATATGCAACCCTCAATTGTTAAGTTGTTCTCATCAAAACATGTACAGGTAAGTTTGTATATGCAACCCTCAATTGTTAAGTTGTTCTCATCAAAACATGTACAGGTAAGTTTGTATATGCAACCCTCAATTGTTAAGTTGTTCTTGTCAAATCATGTGCAGGTAAGTTTGTATATGCAACCCTCAATTGTTAAGTTGTTCTTGTCAAAACATGTACAGGTAAGTTTGTATATGCAACCCTCAATTGTTAAGTTGTTCTTGTCAAATCATGTGCAGGTGCATGGCTACCAAACCTCTGTCTTCAGGAGGGAGTCTCCATCCATAGTAGAGAAGTTCAGAAGCCATCTTGGACATCTATTTTTGGCTTCCTGTTGGCTTCAAACTGCTTTGTCATTTCTGATGAAGCTTTTGGAACATCAGGGCACCTATTGGATAAGAAACAGCTATAATCGTTCCCATGACAATCTTGCGATTTCTCCTCTTAAACAACTTTTCCGTTTCATTTTTGACAGTTTTCATGAAATTTTGTATGGAATGTTTTGGCACCTATAAGACCTAAAAATAGTTACGATCCGAATTCCATGATGGATGCATGGAAAGATGCTATCAAAATCTTAAATATGACAGTTGGCACCATCCATACTCGCCTATAGCTTATAAGGCGACCCCCCCCTCCCCGGCGACCCCCCCCCGGCGACCCCCCCCCCATGAACAGGTCATGAAATCTGTGGATTTTGGCATGCACTCGCATATAAGATGTGTTGATAAAATGGACACCAGGCACAAGTATAAATTTCATGTTTGGCCAGTGCAAGTTGAAGCAGTTTTTAGTGTCAGAATCTGACACTGAAAACTGCTTCAACTTGCACTGGCCAAACATGCAATTTATAATTAATGGTGTCTGGTGTCCATTTAATCAACCCATCTTATATGTTTTATTTTCTAAAATGTGATTATGGATACCATTTAACACATTTTCTATAATATTTTATTTAGCTCTCACTTATTAGACGGGAAGTCACATTGAGGCCATAATCTGGTGGTAAAACACTCGTCTTATACACTAGTATGTACGGTAGGTCTTGAACAAGTTTATTTTTCAGGGCCCCCATTGGAAAGAAGCAATCAAAATTTTGAAGTTGACTGTGGCCAGGTCATCCACTCTGACGGCAGCAGCATCCAGTACTTCAGAACAGACATATGCTCTGCACAGATCCCTCGCAGAAATTGATGTACTGCATAAGAAAGAACTGCCAGGTACATGTATTGCATACAATTATATACAATGTAGAAATAAAATAGTATGGAAAGTTGGTGACCCATTTGCGAATTCAATACCTCATAAATTGATCCCCACTTGGAGATTCATGAATTTATGACTTATCTAATTTGTTCCTGATATACAGTAGTTATCAGTGTTCTATATGGTGAAAAAAAAGACGGCATGTTTAGTTTAACCCATTCAACACCAAGTAACTGACATGGACTGGTCCATGATATTTTTAGACCAATAAATTAATAACAAAATTACATTTGGATCAGTTCATTATCAAAATGGGTAAAAAAAATTCTAAAAATAGTTATATTACTTGAAAAAAGTGCAGATCCTGATGAGACGGCTCATCTGGATCTACACTTTTTTGTAAGCCAATTTAGAGGTCTGTGGTGTTGAAAGGGTTAAACAATAGTTTATTCAAGAATGGTACATAACATAGTTGCAACAGCACAGTTAGGATTGGGAAACATTTTACATAGTATGTTTGATGTCATGGTGGCAATCTTCTTAATGTCCAAATATGTGCTAATAGGTTATATACTCCAAACCTGTTTGAACGTATTACAGGCAGGACCCTGGACTTCAGTGTTGACCTTTCTGGTACATCTCTCATTGGTCGTAAATATTTGAACCAGGAACTGCATGGTACACCGCACAGACAGGAGTCTAGCACGCCCAGTAACCAGTCATCTCTGAGCAGGAAGGGGTCAAACAACGAGGCTGATGCATGCTGGAAGAAGCCACAAAACTCACAGGTGACGCGTTTTTTAAAACCTTTAATTTTAAATGATTGCAAAACAGATTTGAGCAGATAGTGATCACTCTCGTTGCTACGGATAGTGATCACTCTCGTTGCTACGGATATTGATCACTCTCGTTGCTATGGATAGTGATCACTCTCGTTGCTACGAATAGTGATCACTCGCGTTGCTACGGATAGTGATCACTCTCGTTGCTACGGATAGTGATCACTCTCGTTGCTACGGATAGTGATCACTCTCGTTGCTACGGATAGTGATCACTCTCGTTGCTACGGATAGTGATCACTGTAGTTGCTACGGATAGTGATCACTCTCGTTGCTACGGATAGTGATCACTTGTTGCTACGGATAGTGATCACTCTCGTTGCTACGGATAGTGATCACTCTCGTTGCTACGGATAGTGATCACTCTCGTTGCTACGGATAGTGATCACTCTCGTTGCTACGGATAGTGATCACTCTCGTTGCTACGGATAGTGATCACTCTCGTTGCTACGGATAGTGATCACTCTCGTTGCTACGGATAGTGATCACTCTCGTTGCTACGGATGCAAGTGTATTTGTGGTCCTTCGTATGGGAGGTACCACAGGGAATACCTTGTCTGATATAGTGACCACTGTACCATTTCACATTCTTCCAAGGTCAGGGTTGCTATGGTGAAAAGCGAGCATGCTAACCACTGCACTAATTGGACAAGTCTCACAATGTGTTCAAGCTTAAGCAAAGTCAAGGCTCATTCTACAGGGCGACATGACCCCTTGACTTCGCCCATTGGGTGCCCCACTTCTCCCTAATACAAAGATTTTCATGCAAAATGACCACTAAGCTATACAACTGACAGTCCTTCTATTCTACTGTATTTAATGGTCATATTGTGTATTTAAACCGTAGTTTGTTAAAATGTATTAAATAATACTATTTAAGGACGCAATCTCGCGCTTTCTCACTTCTCCAAAAACCTAGGATGAGCCTTTGAAGTATTTGAATGTATATGTATATATCTCTTCAATGTATATGTATATATCTCTTCAATGTATATGTATATATCTCTTCAATGTATATGTATATATCTCTTCAATGTATATGTATATATCTCTTCAATGTATATGTATATATCTCTTCAATGTATATGTATATATCTCTTCAATGTATATGTATATATCTCTTCAATGTATATATCTCTTCAATGTATATATCTCTTCAATGTATATGTATATATCTCTTCAATGTATATGTATATATCTCTTCAATGTATATGTATATATCTCTTCAATGTATATGTATATATCTCTTCAATGTATATGTATATATCTCTTCAATGTATATATCTCTTCAATGTATATGTATATATCTCTTCAATGTATATATCTCTTCAATGTATATGTATATATCTCTTCAATGTATATGTATATATCTCTTCAATGTATATATATATCTTCAATGTATATGTATATATCTCTTCAATGTATATATCTCTTCAATGTATATGTATATATCTCTTCAATGTATATGTATATATCTCTTCAATGTATATGTATATATCTCTTTAATGTATATATCTCTTTAATGTATATGTATATATCTCTTCAATGGGACAAACATAGTTATGAGATTGAAAATTCCTGGACAAAATTGATGGGAGACAGTAAGTCCATGCTTTGTCCATTTATAATTTCTGTGTCCATTTATAATTTCTTAGAATTATTTATATAAAAACAAAATAACTGTCAATAAGAATGTTTTGAAACCCATCTTAGAAGGTGTGCCCCCTTAAAGAGTAGGGTGTGTGAATCAAGTTCTTTGACTCTTTCATGCATTTTAACAACATTATCCCCGTCCTTACAATTTGAAAGTCTAGTTAGAGTTTTATGACAAGTTGGTTTTATATCTTGAACCAATTAACCCTTTCAACACCACATACCTCTATATAGGCTTACAAAAAGTGTAGATCCAGATGAGCCGGCTCGTGACGATCATCAGGATCTGCACTTTTTGCAGTAGTATTACTAATTTTAGACAAAATTACCCATCTTGATAAATGAACTGGTCCGAATGTAATTTTCTTATTCATTTATTGGTCTAAGAATATCATGGACCAGTCCATGTCAGTTACTTGGTGTTGAAAGGGTTAATACATAATGTTGCTACGTTGCACAATTGTTCATCAGGAAACAGTAGCATGTTTCAATCCATTAAAGGTAAATAGCTCTGCCTTTCAATATGAGAAATTTACCCCTCCCCCTTTATAATTAAAAGATCTGTTCCCAAGGTGATACATTTCTCAGATCTCAATATCTCCGAGTAACTTCATTGATTGAGTTTGAGATTTTCATTTGGCTCAACCAATCAGAATGCTTGACCCTGAGCTTCAGATCAGGAGAAACGTTTTCTAACCTTGTGGCCAGGTATCAGTATTGTTGTGGCTCAGACTTGAACTACTCATTTCGCCTACAGCGTGCTAATGGTTAATGGAAGTCGTGATAGTGCAGTAGTAGCGTGTTTCCTTCATGTGCGCAAGGCCCGGAGTTAGCACCCAGCTTGAGTTGTTACGATTGTGCCCTTAGACAAGGCATTTAAATTCCACATTGCCTCTTCTCTCTCCCTCGTGGTGATGGATTCCATCAGGAATGAGGTCTCGAGAGTGATTAATATAAGTTGTAAGAACATGTTTCGTAATCGAGCTAAAATAAGATGTATTGATTGCTTGTTGTCAGAGTATAACGTGTTAGTCAAATCCAGTAACTCTTGAAATTTTAGGCAAGAACAAGGGAGCGACTGACGGAGCTGTTGGCCTGCTATGGTCAGAAGAGATTACCCAAGAGCCCATCTGTAAGTGTCTGTTTTATAAACATGGCCCAACTTTTCATTGTGCTTGGTATTATAGCATAGTAAAGTACAAACCACAACTAGAAATGTCTTGTACATGTATTGTGTAGTATGTATCATACAGGACAAGACAGATGCACAGATTGCAAGTGCACTGATGCAGCACGATGCAACAAATAGTCTTTACTGTGAAAGTTGATATACCAAAACACAGATGGAGGAGAGCACTTGGAGATGTGCAGACCCCTGTGCTGGTATGTGACACATTAACAAATGGAGGAGAGCACATGGGGAGGTGCAATCTCCCGTGCTGGTATGTGACACATTAACAAATGGAGGAGAGCACATGGGGAGGTGCAATCTCCCGTGCTGGTATGTGACACATTAACAAATGGAGGAGAGCACATGGGGAGGTGCAATCCCCCGTGCTGGTATGTGACACATTAACAAATGGAGGAGAGCACATGGGGAGGTGCAATCCCCCATGCTGGTATGTGACACATTAACAAATGGAGGAGAGCACATGGGGAGGTGCAATCCCCCGTGCTGGTATGTGACACATTAACAAATGGAGGAGAGCACATGGGGAGGTGCAATCTCCTGTGCTGGTATGTGCCATATGATTTTACAATAGAGTAGACACTTCACTGACAGCCATCACCACAGGCTAATAATCGTTTCCCCCTGGGTCACCCCTCTATATATCCACCAAGTTTCATTAATATCCATCGACATCATTTCAAGTTATCCTATACACAGACAGACACACAGATTCAGCCATAAATAATAATCGCCGTTCCTAACGGCGACGGTAACAAATTGAATGAAATAGCTGTAGTTCACCATCAGTTATTTCAAGAGATATTCATGTTCTGTTGTATGAACATGTCACAGTAAGGACTATTTGTTGTATCTGGTTGCATGGTGTTATGGCATACAGACACAATTCTATAAGATTAATGTGAGTGCATGTAGACCCATCATTTGTGTTTGTCTATATAGTATTCCATATGTACCAGAGTTTTGTGTAAATATGTATTTTTGTTTCCCAACCCGCATGGAGACAGTTCAGTTAGTGACTAAAGGTGTACCAACCATGGTCCATGAATGAAGGTGTACCAACCATGGTCCATGACTAAAGGTGTACCAACCATGGTCCATGACTAAAGGTGTACCAACCATGGTCCATGACTAAAGGTGTACCAACCATTGTCCAGTGCAGATGTCCCAACTAAGAACAATTTAGATAATAAAGTTTTACCAATGTCTGATTTGGACATCCGACTGTGAACAGTTTAGTTGCTAAAGTTTTACCAATGTCTGATTTGGACATCCGACTGTGAACAGTTTAGTTACTAAAGTTTTACCAATGTCTGATTCGGACATCCGACTGTGAACAGTGTAGTTACTAAAGTTTTACCAATGTCTGATTCGGACATCCGACTGTGAACAGTGTAGTTACTAAAGTTTTACCAATGTCTGATTTGGGCATCCGACTGTGAACAGTTTAGTTGCTAAAGTTTTACCAATGTCTGATTTGGACATCCGACTGTGAACAGTTTAGATAATAAAGTTTTACCAATGTCTAATTCAGACATCCAACTGTGAACAGTTTAGATAATAAAGTTTTACCAATGTCTGATTCGGACATCTGACAGTGAACAGTTTAGATAATAAAGTTTTACCAATGTATGATTCGGACATCCGACTGTGAACAGTTTAGTTACTAAAGTTTTACCAATGTCTGATTCGGACATCCGACTGTGAACAGTTTAGTTACTAAAGTTTTACCAATGTCTGATTCGGACATCCGACTGTGAACAGTTTAGTTACTAAAGTTTTACCAATGTCTGATTTGGACATCCGACTGAACAGTTTAGATAATAAAGTTTTACTAATGTCTAATTCAGACATCCAACTGTGAACAGTTTAGATAATAAAGTTTTACCAATGTCTGATTTGGACATCCGACTGTGAACAGTTTAGATAATAAAGTTTTACCAATGTATGATTCGGACATCCAACTGTGAACAGTTTAGATAATAAAGTTTTACCAATGTCTGATTCAGACATCCAACTGTGAACAGTTTAGATAATAAAGTTTTACCAATGTCTAATTCAGACATCCAACTGTGAACAGTTTAGATAATAAAGTTTTACCAATGTCTGATTCGGACATCCTACTGTGAACAGTTTAGTAATAAAGTTTTACCAATGTCTGATTTGGACATCCGACTGTGAACAGTTTAGTTGCTAAAGTTTTACCAATGTCTGATTTGGACATCCGACTGTGAACAGTTTAGTTACTAAAGTTTTACCAATGTCTGATTTGGACATCCGACTGTGAACAGTGTAGTTACTAAAGTTTTACCAATGTCTGATTCGGACATCCGACTGTGAACAGTGTAGTTACTAAAGTTTTACCAATGTCTGATTTGGGCATCCGACTGTGAACAGTTTAGTTGCTAAAGTTTTACCAATGTCTGATTTGGACATCCGACTGTGAACAGTTTAGTTACTAAAGTTTTACCAATGTCTGATTCGGACATCCGACTGTGAACAGTTTAGATAATAAAGTTTTACCAATGTCTAATTCAGACATCCAACTGTGAACAGTTTAGATAATAAAGTTTTACCAATGTCTGATTCGGACATCTGACAGTGAACAGTTTAGATAATAAAGTTTTACCAATGTATGATTCGGACATCCGACTGTGAACAGTTTAGTTACTAAAGTTTTACCAATGTCTGATTCGGACATCCGACTGTGAACAGTTTAGTTACTAAAGTTTTACCAATGTCTGATTCGGACATCCGACTGTGAACAGTTTAGTTACTAAAGTTTTACCAATGTCTGATTTGGACATCCGACTGAACAGTTTAGATAATAAAGTTTTACTAATGTCTAATTCAGACATCCAACTGTGAACAGTTTAGATAATAAAGTTTTACCAATGTCTGATTCAGACATCCAACTGTGAACAGTTTAGTAATAAAGTTTTACCAATGTCTGATTCGGACATCTGGCGGTGAACAGCTTAGTTACTAAACTTTTACCAATGTCTGATTGGGACATCCGACGGTGAACAGTTTAAATAATAAAGTTTTACCAATGTCTGATTGGGACATCCGACGGTGAACAGTTTAAATAATAAAGTTTTACCAATGTCTGATTGGGACATCCAACGGTGAACAGTTTAGATAATAAAGTTTTACCAATGTCTGATTCGGACATCCGACTGTGAACAGTTTAGATAATAAAGTTTTACCAATGTCTGATTCGGACATCCGACTGTGAACAGTTTAGTAATAAAGTTTTACCAATGTCTGATTGGGACATCCGGCTGTGAACTTCTACCATGGTCCTGTTGGTTACAGTTTAGTTACTAAAGATTGTGATAAAGCTGTCATTATGGTTGTATATGATAATAGTGTAACCTACCCATACATGCATTCTACGACATGCACGCAATTGCCTAAATTATGATCCTTAATTATTAATGATAGAATTCTGTTTTACATTAAAGGAGTCGTCCATAGAGAACTTTGTTTTACATTAAATGAGTCATCCGTAGAGAACTCTGTTTTACATTAAAGGAGTCATCCGTAGAGAACTCTGTTTTACAATAAAGGAGTCGTCCATAGAGAACTCTGTTTTACATTAAAGGAATCGTCCATAGAGAACTCTGTTTTACAATAAAGGAGTCGTCCATAGAGAACTCTGTTTTACAATAAAGGAGTCGTCTGTAGAGAACTCTGTTTTACATTAAAGGAGTCGTCCGTAAAGAACACCGTTTTACAATAAACAACTCTGTTTTACATTAAAGGAGTCATCCGTAGAGAACTCTGTTTTACATTAACGGATTCTTCAATAAAGGTGTCGTCCATAGAAAACTCTATTTTACAAGAAATGAGTCGTCCATAGAGAACTCTATTTTACAATAAAGGAGTCGTCCATAGTGAACTCTGTTTTACATTAAAGGAGTCGTCCGTAGAGAACTCTGTTTTACAATAAAGGAGTCATCCGTAGAGAACTCTTGTTTTACATTAACGGATTCTTCAATAAAGGTGTCGTCCGTAGAGAACTCTATTTTACATTAACGGATTCTTCAATAAAGGAGTCGTCCGTAGAGAACTCTATTTTACATTAACGGATTCTTCAATAAAGGAGTCGTCCGTAGAGAACTCTATTTTACATTAACGGATTCTTCGATAAAGGAGTCGTCCGTAGAGAACTCTATTAAACATTAACGGATTCTTCAATAAAGGTGTCGTCCGTAGAGAACTCTGTTTTACATTAACGGATTCTTCAATAAAGGAGTAGTCCATAAAAATGTTCATACTGTTACTGAATCAAACAATCGTCCAGTATAACTACATGTATATTTGTTTGCATATTAAGGAACTCTCCCTAATGAAGGTAAGAAATAAAGTACAAACATTACTCTATCAGACTCTATATACCTGTATGCATGGATACTCAATTCTCAACTGGTACCAGGCTTTCAGAAAAGCCAGTTTTAAATAAATGGGTGTTTTCTCTCCTCACAAATGTGTTGTAGGTTTTGAATTGGTGAAGCGATGATTGTATTTTATGCCAAACAATGTTACGTTTTGCTTTATGGGATATCCCTATCATCACTGATGGTCACGGGTTCGAGCCCTGCTCAGGCCGTGTCTCATTTATATGAAAAAGTTGGCAGTTTCTTACGGAGGTTGGTGCACCAAGTACTGGTTAACCACTGGAACCTGTTGTTAGGTAAACTGCCCGTCGCTCAAATGGGCAACCGTTAGCGACGTTAAATAAACATAAATAAAAATATTAATTAAAACTGTAGAAGATGAAGCTGCTTTTGATTGTCTTGCATCATGTTTCTCTCTCCTTTATTTTTTGGTTGATCTTTTTTTTAAATGTATAATTCTTTAACATTTGAATTCTAATTTTAATGAAGGTCTAGTGTTGGTTTTAACGCCATTTCAACGTAATCAAACACATTGCGTAAGTTTGCATAACAATATCAAGTTTGCTCTTACCCAGCCATAAGGTGGTTTCCGATCTCGACATTGCCTTTCAGCGGTTAAATTGTTATGTAATGAGAGAAAATGTCGAATTTATCTAGTCATACATTTAAATGTATATGAAATAGTTGGCAGTTTCTTACGGAGGTTGGTGCACCAAGTACTGGTTAACCGCTGGAGCCTGCCCAGAAAATGTGTTAAGTAAACTGCCCATCGGCGATATAGCCCAAAATGGTGCTGATGCAAGCGTAAAATCTGAACAAACATTTAAACAATTTATATGTATCCCAGTAATGTCCATTTTTCTGAGTACTTGGGTTAGACAAGAGGGCATTGTTTGTGTGTGGGGATTAGTCTTGCCTACTCCTTCAGTACAGTGGGAAGTTAGTAAAAACATAACCTATATCTGGCTCTGAAACTAAAGGTTTGGTAAGGGCAAACCTTGATTTTATGAACAGCCTCAAAAACATTCTCTGCATCTCGAACTTATTACTTTTTGTTTGCAAGTTTGAACTATCCATGTATTTATCAATTAAGTTAGGCATAAGTTGGTAACCTTTTCAGCTTTGTGTTTAATTTTAACATTTATGCTTGAGTAATAAGTGAGCTGCTTAAATAACCAAATCAAGTCATGTGACATTGTGAATGCTGTATGTCTCTGCTTCAAATGTGAAATTAGCCGTTTATGGCTGTCTCAGCTTAATTGAGATGTGAAAACCGTTTATGGCTGTCTCAGCTTAATTGAGATGTGAAAACAGACAGCATTGCCAGTTATGTGGGTTTACACTTTTGACTGCTAATTAATTTAACCATATGAACTTATGTGAGTTTTACCATTTTGACTTCTAAGTTAACCATATCAAGTTATGTGAGTTTTACCATTTTGACTTCTAAGTTAACCATATCAAGTTATGTGAATTTTACCATTTTGACTTCTAAGTTAACCATATCAAGTTATGTGAGTTTTACCATTTTGACTTCTAAGTTAACCATATCAAGTTATGTGAGTTTTACCATTTTGACTTCTAAGTTAACCATATCAAGTTATGTGAGTTTTACCATTTTGACTTCTAAGTTAACCATATCAAGTTATATGAGTTTTACCATTATGAATCTAATTTAGCCCATATCAAGTTATGTCAACGACAAAATAACAGATTTGAGCAGCTCTGTTGAGAAAAATATTTTGATTTGTGTTATCAAAATCCCTCTGCTTACTTCCTGTATCCCACCCAAAATATAACCAGTCCCTGGACATAGGAGAGGAAGACATTATTTATAGTCAAGAAATGGGGTAAATGTTTTGTATACGTCTTCTGTTACACCAGAACAGATACAATATACGACATCCCTTCCTGGTGAGATATGTTACACCAGAACAGATACAATATACGACATCCCTTCCTGGTGAGATATGTTACACCAAAACAGATACAATATACGACATCCCTTCCTGGTGAGATATGTTACACCAGAACAGATACAATATACGACATCCCTTCCTGGTGAGATATGTTATACCAGAGCAGATACAATATACGATATCCCTTCCTGGTGAGATATGTTACACCAGAACAGATACAATATACGACATCCCTTCCTGGTGAGATATGTTACACCAAAACAGATACAATATACGACATCCCTTCCTGGTGAGATATGTTACACCAGAACAGATACAATATACGATATCCCTTCCTGGTGAGATATGTTATACCAAAACAGATACAATATACGACATCCCTTCCTGGTGACATGTTACACCAGAACAGATACAATATACGATATCCCTTCCTGGTGACATGTTACACCAGAACAGATACAATATACGATGTCCCTTCCTGGTGACATGTTATACCAGAGCAGATACAATATACGATATCCCTTCCTGGTGAGATATGTTACACCAAAACAGATACAATATACGATATCCCTTCCTGGTGACATGTTACACCAGAACAGATACAATATACGATGTCCCTTCCTGGTGACATGTTTACCAGAGCAGATACAATATACGATATCCCTTCCTGGTGACATGTTACACCAGAACAGATACAATATACGATATCCCTTCCTGGTGACATGTTACACCAGAACAGATACAATATACGATATCCCTTCCTGGTGACATGTTACACCAGAACAGATACAATATACGATATCCCTTCCTGGTGAGATATGTTACACCAGAACAGATACAATATACGATATCCCTTCCTGGTGAGATATGTTACACCAGAACAGATACAATATACGATATCCCTTCCTGGTGAGATATGTTACACCAGAACAGATACAATATACGATATCCCTTCCTGGTGAGATATGTTACACCAGAACAGATACAATATACGATATCCCTTCCTGGTGAGATATGTTACACCAGAACAGATACAATATACGATATCCCTTCCTGGTGAGATATGTTACACCAGAACAGATACAATATACGATATCCCTTCCTGGTGAGATATGTTACACCAGAACAGATACAATATACGATATCCCTTCCTGGTGAGATATGTTACACCAGAACAGATACAATATACGATATCCCTTCCTGGTGAGATATGTTACACCAGAACAGATACAATATACGATATCCCTTCCTGGTGACATGTTACACCAGAACAGATACAATATACGATATCCCTTCCTGGTGACATGTTACACCAGAACAGATACAATATACGATGTCCCTTCCTGGTGAGATATGTTATACCAGAACAGATACAATATACGATATCCCTTCCTGGTGACAGTTTCCACTAATTATGTTTCCATTACCTTCTGTGTGTTTGTCTATGTGTCTTAGGATTGGGACCATTCCCTTACTTTACATTTAAGAAATAACTAGGGGCCTTAAAGCGACATAAATTGGGGGGAAAGAAAATGTCCAGAGAGTGCAATGTCCAAATACAGTATTGTTTTCCTGAAAAATACTAGTCACTGAAACGTAATAAATCAAATAAATTGTATAAATGTACAAGTAATATATATGTTCACTTAGCATATTTAGCTCAAAAACCATGTGTGAAGCCACATGTGCATCCCGAATGTACCGTGTTATCAATGACTATGACAAGTTTTGGTACAGATTTACCATTATATATGCATAATTACTTTTGGACTAAGCTGAATTAAATAAATTTAAAACACTGTCGTGACGTCATATCTTTGTACTTGCAGTCCATTATTATTAATATTGGACTGCTGTCAAACGGCCATAGTATTATATTAAATCCTCTGCGTAAATTTGTACAAAATTAACAAATTGACAGCATATCACACGCGCAAGACCCATTTATCCTCACACATTAGTACATAGCAGTGCCACACACCATCTGCTTGTAGTCTGTAGATATGTTCACGATGTAGATTAAAATCTTTCTGCGACATTTAATTTTGAGTACATTATATGACATACACAGAACTGTATTTTCATGTAGATTTAAATATTAAACATTTCAGTGAGCATTTAACCCATTCAACACCAAGTAACTGATATGGACTGGTACATGATATTTTTAAGACCAATAAATTAATAAGAAAATTACACTTGGACCAGTTCATTTATCAAAATGGGTAATATTGTCTAAAAATAGTAATATTACTGGCAAAAAGTGCAGATCCTGATGAGACGGCTCATCTGGATCTACACTTTTTGTAAGCCTATTAGATGTCTGTGGTGTTGAAAGGGTTAATTAAATGTTTCTTTATTTGTTATCATACCATGGTTTTACCCTACAATCCTATTTATGATTCCACTGATAAGAAACCATTGTCATTTAACATAGTAATTAAAAATAGATTATTATTATGGATTTGTAATGTTGCTGAGGCAAGCTAGAAGAGATAAATGGAGGGTCCCTTTCATGGGCCTCTGTGACCAAGTGGTTACGGTCATTGAACTTCAAATCACTGGCCCCTCACCACTGAAAGTTTGAATCCCATTGGGGTCTTGAATTCTTAGGTGTGAAGAAGCTGGTTTGTGGAAGGCTGGTGGTTCTACCCGGGTGCCCATCCTTGCCTGAAATATTGCTTGGAGGGGCATCCTTGGAGGGGCATCCTTGGAGGGGCATCCTTGGAGGGGCATCCTTGGAGGGGCATCCTTGGAGGGGCATCCTTGGAGGGGCATCCTTGGAGGGGCATCCTTGGAGGGGCATCCTTGGAGGGGCATCCAAGGTCGTCTTCTATGAAGACTAGCTGTAGATTCACTACATAAGGTGATGATACAACATTAAACCCAACAACAAAACAAAGCTATATATGTGTATAGACTAGTTGTAGATTCACTACATAAGGTGATGATACAACATTAAACCCAACAACAAAACAAAGCTATATATGTGTATAGACTAGTTGTAGATTCACTACATAAGGTGATGATACAACATTAAACCCAACAACAACACAAAGCTATATATGTGTATAGACTAGCTGTAGATTCACTACATAAGGTGATGATACAACATTAAACCCAACAACAACACAAAGCTATATATGTGTATAGATAGTAAGCATAACTTTCAGGAAGTAACGTTGCCCGTCATTATTTTCAGGTAATCTTCAGTCAATCGAGCGACACATTGGACCACCAGCAGAGTATTGCATCAAGCGGAGAGGAATCTATACCTGATATGGCACAGTCATGTAAGATATTACATTACTCACTGTCAGCAAATACCTCAAGACTGCTAGCCATTTATACAAATGTTCAGATAGGTCCAACTTACTCCAAATGGTTTGTTATTGCAATATCTTACAATGTAAGAGTACTGTAGATATTTGTAGAATAAATTTCACTACATAATGTGTTTTAAAAACCATAGTACAATATTAATTATTTAAAACTATGATTGGCTTGTCCTAAATATTCAAGTTTATCTATAAC
Organism: Archivesica marissinica; assembly: GCA_014843695.1. Lineage (NCBI taxonomy): Eukaryota > Metazoa > Mollusca > Bivalvia > Venerida > Vesicomyidae > Archivesica > Archivesica marissinica. The sequence goes on along the minus strand of CM026391.1, from coordinate 53,559,506 downwards.
GATTGCGAAGCAAGTTTTAACAACTTATATTAATCACTCTCGTTGGCACGGATGAAAGCGTAAATGTGATCATTCGTGTGGAAGGAAACCGGAGTACCCGGAGAAAACCCACCTGTCAGCTATGGTGACCACCATACCATCTCACATACTTCCCAGTCCGAGGAACTCATAGAGGCATGACTCCCCATCTTGTACCCTCAGAATGTCTTTGAGAGATTCGGAAAGCACTTGTCTAATTGCAATGTATAGCTACATGTATATTTTACATTTATTTGCTTTGATACATTATATTCAGCTGATGGAATATACAGTGTGGATAGTAATGGACTAGATATGGTGAAGATGACAATCAAAAACTTTGACTTTCTCGGGGAGTATGAGGCAGAATACGACGTAAGTTACATACTCTTTGTACAATGTACGTTACTCATTCTCTGTACAGCATATATGATGTAAGCCACGCATTCTCTGTACAGCATATATGATGTAAGCCACGCATTCTCTGTACAGCATATATGATGTAAGCCACGCATTCTCTGTACAGCATATATGATGTAAGCCACACATTCTCTGTACAGCATTTATGATGTAAGCCACGCATTCTCTGTACAGCATATATGATGTAAGCCACGCATTCTCTGTACAGCATATATGATGTAAGCTACGCATTCTCTGTACAGCATATATGATGTAAGCCATGCATTCTCTGTACATCATATATGATGTAAGCCACACATTCTCTGTACATCATATATGATGTAAGCCACGCATTCTCTGTACAGCATATATGATGTAAGCCACGCATTCTCTGTACATCATATATGATGTAAGCCACGCATTCTCTGTACAGCATATATGATGTAAGCCACGCATTCTCTGTACAGCATATATGATGTAAGCTACGCATTCTCTGTACAGCATTTATAATGTAAGCCACACATTCTCTGTATAACATATATGATGTAAGCCACATATTATCTGTACCATTTATGATGTATGTTACGCATTCTCTGTACAGCATTTATGATGTAAGCCACGCATTCTCTGTACAGCATTTATGATGTAAGCCACACATTCTCTGTACAGCATTTATGATGTAAGCCACACATTCTCTGTACAGCATATATGATGTAAGCCACGCATTCTCTGTACAGCATTTGTGATGTAAGCCACACATTCTCTGTATAACATATATGATGTAAGCCACATATTATCTGTACCATTTATGATGTATGTTACGCATTCTCTGTACAGCATTTATAATGTAAGCCACACATTCTCTGTACAGCATATATGATGTAAGCCACACATTCTCTGTACAGCATATATGATGTAAGCCACACATTCTCTGTACAGCATTTATAATGTAAGCCACACATTCTCTGTACAGCATTTATAATGTAAGCCATGCATTCTCTGTACAGCATATATGATGTAAGCCACACATTCTCTGTACAGCATATATGATGTAAGCCATGCATTCTCTGTACAGCATTTATAATGTAAGCCATGCATTCTCTGTACAGCATTTATAATGTAAGCCATGCATTCTCTGTACAGCATTTATAATGTAAGCCATGCATTCTCTGTACAGCATTTATAATGTAAGCCATGCATTCTCTGTACAGCATTTATAATGTAAGCCACACATTATCTGTACAGCATATATGATGTAAGCCATGCATTCTCTGTACAGCATATATGATGTAAGCCACACATTATCTGTACAGCATATATGATGTAAGCCACACATTCTCTGTACAGCATTTATAATGTAAGCCACACATTCTCTGTACAGCATATATGATGTAAGCCACACATTCTCTGTACAGCATATATGATGTAAGCCACACATTCTCTGTACAGCATATATGATGTAAGCCACACATTCTCTGTACAGCATATATGATGTAAGCCACACATTATCTGTACAGCATATATGATGTAAGCCACACATTCTCTGTACAGCATATATGATGTAAGCCACACATTATCTGTAATATGTATAATATATGTTCACATTCTCTGTAATATGCATGATGTAAGTTACACATTCTCTGTAATATGCATGATGTAAGTTACACATTCTCTGTAATATGCATGATGTAAGTTACACATTCTCTGTAATATGCATGATGTAAGTTACACATTCTCTGTAATATGTATGATGTAAGTTACACATTCTCTGTAATATGCATGATGTAAGTTACACATTCTCTGTAATATGTATGATGTAAGTTACACATTCTCTGTAATATGCATGATGTAAGTTACACATTCTCTGTAATATGTATGATGTAAGTTACACATTCTCTGTAATATGCATGATGTAAGTTACACATTCTCTGTAATATGTATGATGTAAGTTACACATTCTCTGTAATATGCATGATGTAAGTTACACATTCTCTGTAATATGTATGATGTAAGTTACACATTCTCTGTAATATGCATGATGTAAGTTACACATTCTCTGTAATATGTATGATGTAAGTTACACATTCTCTGTAATATGCATGATTGTAAGTTACACATTCTCTGTAATAAACATGATGTAAGTTACACATTCTAGTTGCCATGCCCCGTAGGAGCTATTAGTAAGCTTCTATGTCAGATACACTCCTTTCTTTGCTATAAAAGTATCGCTTGGCTCAGTGCCAAATGCTTAGGTAGGTCTATTGATATTAACAATTACAAAGAATATAGCATATAATTCGGAAATGGCAAAATGCTTTAAAAAATGCTTTTCAAACCCTGTTCCCAATCAAGTCCCAGCTCACACCCTGTCCCGTAATCAGGTCCCAGCCCAAACCATGCCTCTCAATGACGTCCCAGCCCAAACCCTGTCCCTGAATCAGGTCGCAACCTAAACCATGTCCCTTAAATCTAGTCCCAGTCCAAATCCTGGTCCCCAATCAAATACCAGCCCAAATCCTGTTCCCCAATCAAATACCAGCCCAAATCCTGTCCCCCAATCAAATACCAGCCCAAATCCTGTTCCCCAATCAAATACCAGTCCAAATCCTGTCCCCCCAATCAAATACCAGTCCAAATCCTGTCCCCCCAATCAAATACCAGTCCAAATCCTGTCCCCCAATCAAATACCAGCCCAAATCCTGTTCCCCAATCAAATACCAGCCCAAATCCTGTTCCCCAATCAAATACCAGTCCAAATCCTGTTCCCCAATCAAATACCAGTCCAAATCCTGTTTCCACAATCAATGACTGACTTTGAATCTTGACAAACAAGGATTTCAAACATGTCAAAACCAGGGATCATTCTAGAGGGCGATGTGGGCGAAATTGTTGCCCTAGGGACCCTGACTTTGCCCTCTAGGGGCCCCACCTCTCCCTAATAATTTTTATTTTTTTGGGTATGTTTTTACGATTTTCAAACAAAATGTTGTCTAGTAAGATACACTGGCCCATTATAAAGCACTCCTTCTATTCAAATGTTGTATTTAATGGTTGTACTGTGCATTTTAACCCTATTTTGCAGAAGTATATTAAAAAACACCATTTAAGGAAGCGATCACGCGCTTTCTCACTTCTCCCAAAAATTCTGATCTAGAATGAACCCTGAAAACATAATTATTTATAAAACTATTGGATGTACTTTTTGGAAAAGTCTTCACCCTCGCGGTATGTCCCCACTATACCTGTAACCTTGAGTTATTTTGGTCAGAAATAATTGAATCATCAAAAATAGCATGACTATTTCTCGAAAACGCAAACTCTATAGCCTATCACTTGATATTTTTAGAAGTGTTTTTATTTATGTGAATCATTAGGCATTCAGTTCACCCGGCTGTGGACTAAAGTTTAAACTTTATTTATTTTACAACAATTGCGAAGCAAGTTTTAACAGTTTTAACTCGTTGGCACGGATGAAAGTGTAAATGTGGTAATTAGTGTGGGAGGAAACCGGAGAACCCGGAGAAAACCCATCTGTCCGATCTGGTGACCACCATACCATCTCGCATACTTCCCTGTCCGAGGATCGAACCTAGGTTGCATTGGTGAGAAGCGAGCATGCTAACCACTGCGCTAATCGGACAGACAACAGGGTTGTGGACTAGATAAATGCAGGTAGTATTGAGGCTGTATTTGTACGTTCCGTTATTGTTTCTGATGACTATTTCAGTACCCCACTAACAAGCATGTAAGTGTAAAGTACAGAATGTATGTACAAGAAACCGCTTCTAACCAGTAATCCTGACATGACAAAATTGTGCTCATTTTTGTCTGCATGCACGCCTATCTATACAACAGTAATTACCATTACCGGGTATATCTAGTATGGGTAGTTATGTATCCCCTCATCAGGGGGTGACATATTGTTTTCGCCTTTGTCGTCTGTCCTGTTTGACCGTGTCTGATCTTCATCTCCAAAACCACTTGTTGGAATTTCACCCAACTTGGCAGGATGCACTGGTATAATGTCTAGTCGTGCATATTGTCATGTCATTCCAGTTAGATTATGTTGACGGGTTTTTTTCACCAAATTTGAGAGGAAGCATCGTTATTGTGTCATATTGTAATCCTTTTCCAGTTGAATGTTTGGCAGATTTATGGAATAATACATCATTGAATTTAAAAATAATATATCTTTGAATTTAAAAATAATACATCTTTGAATTTAAAATGAATTTAAAATAATACATCATTGAATATAAAAATAATACATCATTGAATCTAAAATGAATTTAAAAATAATACATCATTGAATCTAAAATGAATTTAAAAATAATACAATATTGAATTTAAAATGAATTTAAAAATAATACATCATTGAATTTTTAAGTAATACATCATTGAATTTACAATATACATGGTGTCTTGATAGATGCAATATACAGGGTGTTATAATAGTACAGGGTGATACTCATGATCACCGGAATAATGTTTTTCCACTCGTTGATTAATTAATTAATTATTAATTAATAATTTCGGTGATTATTCAATGAAATCAATTGCAATATTACACTAATAAACACAACTTATACTCTATATCTTCCGATTGTTTATGTTACATTGACAATTTGCTATGGTAATGTTACTTACTATATGACCATAGAGCCAAAAATTGTGTCTTGTGCCTGTGGTTATTATTCCATATCACATGACTTTTGTTATTCAGTTTAAAAAATGATTTATTTTAAACAACTGTCAAACAATTACAATTAGCATTGACTTTTGATCAGCTGTTTGTAATTTCACTTAAATGTCTATCATTCAGTACAATATTCATTTCAATTTAGTTTTGAGTTTCTGATCATATCAACGCCTGGGGAAACTGGACGGATTGTCCGTGTAATTATTGACTTGCATTAATCCTATTAATAGGCCTATTAGCACGTGACTTAATTAATGACGTACTTGAATCGAAAGCGAGGCACTGCAATGTTGATCAACTTTATAATTGGCCGCCATTGTCTACGGGTCAACGGAACGATAAATAGTTTTAAAAAGTACAATGTGCATCTGACTTGACATATTTACTCAATATTTAAGTTGTCCTTAGTTCAATTACGCCGAATTGACCCACTACCATCTAAACATAATATTTAAAATCCGCCATCTCGACGATATAACACAGAAACGGCACATTATATGTTTGCAATGTAAATGAGTCTACGGGAGCATTAGTGTATAATCGTGGCTGTTCGGCGATTTCCGATAGAATTCCGTTTCTATATTTAGCGATATTATCTTGTAGAGAATAGTTGTCATTCTTCAAATGGCACTACGATCGGAAATCCAGTTTCCCCAGGCTGTCATTTTGCCAGAAGTTAAAAAGTGAAAAATCGACAGACTGGCACCCAGGCTAGTTTACATATCAGGATAGATTTCTCCTAAGTTATCAGTTCAACTTTGATGTGCCTAGAAGAAGGCTGAGACATGTTTATAGTTTGGCAGTTAACAAAGAACTGATTCATTTTAAGTGCACCATTCATTATTCTGAAAAGTAATAGCTGAAAGTTGTTTGTTTAACCCTTTCAACACCACAGACCTCTATATAGGCTTACAAAAAGTGTAGATCCAGATGAGCCGGCTCGTGACGTGCCGTCTCATCAGGATCTGCACTTTTTGCAAGTAGTATTACTAATTTTAGAGAAAATTACCCATCTTGATAAATGAACTGGTCCGAATGTAATTTTCTTATTCATTTATTGGTCTAAGAATATCATGGACCAGTCCATGTCAGTTACTTGGTGTTGAAAGAGTTAAAAGAATAATCAGTTTCATATTTGATCACGACAAGTTGCTGTTTGGTTTACAGGGGGGTAAATTACAGTTGGAAATGCATAAATATTTTTTAAAATCTGATCGGTATTCAGAAAAGAGGGGTTCCAGTTTACAGAGGATTCTTCTACAATGAACAAAGAAGGGGAAAAAATAGGACCAAGAAATTTGTTCGCCTTGTAAGGAATTCCAGTTTAGAGGGGTTCCGGTTTTTGAAGGGTTTCACTGTATCCAGCAAAAGTGACATTTAAAAAAAAAACTTTATTCAGTTCACCCCTGGGGGGTTGTGGACTAAAGTTTAAACTTTATTTATTTTACATCGATTACGAAGCAAGTTCTAACAACTTATATTAATCACTCTCGTTGGCGCCGATGAAAGCGTATATGTGGTCATTCGTGTGGGAGGAAACCGGAGTACCTGGAGAAAAACCCACCTGTTCGATCTGGCGACCACCATACCATCTCACATACTTCCCGGTCCGAGGATTGAACCCGGGTTGCATTGGTGAGAAGCGAGCGCGTTAACTACTGCGCTAATCGGACAGCCTGACATCTCTAGTTCTCAATCTTTTATATATGCATGTAATCAATTATCAAATTCGTACAATTCATGAACAAAGTGATCAGGTGACCGTAAGCCGTTACTCCACAACATAAGAGAACAATTACTCATTTTTATCACCTTTATGTTTATACAAATTTATTTTAGCCCGATTGCGAAACAAGATCTAATAACATTATTTTAATCGCTCTCGATACCACATTCCTGATGGAATCCATCGTCATGAATGAGAGAGTGGCAATGTGGAATTTAAGTGCCTTGCCCAAGGGCACAATCGTAATGGCTCCAGCAGGCTATAGGAATAGATAAGACATGAATGACGGCTATACATGGGACACTTTAAAATGTGTTAAATGGCGTTAATATGGAGTAAAGTTTTAATCAGTAATTTACATTCTTGTTGTCGTGATCACACATCTCATTGTGTTACACTGCAAAGGAGGCGAGTCAATGTGTGTAATACAGGTTCTCTAGACATTGTTGGATGCAAAGGAGGCGAATCATTGTGTGTAATACAGGTTATCTTGACATTGTTGGATGCAAAGGAGGCGAGTCAATGTGTGTAATACAGGTTATCTTGACATTGTTGGATGCAAAGGAGGCGAGTCAATGTGTGTAATACAGGTTCTCTAGACATTGTTGGATGCAAAGGAGGCGAATCATTGTGTGTAATACAGGTTATCTTGACATTGTTGGATGCAAAGGAGGCGAGTCAATGTGTGTAATACAGGTTATCTTGACATTGTTGGATGCAAAGGAGGCGAGTCAATGTGTGTAATACAGGTTCTCTAGACATTGTTGGATGCAAAGGAGGCGAATCATTGTGTGTAATACAGGTTCTCGAGACATTGTTGGATGCAAAGGAGGCGAGTCAATGTGTGTAATACAGGTTCTCTAGACATTGTTGGATGCAAAGGAGGCGAATCATTGTGTGTAATACAGGTTATCTTGACATTGTTGGATGCAAAGGAGGTGAGTCAATGTGTGTAATACAGGTTATCTTGACATTGTTGGATGCAAAGGAGGCGAGTCAATGTGTGTAATACAGGTTCTCTAGACATTGTTGGATGCAAAGGAGGCGAATCATTGTGTGTAATACAGGTTATCTTGACATTGTTGGATGCAAAGGAGGCGAGTCATTGTGTGTAATACAGGTTCTCTAGACATTGTTGGATGCAAAGGAGGCGAGTCATTGTGTGTAATACAGGTTCTCGAGACATTGTTGGATGCAAAGGAGGCTAGTCATTGTGTGTAATACAGGTTCTCGAGACATTGTTGGATGCAAAGGAGGCGAGTCATTGTGTGTAATACAGGATCTCTTGACATTGTTGGATGCAAAGGAAGCGAGTCATTGTGTGTAATACAGGTTCTCGAGACATTGTGGGATGCAAAGGAAGCGAGTCAATGTGTGTAATACAGGTTCTCTTGACATTGTTGGATGCAAAGGAAGCGAGTCAATGTGTGTAATACAGGTTCTCTTGACATTGTTGGATGCAAAGGAGGCGAATCATTGTGTGTAATACAGGTTATCTTGACATTGTTGGATGCAAAGGAGGCGAGTCAATGTGTGTAATACAGGTTCTCTAGACATTGTTGGATGCAAAGGAGGCGAATCATTGTGTGTAATACAGGTTATCTTGACATTGTTGGATGCAAAGGAGGCGAGTCAATGTGTGTAATACAGGTTATCTTGACATTGTTGGATGCAAAGGAGGCGAATCATTGTGTGTAATACAGGTTCTCTTGACATTGTTGGATGCAAAGGAAGTGAGTCAATGTGTGTAATACAGGTTCTCTTGACATTGTTGGATGCAAAGGAGGCGAGTCATTGTGTGTAATACAGGTTCTCTTGACATTGTGGGATGCAAAGGAAGTGAGTCAGTGTGTGTAATACAGGTTCTCTAGACATTGTTGGATGCAAAGGAGGCGAGTCATTGTGTGTAATACAGGTTCTCGAGACATTGTTGGATGCAAAGGAGGCGAGTCATTGTGTGTAATACAGGTTCTCGAGACATTGTTGGATGCAAAGGAGGCGAGTCATTGTGTGTAATACAGGATCTCTTGACATTGTTGGATGCAAAGGAAGCGAGTCATTGTGTGTAATACAGGTTCTCGAGACATTGTGGGATGCAAAGGAAGCGAGTCAATGTGTGTAATACAGGTTCTCTTGACATTGTTGGATGCAAAGGAAGCGAGTCAATGTGTGTAATACAGGTTCTCTTGACATTGTTGGATGCAAAGGAGGCGAGTCATTGTGTGTAATACAGGTTCTCTTGACATTGTGGGATGCAAAGGAAGCGAGTCAGTGTGTGTAATACAGGTTCTCTTGACATTGTGGGATGCAAAGGAAGCGAGTCAGTGTGTGTAATACAGGTTCTCTTGACATTGTTGGATGCAAAGGAGGCGAGTCAATGTGTGTAATACAGGTTCTCTAGACATTGTTGGATGCAAAGGAGGCGAGTCATTGTGTGTAATACAGGTTCTCTTGACATTGTTGGATGCAAAGGAAGCGAGTCAATGTGTGTAATACAGATTCTCTTGACATTGTTGGATGCAAAGGAAGCGAGTCAATGTGTGTAATACAGGTTCTCTTGACATTGTTGGATGCAAAGGAAGCGAGTCAATGTGTGTAATACAGGTTCTCTTGACATTGTTGGATGCAAAGGAGGTGAGTCAATGTGTGTAATACAGGTTCTCTAGACATTGTTGGATATAAAGGAGGCGAGTCATTGTGTGTAATACAGGTTCTCTTGACATTGTGGGATGCAAAGGAAGCGAGTCAATGTGTGTAATACAGGTTCTCTTGACATTGTTGGATGCAAAGGAAGCGAGTCATTGTGTGTAATACAGGTTGTCTTGACATTGTTGGATGCAAAGGAGGCGAGTCAATGTGTGTAATACAGGTTCTCTAGACATTGTTGGATGCAAAGGAAGCGAGTCAATGTGTGTAATACAGGTTCTCTTGACATTGTGGGATGCAAAGGAGGCGAGTCATTGTGTGTAATACAAGTTCTCTTGACATTGTTGGATGCAAAGGAAGCGAGTCAATGTGTGTAATACAGATTCTCTTGACATTGTTGGATGCAAAGGAAGCGAGTCAATGTGTGTAATACAGATTCTCTTGACATTGTTGGATGCAAAGGAAGCGAGTCAATGTGTGTAATACAGATTCTCTTGACATTGTTGGATGCAAAGGAAGCGAGTCAATGTGTGTAATACAGATTCTCTTGACATTGTTGGATGCAAAGGAAGCGAGTCAATGTGTGTAATACAGATTCTCTTGACATTGTTGGATGCAAAGGAAGCGAGTCAATGTGTGTAATACAGGTTCTCTAGACATTGTTGGATGCAAAGGAGGCGAGTCATTGTGTGTAATACAGGTTATCTTGACATTGTTGGATGCAAAGGAAGCGAGTCAATGTGTGTAATACAGATTCTCTTGACATTGTTGGATGCAAAGGAAGCGAGTCAATGTGTGTAATACAGATTCTCTTGACATTGTTGGATGCAAAGGAAGCGAGTCAATGTGTGTAATACAGATTCTCTTGACATTGTTGGATGCAAAGGAAGCGAGTCAATGTGTGTAATACAGATTCTCTTGACATTGTTGGATGCAAAGGAAGCGAGTCAATGTGTGTAATACAGGTTCTCTAGACATTGTTGGATGCAAAGGAGGCGAGTCATTGTGTGTAATACAGGTTATCTTGACATTGTTGGATGCAAAGGAGGCGAGTCAATGTGTGTAATACAGGTTATCTTGACATTGTGGGAAGTTGAGATGACCCACCTTGTGATATATATACACCAGACATTGATTGTAACACAGCACTGCTTGTAATCCACTAATGCTTATAGTTTGTCTCCCAGTATATGCTTTAATCTATATATCGTACATGTACATATGCAAACTAATCTATGATACTGCAACCCCAAGATACAGTAATTATAGTATAATAGCCATCAGAACTTGCAAAAAGTGCATAATTTTGGGAATGATGCCAATTCCCATTGTATTGGGCGTAAGATTTCTCAAATTGGGAAATTCATCTTGTAAATTTACATAATATCGATACCTACATATGAACAAATAGAAGTACATATAAGGCTTTATGCATAGCTAATAACCTCATTATATTCCATATATAGTGAATCTTACTGCAAGGCCAACAAACAACAAAGATTTTCCCATTTGGAAATATTCAATTTGGAAAAGAATTATTAGAAATTGCACATTTTCCCAGTATACCTGATATAAAGGAAGACTTATCTATCTCTATACTTGTCTATCTCTATACATGTCTATCTCTATACGTGTCTATCTCTATACATGTCTATCTCTATACTTGTCTATCTCTATACTTGTCTCACTCTATACATGTCTATCTCTATACTTGTCTATCTCTATACATGTCTATCTCTATACATGTCTATCTCTATACATGTCTATCTCTATACTTGTCTATCTCTATACTTGTCATATCTATATACTTGTCTACCTCTATACTTGTCTATCTCTATACTTGTCTATCTCTATACATGTCTATCTCTATACTTGTCTATCTCTATACTTGTCTATCTATATACTTGTCTATATATATACTTGTCTATCTCTATACTTGTCTATCTCTATACTTGTCTATCTCTATACTTGTCATATCTATATACTTGTCTATCTCTATACTTGTCTATCTCTATACTTGTCTATCTCTATACATGTATATCTATATACTTGTCTATCTCTATACATGTCTATCTCTATACATGTCTATCTCTATACATGTCTATCTCTATACTTGTCTATCTATATACTTGTCTATCTATATACTTGTCTATCTCTATACTTGTCATATCTATATACTTGTCTATCTCTATACTTGTCTATCTCTATACATGTCTATCTCTATACTTGTCTATCTATATACTTGTCTATCTATATACTTGTCTATCTCTATACATGTCTATCTCTATACTTGTCTATCTCTATACATGTCTATCTCTATACTTGTCTATCTCTATACTTGTCATATCTCTATTCTTGTCTATCTCTATACTTGTCTATCTCTATACTTGTCTACTTGTCTATCTCTATACATGTCTATCTCTATACTTGTCTATCTCTATACTTGTCTATCTCTATACATGTCTATCTCTATACTTGTCTATCTCTATGCATGTCTATCTCTATACATGTCTATCTCTATACATGTCTATCTCTATACATGTCTATCTCTATACTTGTCATATCTCTATACTTGTCATATCTCTATTCTTGTCTATCTCTATACATGTCTATCTCTATACATGTCTATCTCTATACATGTCTATCTCTATACTTGTCTATCTCTATACTTGTCTATCTCTATACTTGTCTACTTGTCTATCTCTATACATGTCTATCTCTATACTTGTCTATCTCTATACTTGTCTATCTCTATACATGTCTATCTCTATACATGTCTATCTCTATACATGTCTATCTCTATACATGTCTATCTCTATACATGTCTATCTCTATACATGTCTATCTCTATACATGTCTATCTCTATACATGTCTATCTCTATACTTGTCATATCTCTATACTTGTCATATCTATATACTTGTCTACCTCTATACTTGTCTATCTCTATACTTGTCTATCTCTATACATGTCTATCTCTATGCTTGTCATATCTCTATACTTGTCTATCTCTATTCTTGTCTATCTCTATACTTGTCTATCTCTATACTTGTCTATCTCTATACTTGTTTATCTCTATACATGTCTATCTCTATACATGTCTAGCTCTATACTTGTCTATCTCTATACATGTCTTTCTCTATATATGTCTATCTCTATACTTGTCTATCTCTATACTTGTCATATCTCTATACTTGTCTATCTCTATACTTGTCATATCTCTATACTTGTCTCTCTCTATACTTGTATATCTCTATACTTGTCTATCTCTATACTTGTCTATCTCTATACATGTCTATCTCTATACATGTCTATCTCTATACATGTCTATCTCTATACTTGTCTATCTCTATACTTGTCTATATCTATACATGTCTATCTCTATACATGTCTATCTCTATACTTGTCTATCTATATACTTGTCTATCTCTATACTTGTCTATCTCTATACATGTCTATCTCTATACTTGTCTATCTATATACTTGTCTATCTATATACTTGTCTCTCTCTATACTTGTCTATCTCTATACTTGTCTCTATACTTGTCTATCTCTATACTTGTCTATCTCTATACTTGTCTATCTCTATACATGTCTATCTCTATACATGTCTATCTCTATACATGTCTATCTCTATACTTGTCTATCTCTATACTTGTCCAGCTCTATACTTGTCTATCTCTATACTTGTCTATCTCTATACTTGTCTATCTCTATACTTGTCTATCTCTATTCTTGTCTATCTCTATACATGTCTATCTCTATACTTCTCTCTCTCTATACATGTCATATCTCTATACTTGTCATATCTATATACTTGTCTATCTCTATACTTGTCTATCTCTATACTTGTCTATCTCTATACTTGTCTATCTCTATACTTGTCATATCTATATACTTGTCTATCTCTATACTTGTCTATCTCTATACTTGTCTATCTCTATTCTTGTCTATCTATATACTTGTCTATCTCTATACTTGTCTATCTCTATTCTTGTCTATCTCTATACTTGTCTATCTATATACTTGTCATAACTCTATACTTGTCTATCTGTATACTTGTCTATCTCTATACTTGTCTATCTCTATACATGTCTATCTCTATACTTGTCTATCTCTATACTTGTCTATCTATATACTTGTCATATCTCTATACTTGTCTATCTATATACTTGTCTATCTCTATACTTGTCTATCTATATACTTGTCTATCTCTATACTTGTCTATCTCTATACTTGTCTATCTATATACTTGTCATATCTCTATACTTGTCTATCTCTATTCTTGTCTATCTCTATACTTGTCTATCTCTATACTTGTCTATCTCTGTACTATTCTGTGTGCATTGTATATCACCGTGTAGACCTTTTATTTGATCATTCAACATTATTGCAACGAAGGTACATGTGTTTTGTAATCAGTCAGCTATGTGTGTTAACATGGAATGCATAGCCATCAATAGAATAGTGTGTGTGTGTTTTTACGTTTATTTATCGTCGCTACCGGTTGCCCATATGAGCGACGCCTCCTGAAGAGATTAGTCATTTTAGATTTTTGGAGGATAGTGCAATGATACAGACATGGTTAATGTCGTTGCCTTCAAATCACTTGTCCCTCACTGCTGTAAGTTCGAATCCCACGGGGGGTGTCAAATGATATCGCGTGAGGAAGCTATCCAACTGGCTTGCAGAAAGTCAGTGGTTCTACTCAGGTGTCTGTCAGGGTCGTCTTCCATCAATAACGGCCGGAGAGTCGCCGTGTTACCCAAACCCCAAACAAACAAACAAATACTTGTTGGTAAATAACATCGTTACAGGCGATGAATTCTGACTATTTCAAACAATGTTCTTCTTTGCAGTTAAATGGTATGCATTAACCCATTCAACCCCCAGTAACTGACATGGACTGGTCCATGATATTTTTAGACCAATAAATTAATAAGAAAATTACAGTTGGACCAGTTCATTTATCAAAATGGGTAATTTCATTTAAAAATAGTAATAATTATTACTGGCAAAAAGTGCAGATCCTGATGAGATGGCTCATCATGAGCCGGCTCATCTGGATCTACACTTTTTGAAAGCCTATTTAGAGGCCTGTGGTGTGGAAAGGGTTAATGCCTGAATTACTCGCGTATCGTCATCAGTTGCTGAGAATGTGCTGTGATGCATGCCTTTTTATCATTTATAGATAGTATAGATTCATGTTTATGTGATGTATACTACCACTTTCCAACTAATCAAGGAACAACGCTACACGACCGTTTGTGTTCGTGTAAGTCTATATCCAGTACCGAGGTAATCAATATGCTTTCATGTTCCAACTATAGACATACCTGTGTTAAGCAACCACCCAAAGGAATTACAAAGATGTGGTTGTCTAGCACAGGTGGCTGCTTAGTCAAGTTCAGCTGTATATTACACAACATATTGGGAATCTGGAACCTGGCTGCTTAAAGCAGCCCTACTTAAAGCAGCCCTATATCGTATGAAATAAAAGATATTTGCAAAATTCAAATGTTACGTATGGGTAGCAATGCTGCTACACATTCTAAAATTATAATTTGTATAATTATGTTTAGTATACAGTATTTTTTTGCGATAAAATACTTGAGTCGGTCGGTCACGCGCACTTGTTTACAATCGGAACCTGATTTACATTCGGAATGCATCATCCTCCTTCGGCAATGATGAAAACAAACATGGCATATCCGCTGTTGTTTCACGCATGCGCGTTGTGCGTGTTTACATTTCGTTTGTTGATAAACAATTTCGCATATATGACGGTTTATATTTATTTGAATTTTATCGTTTCTGAGCGACTATTTCGATTTTTGTAAACACACACACATTAGTTTTTATATTATACCAAAAACATCCTTTATTACGATATAATGCTGGTTTAATACAGGTTTTCTGCTAATAGAGGTGACCACTAACACAGGATTAAATCTGTCAACAAAATTATTCGACACATTGTAATATTTGTTGCAGGACAATGACTACTTCACGTCCTTTGATCAGAGCAGACGGCATTCCTTTAATGATTCGCCGGACCCGGATCATCCCCGTCACAGATCGTCTCAGTTTGGGAGTACGCCGGATTTGAACCTTCTTGGCAAGTTATCGCTGACGGAGATCCCGGGCCATGGGATCTCGATGGAGAGTATCAATATAGATAGGGAGACATTGTCAGGAAGGGAGGTAAGCACGCTTGATGAGAGTTGTAAATGTGTGTGGAGGGTTAGGGTTCTCCATGACTGAGTGATAACGGTCGTTGATTTCAAATAACTTTTTTTTTGTTGAATTTCGATGTTTTTTATTCAATCAATTGTACATATTACATAGGTATATACACACATTTCAAATAACTTGTCAATCACCGCTGGGAGTCAAATTCTTTCATATACTAGTTTGACCATTGTCAGCAGTTCTGCCTGTGTTCCCATGCCTGAAATACTGACTGACTTGTACATTGTCAGTCATTTTACTTGGGTGCCCGTAAGTAAAATATGGTCAGTGGTTTTATGTGGGTACCCATTATAGCCCAAAATGGTGCTGATGCATGCGTAAAACCCGAAATATAACATAACACTGACCTGGGGATGGTCAGTGGTTTTACCTGTGTACCATGCCTGAAATACTGACTGACCTGATGGTGGTCAGTGGTTTTACCTGTGTACCATGCCTGAAATACTGACTGATCTGATGGTGGTCAGTGGTTTTACCTGTGTACCATGCCTGAAATACTGACTGACCTGGGGATGGTCAGTGGTTTTACCTGTGTACCATGCCTGAAATACTGACTGATCTGATGGTGGTCAGTGGTTTTACCTGTGTACCATGCCTGAAATACTGACTGACCTGGGGATGGTCAGTGGTTTTACCTGTGTACCATGCCTGAAATACTGACTGATCTGATGGTGGTCAGTGGTTTTACCTGTGTACCATGCCTGAAATACTGACTGACCTGGGGATGGTCAGTGGTTTTACCTGTGTACCATGCCTGAAATACTGACTGATCTGATGGTGGTCAGTGGTTTTACCTGTGTACCATGCCTGAAATACTGACTGACCTGGGGATGGTCAGTGGTTTTACCTGTGTACCATGCCTGAAATACTGTCTGACCTGGGGATGGTCAGTGGTTTTACCTGTGTACAATGCCTGAAATACTGTCTGACCTGGGGATGGTCAGTGGTTTTACCTGTGTACCATGCCTGAAATACCGTCTGACCTGGGGATGGTCAGTGGTTTTACCTGTGTACAATGCCTGAAATACTGTCTGACCTGGGGGTGGTCAGTGGTTTTACCTGTGTACAATGCCTGAAATACTGTCTGACCTGGGGATGGTCAGTGGTTTTACCTGTGTACAATGCCTGAAATACTGTCTGACCTGGGGATGGTCAGTGGTTTTACCTGTGTACAATGCCTGAAATACTGACTGACCTGGGGATGGTCAGTGGTTTTACCTGTGTACCATGCCTGAAATACTGACTGATCTGGGGATGGTCAGTGGTTTTACCTGTGTACCATGCCTGAAATACTGACTGATCTGGGGATGGTCAGTGGTTTTACCTGTGTACCATGCCTGAAATACTGACTGACCTGGGGATGGTTAGTAATTCTACCGGTACTCGTGGACCTGTGCCTGGAATACAAACTGGCTTGATGATGGTCAGTGGTTCTTTGTGGGTTCCCATGTCTGCAATATACAGACTTTGTGGATGGTCAGTGGTTCTTTGTGGGTTCCCATGTTTGCAATATACAGAATTTGTGGATGGTCAGTGGTTCTCTGTGGGTTCCCATGTCTGCAATATACAGACTTTGTGGATGGTCAGTGGTTCTTTGTGGGTTCCCATGTCTGCAATATACAGACTTTGTGGATGGTCAGTGGTTCTTTGTGGGTTCCCATGTCTGCAATATACAGACTTTGTGGATGGTCAGTGGTTCTTTGTGGGTTCCCATGTCTGCAATATACAGACTTTGTGGATGGTCAGTGGTTCTCTGTGGGTTCCCATGTCTGCAATATACAGACTTTGTGGATGGTCAGTGGTTCTCTGTGGGTTCCCATGTCTGCAATATACATACTTTGTGGATGGTCAGTGGTTCTTTGTGGGTTCCCATGTCTGCAATATACAGACTTTGTGGATGGTCAGTGGTTCTTTGTGGGTTCCCATGTCTGCAATATACAGACTTTGTGGATGGTCAGTGGTTCTTTGTGGGTTCCCATGTCTGCAATATACAGACTTTGTGGAATGTTAGTGGTTCTTTGTGGGTTCCCATGTCTGCAATATACAGACTTTGTGGATGGTCAGTGGTTCTTTGTGGGTTCCCATGTCTGCAATATACAGACTTTGTGGATGGTCAGTGGTTCTTTGTGGGTTCCCATGTCTGCAATATACAGACTGTGTGGATGGTCAGTGGTTCTTTGTGGGTTCCCATGTCTGCAATATACAGACTTTGTGGATGGTCAGTGGTTCTTTGTGGGTTCCCATGTCTGCAATATACATACTTTGTGGATGGTCAGTGGTTCTTTGTGGGTTCCCATGTCTGCAATATACAGACTTTGTGGATGGTCAGTGGTTCTTTGTGGGTTCCCATGTCTGCAATATACAGACTTTGTGGATGGTCAGTGGTTCTTTGTGGGTTCCCATGTCTGCAATATACAGACTTTGTGGATGGTCAGTGGTTCTTTGTGGGTTCCCATGTCTGCAATATACAGACTTTGTGGATGGTCAGTGGTTCTTTGTGGGTTCCCATGTCTGCAATATACAGACTTTGTGGATGGTCAGTGGTTCTTTGTGGGTTCCCATGTCTGCAATATACAGACTTTGTGGATGGTCAGTGGTTCTTTGTGGGTTCCCATGTCTGCAATATACAGACTTTGTGGATGGTCAGTGGTTCTTTGTGGGTTCCCATGTCTGCAATATACAGACTTTGTGGATGGTCAGTGGTTCTTTGTGGGTTCCCATGTCTGCAATATACAGACTTTGTGGATGGTCAGTGGTTCTTTGTGGGTTCCCATGTCTGCAATATACAGACTTTGTGGATGGTCAGTGGTTCTTTGTGGGTTCCCATGTCTGCAATATACAGACTTTGTGGATGGTCAGTGGTTCTTTGTGGGTTCCCATGTCTGCAATATACAGACTTTGTGGATGGTCAGTGGTTCTTTGTGGGTTCCCATGTCTGCAATATACAGACTTTGTGGATGGTCAGTGGTTCTTTGTGGGTTCCCATGTCTGCAATATACAGACTTTGTGGATGGTCAGTGGTTCTTTGTGGGTTCCCATGTCTGCAATATACAGACTTTGTGGATGGTCAGTGGTTCTTTGTGGGTTCCCATGTCTGCAATATACATACTTTGTGGATGGTCAGTGGTTCTTTGTGGGTTCCCATGTCTGCAATATACATACTTTGTGGATGGTCAGTGGTTCTTTGTGGGTTCCCATGTCTGCAATATACAGACTTTGTGGATGGTCAGTGGTTCTTTGTGGGTTCCCATATCTGCAATATACAGACTTTGTGGATGGTCAGTGGTTCTTTGTGGGTTCCCATGTCTGCAATATACAGACTTTTTGGATGGTCAGTGGTTCTTTGTGGGTTCCCATGTCTGCAATATACAGACTTTTTGGATGGTCAGTGGTTCTTTGTGGGTTCCCATGTCTGCAATATACAGACTTTGTGGATGGTCAGTGGTTCTTTGTGGGTTCCCATGTCTGCAATATACAGACTTTGTGGATGGTCAGTGGTTCTTTGTGGGTTCCCATGTCTGCAATATACAGACTTTGTGGATGGTCAGTGGTTCTTCCTGCATACCCATGTCTGAAATACTGAATGGTGTGGTACAGTGATCGCAACCGTGGCTATTGATCCACCCATTAGTGACAAGCTTGTGGATGTTTTTCGTCAAACCTGTCTTAAGCAGCTAGCCGTAGCATTACCAAAAGTGGTTGTTTTAACACAGATGGCTGCTTATGAGAGGCCCAATGTGTAATAATACACCAGATTGAGAATTTAGAATCTGACTGCTTAATAAAGGTGGCTACTAACACAGGTTTGACCGTATTACAAATTGAAATAATTTCTTGGTAAAATTGTTCATGGCACGTGTTCTATTTGTACTCTTGTTTAGTCTGTGTCATCAACCCCTGATGAGTCGCACCAGAGGAGCATCACACCCTGTGCTAGCAGTGTCATTGTTATAAAAAACCCAGGACTTATGGAGGAGCAAGAAAATAGTCCCCTGACTGAATCAGTGTAAGTATATGCCAGTGTTAGCTGTGTGATACTCCTACAGAATCCCTGACCAAACAAAATAATCCCTTGCCTGAATCAGTGTAAGTATACGCCAGTGTTAGCTGTGTGATACTCCTACAGAATCCCTGACCAAACAAAATAATCCCTTGCCTGAATCAGTGTAAGTATACGCCAGTGTTAGCTGTGTGATACTCCTACAGAATCCCTGACCAAACAAAATAATCCCTTGCCTGAATCAGTCCAAGTGTAGTACGATATGTTCACAATGTTATACGTATGTGTTGTGTGTCTGGGAACCTTAGCTGAATGTTAGTCATCAGTTATTTCTGAAGGTTATCTGGGAACCTTAGCTGAATGTTAGTCATCAGTTATTTCTGACGGTTATCTGGGAACCATAGCTGAATGTTAGCCATCAGTTATTTCTGAAGGTTATCTGGGAACCATAGCTGAATGTTAGTCATCAGTTATAACTGAAGGTTATCTGGGAACCATAGCTGAATGTTAGCCATCAGTTATAACTGAAGGTTATCTGGGAACCATAGCTGAATGTTAGTCATCAGTTATAACTGAAGGTTATCTGGGAACCATAGCTGAATGTTAGCCATCAGTTATAACTGAAGGTTATCTGGGAACCATAGCTGAATGTTAGTCATCAGTTATTTCTGAAGGTTATCTGGGAACCATAGCTGAATGTTAGCCATCAGTTATTTCTGAAGGTTATCTGGGAACCATAGCTGAATGTTAGTCATCAGTTATTTCTGAAGGTTATCTGGGAACCATAGCTGAATGTTAGTCATCAGTTATTTCTGACGGTTATCTGGGAACCATAGCTGAATGTTAGTCATCAGTTATTTCTGACGGTTATCTGGGAACCATAGCTGAATGTTAGTCATCAGTTATTTCTGAAGGTTATCTGGGAACCATAGCTGAATGTTAGCCATCAGTTATTTCTGAAGGTTATCTGGGAACCGTAGTTGATTCTTGATTGTTGTAATTTCTGACAATTATTTCAGCGACAGTGTTGACAGTATATATAGTGATGAGTTGGTGGATCTCAGTGCCAACGCGACGTCCGCGACCTTTCCAAGCTTCCTTGTCAGTTATGTGTACCTGATGACCCAAGGAGACGAGGTAGATGAGATGTGGAGGCAGCACGTGTCAAAGGTCATCTCAGAGTCGTCTGTCACAAACACAGTGTACACGTCCCAGATCTATCCCAGGCTCTACAGGGTATGACTCGTTGTAGTTAATATAGTTTAACTGTCATAGTTATATAACCGATCTTCAACTGATACACTGACATACACATGTTCCACACCACTATGGATTTGATTGCAGTGTAAATGGCTAGTGAAAGGTTGTTGGTACTGAAATTCCTGCCCCTGTTTGAGGCAAGTGGTGAAGCCGGAATTGCTTATAATCTAATAAACAAAGAAATGTACAAGGAGAACTATTAGTCAGTTACTGCCCCTGAATACTCATAAAAGTAGATTTGTCCTCCTAATTGGTTTCCTCTGTTTTTATCGTTGTTTTCATTGCACCATATGCTATCAATTTTCATCCATTTCTCATCTTATGATTATTAAATTATTCAATCACGCATTGCCGTGTCATTACGGTTGCTTGGCTTCAAATCACTTGCCCCTCACCGCTGCAGGTTCGAATCCCACTGTAGGTGTCAAATTCTTTCATGTGAAGAAGCTATCCAGTTGGTTTACAGAAGGTCGGTGGTTCTACCTGGATGCCTGTCCGCGCTTGAAGTACTGCTCGGTGGGGCATCCGGGCTCTTCCTCCAGCAATAACTGTCCGCGCTTGAATTACTGCTCGGTGGGGCATCCGGGCTCTTCCTCCAGCAATAACTGTCCGCGCTTGAATTACTGCTCGGTGGGGCATCTGGGCTCTTCCTCCAGCAATAACTGTCCGCGCTTGAATTACTGCTCGGTGGGGCATCCGGGCTCTTCCTCCAGCAATAATAGCTGCAAATTCGCCATATGACCTAAGCTGTAGATGCGACATTTAACTAAAAAATAAAAAAACACTAAATCTCGAGAAATATCTTACATGCCCTAGGTAGGTAGGAATATTTCAGTACTAATTAGGTTACTCTCTATAAATAAAGAAATCTATCTATCTCTCTATTGACATGTGTGTTCAGTTTGTCCATCTGTCCATCACAAACTTCTTCTTCTTCGGGGGCATTTAGTTTTCGCACTGTCCGTCGTCAGTCCATGTAAAAATTTCTGGTCCGGACTGCAACTTCTTCGGCTATTGAGGGATTTTTCAAAACTAATGTACCACAAATGTTCACCATATATTGGAGTGTATTGTACACAAAACCCAGGACCATAGCTTCAATGTCAAGGTCATGCTTGGAGGTTAAAGGCGAAATACTCGCCTAATTAATTATAATTTATGACAGTAATCTAATACTCTCTATTTCTTAATTACCGTATTCTAATCATAAAATGTTGCCTTTTTTCAGGAGTTGAGAAGAAGACTTGGCACTCTGACGAAGGATGCGTATTATTACATTGCCAAAACTGAGGGAATGAAAAGCATTGGTGCTCAATTATATATCCTTTATAGACTTGTAAGAGTCTCGGGAGTCAGTCGGAACACCACAGCGCGTGGTATTGTTGTTTTGAATGTGCAAACAACATAGATCCAGATCAGCTGTGACATAATGCCGCATCTGATCAGGATCTATGTTGTTTGCTATACAAGTATTTTAGCCCCACTATCCGAATAGCATACAGCATAGAGCCTGATCAGACGGAAGATTCTGTGATTGGGAGCATTCTGGTTAGTCGTGCTTGGGAGGTTCTGGGTTAATCTGTCTGATTAGCGCAGTGGTTAACGCGCTCGCTTCTCACCAATGCAACCCGGGTTCGATCCTCGGGCTGGGAAGTATGTGAGATGGTACGGTTGTCGCTAGATCGGACAGGTGGGTTTTCTCCGGGTACTCCGGTTTCCTCACACACGAATGATCACATTTATGCTTTCATACGCTCGTGATTAATAGTGATTAATATAAGTTGTTAAAACTTGCTTCACAATCGTAAATTAAATAAAGCTTAAAAGGGTTAATCAGGTTTTACAACAGACTTATGAAATGTGCATTACTTATACAGTCAAACCTGTCTTAAGCAGCCAGTCAAAGGAATCACATAAAGTGGCTGCTTAACACATGTGGCTGCTTAATACAGGTCAAATGTATAATAAAACAACATATTGGCAATCTGGAAACTGGCTGCTTAATACAGGTTGGCTGCTTAATAGAGGTGACCACTAACACAGGTTTGACTGTATAGCGAGAAATCTTCATGAGCAGAAAAAGATGTATTGAGGATGTAACGAGCGAAGTAGTGTAGTAGGTTGTGATTTAGTGGTATTGTACCTTAACATGTTATACTACAGATACTGGACACGATGTTCACACACCTAGAATGTCCCTACTTTTTCATCGAAACAGATGCCGTATGTGAAATATTACATTTATTTAACGCTTTCCAATGAAATATAGAAATGTATCAATGATGTAATGTGTTATTCCACTGGTTTTAAGCAGTGAAATAACACATTTTATTTTTCACTGCTTTGCACGTGTGGTACCTAGCAACTGCATGTTGAAATGTTGTCAATGTCATTTAGCTCATGGTTACTCATGAACATAGAAAGCTATTATTATCACTCGTGGCTAGCCCAGGGGGCGAAGGCATGGTCCCAAAATGAGCCCTGGTATACTCACCCTTGTTATGAAGTTGACATTTGAACCACTTATTGAACCTTGGAATCTTCACCTTTAAGAAATGAAATGCTTCAGCCTAGTTCCTTAGTTCTGTTGCATATGTTAACAGAATAATGCCTCATTTTACACAGGTTAAAATTCTATGGAAAGTTGACTTATCTCTAAAACCACTCAATGCATGGCATTGATTGGTAAATGATTGTCAAGACGATATACACAAGTACTGATGAGATATCCCATGTGTTATATGTTATACAGTTGGTGGGTAGTAGATATACACAAGTACTGATGAGATATCCCATGTGTTATATGTTATACAGTTGGTGGGTAGTAGATATACACAAGTACTGATGAGATATCCCATGTGTTATATGTTATACAGTTGGTGGGTAGTAGATATACACAAGTACTGATGAGATATCCCATGTGTTATATGTTATACAGTTGGTGGGTAGTAGATATACACAAGTACTGATGAGATATCCCATGTGTTATATGTTATACAGTTGGTGGGTAGTAGATATACACAAGTACTGATGAGATATCCCATGTGTTATATGTTATACAGTTGGTGGGTAGTAGATATACACAAGTACTGATGAGATATCCCATGTGTTATATGTTATACAGTTGGTGGGTAGTAGATATACACAAGTACTGATGAGATATCCCATGTGTTATATGTTATACAGTTGGTGGGTAGTAGATATACACAAGTACTGATGAGATATCCCATGTGTTATATGTTATACAGTTGGTGGGTAGTAGATATACACAAGTACTGATGAGATATCCCATGTGTTATATGTTATACAGTTGGTGGGTAGTAGATATACACAAGTACTGATGAGATATCCCATGTGTTATATGTTATACAGTTGGTGGGTAGTAGATATACACAAGTACTGATGAGATATCCCATGTGTTATATGTTATACAGTTGGTGGGTAGTAGATATACACAAGTACTGATGAGATATCCCATGTGTTATATGTTATACAGTTGGTGGGTAGTAGATATACACAAGTACTGATGAGATATCCCATGTGTTATATGTTATACAGTTGGTGGGTAGTAGATATACACAAGTACTGATGAGATATCCCATGTGTTATATGTTATACAGTTGGTGGGTAGTAGATATACAAAAGTACTGATGAGATATCCCATGTGTTATATGTTATACAGTTGGTGGGTAGTAGATATACACAAGTACTGATGAGATATCCCATGTGTTACATGTTATACAGTTGGTGGGTAGTAGATATACACAAGTACTGATGAGATATCCCATGTGTTACATGTTATACAGTTGGTGGGTAGTAGATATACACAAGTACTGATGAGATATCCTATGTGTTATATGTTATACAGTTGGTGGGTAGTAGATATACACAAGTACTGATGAGATATCCCATGTCTTATATGTTATACAGTTGGTGGGTAGTAGATATACACAAGTACTGATGAGATATCCCATGTGTTATATGTTATACAGTTGGTGGGTAGTAGATATACACAAGTACTGATGAGATATCCCATGTGTTATATGTTTTACAGTTGGTGGGTAGTAGAGTTGTGGACAAACACAAATACTGTTTGTTGGAGATGCAGGAATGTTTTGAGACATACTGTATGAGGAAAGATCAAGCCGAACAGGTGAGAGTTTGTACACATACAGAACAGGTGAGAGTTTGTACACATACAGAACAGGTGGGAGTTTGTACACATACATAACAGGTGGGAGTTTGTACACATACAGAACAGGTGAGAGTGTGTACACATACAGAACAGGTGAGAGTTTGTACACATACAGAACAGGTGAGAGTGTGTACACATACAGAACAGGTGAGAGTTTGTACACATACAGAACAGGTGAGAGTTTGTACACATACAGAACAGGTGAGAGTTTGTACACATACAGAACAGGTGAGAGTTTGTGCACATACAGAACAGGTGAGCGTTTGTACACATACAGAACAGGTGAGAGTTTGTACACATACAGAACAGGTGAGAGTTTGTACACATACAGAACAGGTGAGAGTTTGTACACATACAGAACAGGTGAGAGTTTGTACACATACAGAACAGGTGAGAGTTTGTACACATACAGAACAGGTGAGAGTTTGTACACATACAGAACAGGTGAGAGTTTGTACACATACAGAACAGGTGAGAGTTTGTACACATATAGAACAGGTGAGAGTTTGTACACATATAGAACAGGTGAGAGTTTGTACACATACAGAACAGGTGGGAGTTTGTACACATATAGAACAGGTGAGAGTTTGTACACATACAGAACAGGTGAGAGTTTGTACACATACAGAACAGGTGAGAGTTTGTACACATACAGAACAGGTGAGAGTTTGTACACATACAGAACAGGTGAGAGTTTGTACACATATAGAACAGGTGAGAGTTTGTACACATACAGAACAGGTGAGAGTTTGTACACATACAGAACAGGTGAGAGTTTGTACACATACAGAACAGGTGAGAGTTTGTATACATACAGAACAGGTGAGAGTTTGTACACATACAGGACAGGTGAGAGTTTGTACACATACAGAACAGGTGAGAGTTTGTACACATACAGAATTTCTTGTTTCCTAGATATAACATTTAACTCTGCATGCTCGTTTACACCGTAGTACCATTTACTGTATATTCAGCAAGATAATTAATTAATTACAGTAAATGGTACTACGGTGTAAACGAGGCCGAGGGTCAGTTGACTATTGTATAGGTTGACTGCGTACATGTATATATGTCAGAGCTGCATGCGGCGTATTTATGCAATCGGCTCCCTATGGGCTGAACAGACTCGACAGATTCAGATACCTTCAGATTGGTACAAGGGTCACTGACAGTAGATTGAGTAGGAACCTGGGTTGCGATGTTAGGCAATGGCATGCAAAAGAAGATTGTTATCCTTAAATTTTGATAGCTATGGTGGGGGTAAACGATGTCTTCACATGTGGGAATAGCAGATAGGACAGAAATAACATTATTTGTTAACGAATTAAAATAAGTCAAAATTATTAGTAATAATTTTCATTTGTGCATTTGCTAATAATTTATAGTCACTCGATAATATTTTCTGTTTAATTATTGACATAAATATTGAAAATAAGAAGTATTTCTCAAATTTGTAATATTGTCAAATAATATTTTCGTCTACCCGTGGCAAGATGCGTACTACGTATTCCACCATTAGCTCTAAACAAACCACTGTCCGATCGGCAGTCTGGACATCGATAAGCTGGATTTTATTTATTTCTCCGCAGTTTAATTTATGCTCGATTATCCCGCACTCGATTTAAAAACATGCGGAATCTTTAGAAAGTTAGCGTGAATCCCGCGATCGCGCGTCCTAGAATGGACACTGTACGGTATCTAAACAAGTGAATGTTCGGTTTACTGGGGTAAATTGCAGAAATGTGGTCAGTTCCGAAGAGTCGTTCCTTTTCACAGAGGTTTGTTTTATAATGAAGAAAGGAACAAATAGGATTTGGTGTGAATGGAATTGCTGTTGAGTGTTGTTTCACTGTATGTTGTTTTGTTGCAGAGCCTGGAAGGCATCAAGGTTTCCATCAGGCATCAGTCCCTGGGCGATGGAGCAAACCTCCCTATACAGTGTACCGATGAACAGGTCAGAGAGTTATACAATTGTCATTACCCCTTTTATCCCATAGAGACATAAGCTTATCTGCTACTGTATCTCCATATATACATTATATCTACCCCATCTCCATATATACATTATATCTACCCCATCTCCATATATACATTATATCTACCCCATCTCCATATATACATTATATCTACCCCATCTCCATATATACATTATATCTACCCCATCTCCATATATACATTATATCTACCCCATCTCCATATATACATTATATCTACCCCATCTCCATATATACATTATATCTACCCCATCTCCATATATACATTATATCTACCCCATCTCCATATATACATTATATCTACCCCATCTCCATATATACATTATATCTACCCCATCTCCATATATACATTATATCTACCCATCTCCATATATACATTATATCTACCCCATCTCCATATATACATTATATCTACCCATCTCCATATATACATTTATCTACCCCATCTCCATAGAGACATTATATCTACCCCATCTCCATATATACATTATATCTACCCCATCTCCATATATACATTATATCTACCCATCTCCATATATACATTATATCTACCCCATCTCCATATATACATTATATCTACCCCATCTCCATATATACATTATATCTACCCCAGCTCCATATATACATTATATCTACCCCATCTCCATATATACATTATATCTACCCCATCTCCATATATACATTATATCTACCCCATCTCCATATATACATTATATCTACCCCATCTCCATATATACATTATATCTACCCCATCTCCATAGAGACATTATATCTACCCATCTCCATATATACATTATATCTACCCATCTCCATATATACATTATATCTACCCCATCTCCATAGAGACATTATATCTACCCATCTCCATATATACATTATATCTACCCCATCTCCATATATACATTATATCTACCCCATCTCCATATATACATTATATCTACCCCATCTCCATATATACATTATATCTACCCCATCTCCATAGAGACATTATATCTACCCATCTCCATATATACATTATATCTACCCATCTCCATATATACATTATATCTACCCCATCTCCATAGAGACATTATATCTACCCATCTCCATATATACATTATATCTACCCCATCTCCATA
Source organism: Archivesica marissinica (assembly GCA_014843695.1). Taxonomy (NCBI): domain Eukaryota; kingdom Metazoa; phylum Mollusca; class Bivalvia; order Venerida; family Vesicomyidae; genus Archivesica; species Archivesica marissinica. The sequence goes on along the minus strand of CM026391.1, from coordinate 53,531,200 downwards.
TATACATTATATCTACCCCATCTCCATATATACATTATATCTACCCCATCTCCATATATACATTATATCTACCCCATCTCCATAGATACATTATATCTACCCCATCTCCATATATACATTATATCTACCCCATCTCCATATATACATTATATCTACCCATCTCCATATATACATTATATCTACCCCAGCTCCATATATACATTATATCTACCCCATCTCCATATATACATTATATCTACCCCAGCTCCATATATACATTATATCTACCCCATCTCCATAGAGACATTATATCTACCCCATCTCCATAGAGACATAAGCTTATCTGCTACTGTAACTCCATACTTCATAAAAATGGAAGCGAGGGAACTAATTCTCTTCGGTGTAACTTACATATGTCTTTGATCTGTGCCGACAGCTCTGATACTGTGGGAACTAATGACATTTTGACATGTGCAGGCCAAGTAAATTTTAATTTTTTCTGAATTACGTACCAAACTTATACGGAATACAGGTTGAAAATATATTTTCCCTCGCTTTGATAACCCTACCATAACTATAAAATATTTCAATTCGCCGACGTCAGTTTGCAATATTTGTTTTAAAACTCACTGAATATATGTGCCACTTTAAAAAAAAACAACCCGACGCAGTAACCAAAAGTAATCATATCAATTATCCCGGCCTAACCGGACAAAACATCATATTTTGTTGATAATTTCACAAGTTTGTGTGACATTTCTAATTTTTTTTGTTTTTTTAATTTACTGTCGCGACCGGATTCCCATTTGAGCGACGGGCAGTTTACCTAACGACACCTGTGTATTGTCCCATGCCACTACTCAATTATAAATGTGGCATGCATGGGACAATATGCAAATTGGTCGTGTCTAAGGTGATCTTATGCGGGCTAACCGTTTAATGATCGATCTGATTGGCTGTGTCTGTAAGAAAGGTTGTCTTTGTATAATTATGCCGTGGATTAATTTACATATGTCGGATTTTTTGAGTAATTAGCAGCATGCAATAAAACATTATGTTATTGTTCACAAAAATCTTATGAATCAATTATTGCAACATTTCTTCAACTCCTGATGTCAATTTTATCAACCCGTCTTATATGCGAGTGCATGCCAAATCCACAGATTACAGAACCAAAGTAGGGGGGTCGTCTTATAGGCGAGTCGTCTTATAGGCGAGTAAGTACGGTATACATTATATCTACCCCATCTCCATATATACATTATATCTACCCCATCTCCATAGATATTACTGGCAATTGAGCCAGATCAAATGGCACAGAACATGCACAGAATGTTCCATCTAATCAGGCTCTATGCTGTTTGCTATCCGAATAATGAAGCTAAATCTCTTGGCTGAATAGCAAACAACATAGATCCTGATCAGATGCTGCATTACACAGCCGCTGATTTAGATCTATGTTGTTTGCACATTACTTCCAATTTATTCAGCATTTTATGGGTTAAAGACATTGCATTAGGACTGTAAATATTGTGCAACAACTTTACTTGCCCTTGTAAATTCTTTATGATTCGGGTTTTACGCCTGCATCAGCACCATTTTGGGCTATATCGCCGGCGGGCAGTTTACCTAACAACACCTTTCCTGGGCAGGCTCCAGCGGTTAACCAGTACTTGGGTGCACCAACCTCCGTAAGAAACTGCCACCTTTTTCATATAAATGAGACACGGCCTGAGCGGGGCTCGAACCCCTGACCATCAGTGATGATAGGTTACAGTGGTATACAAGTCAGCGACCTAAACCACTCGACCACGGAGGCGGACTGTAAATTCTTTATGTGTACTTGTATACCTTTTCTAGAAATTGGACCTGTGCCAGAAACTATACAAGTTGATCTTCCAGCTGGTCATGTTGTTTGAAAGTTATATTAAACTACTAGACTGCTTCAAACTCTTCCAGACTGCTTCCCAGGTTAGTGTATATACATTTAAATAGACTGTGTTACAGGTTAGTGTACATACATTTAGTTTAAACATATTTTATTTCCCAATATAATACATATTGAACAATGCATACACCACGCTTAATCAGAATACAGAAACAGGATTAGAATGGAAGACAGAGTCTTATATAATTCTTCTCCTCTACATACATTTAAATAGACTTACATGTAATAGTGTTACAGGTTAGTGTACAGACTTAATGAAAGAATAGGGTTTATTCTAGAGTGGTAAAAAGGGCAGGGTGGGTCAGAAAAGTGGCAGGGTGGGCCAGAAAAAGGGCAGGGTGGATTTTTAGCCGCAAGAGGGCGCGGTGGGGCCGGGCCGTCACCCCACCGAGAAAACATTAAAACATGTATTTTATTATAAAATAATACACCAAATAGTAGCTGTAAACATTCCCATAAACCTTTTGATACCCGTAGACAACATAACCAGACACACAAACCCATCCCTGTCAACAAAGATTCATACAAATTCTCTTTTTATCCAAGAACCGTCATCCAATGGAACTTGTTACCCCTTGCTGCACATGAAGCAATAACAATTGATGGCTTTAAAGCACTTATCCCCGTAAATGCCCTCCCAACCATGATCTAAAGCATTCACTCTATGTACAAAATCTTAAACAATCACGGTAGTATATTTGTCTTTGGACATTCACTTATTTGTTAATTAATCATTGTAAATATCATCATCTCAAAATTCACCAGCGACGACACATAATCCTCAATATTGAGGGAGTGCCGAAATCACCAAGAAGAAGAAGAAGATAACTACATTCTTTATTATGAGAGGCTGCTGATGCATATTTTAACAAGAGTTTTCAGACCAAACCTGATAGAAAGTTTGCTCAAATGCTAAAGTAATTTGCTGTAAAACGTTGCCCAATGGCTAAATTGAAAGCGGGTTTGAAAAGCACAATTCAGAACGAAATCGATATGATGAAGCTTGTATAAATAGTCCATTTCGGTATTTTGATGTCCATTTCGGAAATCCCAAATAATTTTGTTCGTACTGTAAATAGCCCTATGTCCCATAATTAACTGTACCTGGTTTGTTTTGATAATCACTACATTCCTCTTGTGCATATTGTTAGTGGAATGACTTTTGACTGCTTTTTTCCCGGATGACTTTCATTTTCGGATCGTTTTTTTTTCGGCAAGCCTTTTTTTCTCAACCACCCAACTGAATAATGACATCAACCACGCGTTTTGACCATAACCCTGGGCGGAGCAAGTGATGAAGACGTTCTGTATGCGTGGTTGATACTATATTCTGATCGGCTGGTTGAGATAAAGATTTTACGTTTTTTTTCAAATTCACCAAATAGAAAACACTAAGGTGATTGTCGCTAAATGAGTTGTTTCCCTTGTCAGTCTATTTTCCTTTGAAATAACGACAACTCTTCGTCATCTTGCGCGCGCACTCAGCCCGGTTCGTTCCGATCGTAAATGAGGTAACTTTCGGGACTTTTCGGAGCGTGTAGTTCAATTGACTAACGGAAAAGGGCGGAAATGCGCGAAACAAGTTCTATTTTAAGTAACATGTGTTGCATCTACGTTTTGAATATGTCTACATTCAATGGTAATTACGTTAAAACTAATTCTCGAAATACTAGGTGTTACAATCATAGGCCCTACTTCTTCTTTTTTTTAACAGTTGCAGTCATCCAATTATCACCAATTAATCCATTGATAAATCGATTTATTATGGTATCGGCATAATTATGCCCCCAGCTGTTGTGTACAGTATATACTAATTATTGATAAATTAAACAGATCACACGTATCGGCTAATATACGGTTGACCGTTAACCTACCTTACGATGATTGACAGCTAATTAAGCATGATCAAAGAGTCGTGGTTCTAGTTTGGGCAGCAGGGCGGAACAAATCAGGCAAAAGGGCGGGCATAAAGGGCAAAAGGGCGGGGCTGAAAAGGGGAAGGGCGCGGCGCCCTGCCATTCCGCTCTAGAGAAAACCCTAAAGAATCACAAGTTAATGGTTTCCATCTGGATATGAACTACATGGGCATGGTTACGGCAAATGCCTCCATTAAACATGCTCAATGTAGTTCATACACAATGTGTTAGAGGTGCCTTGCTTAAAGACGCATCAACTGTGCCTGCACCGAGTATTTTCCAATGACCCATTATTCTCAATGAACAAGTGCCTCCTAGTCATCCCATTAACCCGTAACCTGCCAATCACAGTAAAAAACGCTTTTGCAAGCAGCATAAAGCCAGAACGTTCCGTCTGATGAGGCTTTATGCTGTTTGCTATTCGTATAGTAGAGTAAAAGACTTGTCTGAATAGCAAGCAACATAGATCCTGATCCGACGCGGCATTACGCTGCTGCGGCTGATCTGGATCTATGTTGTTTGCACATTCCGTCCAATTTATTAGACAGGTTATGTGTTAAACTATTTAAATTGACATTTATTGTTTTTGGTCAGAAATGCTATATTTCTCACCCATCAGGTGAACGATGTTACTGCGCAGGTAGAGAGTATTAAAGGGGAGATAATTGCTGCCCAAACGGAGCTGGAGAACGGCCAGGTATCTCCATTGAATGTCGACTCCCCGAAGACGATCAGTAAACACGACGCGTTCTCCAGTCTCACCGAATATATGAAGAGTCAACAGTACCAGAAGGCTATACAGCTGCTTCGATCGTTCAGGTAAGGCCTCCAGTATCACGCTGCATATAGATACAGTGAGTAGATCAAACACATCCCTGCTAACACCACAATATACATACATGCATTTTGCTGACATGATCTCGCATAGCATTCTACCATGCTATGTTCCTCAACCATTAACCCATTCAACACCAAGTAACTGACATGGACTGGTCCATGATATTCATAAACCAATAAATGAATCAGAAAATCACATTTGGACAAGTTCATTTATCAAAATGGGTAATTATGTCTAAAAATAGTCATATCACTGGCAAAAAGTGCAGATCCTGATGAGACAGCTCGTCACGAGCCGGCTCATCTGGATCTACACTTTTTGTAAGCCTATTTAGAGGTCTGTGGTGTTGAAAGGGTTAAAACTGGAAATATACTCTTTTGACTGGAGCTGCTCGTGTAGCTTATCGTCAATCGCTGCTTTTTCGAATTTGTTTGCGAATGACCTCTGTCAGTAACAGGTGTTTGGTTTATATGGTTATGTTATATTTCGGGTTTTACGCCTGCATCAGCACCATTTTGGGATGATTGGAATGAAATGTCACAAGCCCTACTTTCTAGGAAAAATAATACACATTTGTTGTCTGGTCACTTCGTCTACAGTATGCTAGGCTACTGTTATTCACGTGTACCCTTAAGCATAGGTATATATAAAGAAATATATGTTTGTTTCTGTAACGGGTGAAGCCTCATGGATTCATTTACACGGTCAGCCAATCATGTGAGAATGGCGGAAGACACATTTCTATTACATGAAATTTTAATGGTGGATCGATAACAGGTCCCTGTTTGAGGCCATATTTAATTCTCATGTGAGTGAAATTGTTGTTTGATTTTAAAAGATGTTATGCAATCTGAGTTTAGTCAATCGCATTTAATGCAAGAATGATCACTTTACATAGTGATATTATGTCATCTGCTATTAAAGAGACTGACTAGAAGTTAATTACCGATAAACGTTAAGAGGTCAGAAAACCGGTACAGCCATGATAAATACCCCAAAAGGAAATGAGCAAAAGCTCCATTTGTACCAACAAGTGTTATTAAACCAAGGAGTTTGTGTCTGTCACGATAGCGAAGTCACTTCAGGTGTATGAGGCTCGAACTGTAGCCGCTACGATTGTGCTCTTAGACAAAGCACTTAATTCCACATCTTTCTGGGTGGGTTACATTGCGATTGATTGTGTCCCAAAATAAATTTAAAAAGTGGGTTAACCCATTTCATTCTGGATACATTTAAAGGCTTTTGCAAACAACATAGATCCAGATCAGCTGCAGCGTGATGCTGCGTGCTGATCAGGATCTATGTTGTTTGCTACATAGCCAAGTGTCTTAGCAAGATCATCTGAATAGCAAACAGCATAGAGCCTGGTCAGACGGCACGTTCCGTGGCGGCTGATCTGGCTCTATGTTCTTTGCAAATACTGTTTGAACGGTATCCAGAATCAAATGGGTTAACTGCACATAATACTGGTAAGAGGGCTACATTATAGATATAGAATTGTGTAGAAGTGTGTAGTCCTAGGAGGCAGTAGAATTAAGTGTTAGATTGTTTGCTGTACTTGCAGGATGATGTGGCCAGGTGACATGTTCGGACAGACAAACGATGATGATCTCGTAACACTGCTCAATGTATTCTGCATAGAACTGGCCGAGAAGAAAACGGGTAATAATGAGGGCATGACCCCTACAGATTTTGGTGTCAAAGGTAAAAGGCATCAAATTCAAAACAATTTGCACTAAATGACCCCAGACGCATGTGAATCGCAGTCTTAAAACTTGATAGGGACATTGGTCTAGTTTATACAAATTTATTTTAGCTCGATTGAGAAACAAGTTCTTATAACTTATACTAATCACTCTCGAGGCATCATTCCTGATGGAATCCATCGCCACGAGGGAGAGAGAAGAGGCAATTGGAATTTAAATGCCTTGCCTAAGGACACAATCGTAACGGCTCCAGCGGGGCTCGAACTCCGGGCCTTTCGCACGTGAAGCGAACGCGCTACCACTGAGCTATCACGACTTCCACTGACGACATTGGTTTGGGTGAGTTGATGACCCATATTCATTTTGGGATTAGATTGTTCATTCAGATTGATCATTCATAACACTATCACAAGCTATTCTTCAATATATTCCAATTGTGCATATGTTCTGTTTTCTAGGTATATCCTGTTTGAAATCTTGTATTTATGTTATTCAACCTGCAATCGGGTGTTAAAACCTGCAATCTGGTATTTAACCTGCAATCTGGTGTTAAAACCTGCAATCTGGTGTTTAACCTGCAATCTGGTATTTAACCTGCAATCTGGTGTTTAACCGGCAATCTGGTATTTAACCTGCAATCTGGTGTTTAACCTGCAATCTGGTATTTAACCTGCAATCTGGTGTTTAACCAGCAATCTGGTATTTAACCTGCAATCTGGTGTTAAAACCTGCAATCTGGTGTTTAATCTGCAATCTGGTATTTAACCTGCAATCTGGTATTTAACCTGCAATCTGGTGTTTAACCTGCAATCTGGTATTCAACCTGCAATCTGGTGTTTAACCGGCAATCTGGTATTTAACCTGCAATCTGGTGTTAAAACCTGCAATCTGGTGTTTAACCTGCAATCTGGTATTTAACCTGCAATCTGGTGTTTAACCTGCAATCTGGTATTTAACCTGCAATCTGGTGTTTAACCGGCAATCTGGTATTTAACCTGCAATCTGGTGTTAAAACCTGCAATCTGGTGTTTAACCTGCAATCTGGTATTTAACCTGCAATCTGGTATTTAACCTGCAATCTGGTGTTTAACCTGCAATCTGGTATTTAACCTGCAATCTGGTGTTTAACCGGCAATCTGGTATTTAACCTGCAATCTGGTGTTAAAACCTGCAATCTGGTGTTTAACCTGCAATCTGGTATTTAACCTGCAATCTGGTGTTTAACCTGCAATCTGGTATTTAACCTGCAATCTGGTGTTTAACCGGCAATCTGGTATTTAACCTGTAATCTGGTGTTAAAACCTACAATCTGGTGTTTAACCTGCAATCTGGTATTTAACCTGCAATCTGGTATTTAACCTGCAATCTGGTGTTTAACCTGCAATCTGGTATTCAACCGGCAATCTGGTATTCAACTGCAATCTGGTGTTCAACCTGCAATCTGGTATTTAACCTGCAATCTGGTGTTTAACCTGCAATCTGGTATTCAACCGGCAATCTGGTATTCAACTGCAATCTGGTGTTTAACCTGCAATCTGGTATTTAACCTGCAATCTGGTATTCAACCGGCAATCTGGTATTCAACTGCAATCTGGTGTTCAACCTGCAATCTGGTGTTTAACCTGTCTATTTTTCCAGTTGTATTTGTACAGACTATGGACGTATGGCTCAGTTTGTTTGCAATCTTGTTTAAATTTTCTATTTTCCAGATGTATTGAAGTACATGTGTTCCAATTTCCAGATGTAATGAAATACATGTGTTCTATTTTCCAGATGTAATGAAATACATGTGTTCTATTTTCCAGATGTAATGAAGTACATGTGTTCCAATTTACAGATGTAATGAAATACATGTGTTCTATTTTCCAGATGTAATGAAATACATGTGTTCTATTTTTCAGATGTAATGACATACATGTGTTCTATTTTCCAGATGTAATGAAATACATGTGTTCTATTTTCCAGATGTAATGAAGTACATGTGTTCCAATTTCAAGATGTAATGAAATACATGTGTTCTATTTTCCAGATGTAATGAAATACATGTGTTCTATTTTCCAGATGTAATGAAATACATGTGTTCTATTTTCCAGATGTAATGAAATACATGTGTTCTATTTTCCAGATGTAATGAAGTACATGTGTTCCAATTTCCAGATGTAATGAAATACATGTGTTCTATTTTCCAGATGTATTGAAGTGCATGTGTTCTATATTGCAGGTGTATTTGTACTGACCAAGGTAGAGTTTGACATTGGTTTGCTATACAGTCAATTATTGGACATTAATCAACAAATACGGAATTGGACAATACCTTCCCCACAAACACCGTGCAGAGGAAACGTGGATCTGTTGGACTCCAGTACGTTATGATAGAATGAAGACAGGAATTGGACAATTACAATCATGCAACCGTTGTGATGAGAGACCGTGCTTGCTGGATAATGGTATGATAGATCGGAAATGAATGGCAATAGTTTGCCGCAGGATCAACACTCGCATCTATTATGCAGACAGTTGCAGTAATACCTAATCTGGAATATGATCTCTGTTGTGCATCCACCTGTATTAAACAGACACTTGGTCATTCACTGGACTGGCTGCTTTAGGTATGTTAACTGTGGAGGGAGAATCAGTGTGAACAACAATAGAGAAAGATTTCTGTACAATGTCAGTACGGCTAATGGTGAGATTATTCACGATGGTTTAAGTTTAAACTTTATTTATTTTTGAAACAATTTTTTTTGTTTTTTTTTTGGTTTGAACTTTATTTATTTTACAACGATTACGGGGCAAGTTCTAACAACTTATATTAATCACTCTCGTTGGCGCGGATGAAAGCGTATATGTGGTCATTCATGTGGGAGGAAACCGGAGTACCCGGAGAAAACCCACCTGTACGATCTGGTGACCACCGTACCATCTCGCATACTTCCCGGTCCGAGGATCGAACCCGGGTTGCATTGGTAAGAAGCGAGCGTGCTAACAACTGCGCTAATCGGACAGCCACACAACGACTATTACTTGTGACATACTTAAACTTGAAAGTGCCAAACTCGTGTGTTGTTTGTTCATGTTTTACTGTATGTGTGAATGAGATCGTGTACCATCATGTTTCAATGACTAGTTTGCCTAAAGATTGTTCACAATAATGCAGAGGTCAAGCCATTTTGTAGTAGAAGTGTTTGTGAAGAACAGAAATCCAGTCACCAACTTGAAAAACAAATTCCCCCTAGAGTGTGGGTTTTCCTTTGTTTTATATAAACAATTTTAAATGTCCCCATATTTGGAACGAGAGGTGGAGTTTGTCTGTAGATTGGATAAATTATGTATGTCTGTATATTGTAGATTGGATAAATTATGTATGTCTGTATATTGTAGATTGGATAAATTATGTATGTCTGTATATTGTAGATTGGATAAATTATGTATGTCTGTATATTGTAGATTGGATAAATTATGTACCATTGTATAATTGTATTATAATTTATTTTTAAGTTATCAAATTTTCGATTATTTCTTCTGTACTAACATGCGCCCTGTTGAAATCTGTGTCACCGGATGCTTGTGTTTATGCTATTTTCCAACTGTTTGATCTATCTAGTCACTATTTTGTGATTCTCGTTTCTCTATTAAAAGGTTTCTGATACGAATTTTTAAAAAATTATATTTATATATATACTAATAGCAATATAAATATTCAACTAGTTGTCAAAGGTCAGTGGTTCTACTTGTGGACCCAGGGTCTTCCAGTCTGGGTTCTGTGGCAAAGTAAAGATGTCTGTGTGTTCTGGGGGCAGGGGGGTCTCTCGTCTCCCTCACAAGTATTAAATCATTTTGTATTTGTAATTGCATTTTGTATTTGTAATTGCATTTTATGTATCATGTTCACAAAATAGCATTTTATCGTGTCACTACTATTTTGTAATATTGACAATATTTATAGATTAAATGATAATATTTTGTGGGTGTTTATTGTTTCTGCATCAGCAACACCAAAGTTCTTTTCTTTTTATCCGGATTCCATCGAGACCAATAATATTTAGCTTACTATGAAAACTTTCTATGGATCCATTCCGATACCTCTGGCCACTGCAGACAAAGTGATACCCCCGGCCACTGCAGACACAGTGATACCTCTGGCCACTGCAGATACATTGATACCCCTGGCCACTGCAGACACAGTGATACCTCTGGCCACTGCAGACACATTGATACCCCTGGCCACTGCAGACACAGTGATACTCCAACAGCTGCAGCATATACCCTGCAAGCTGGCTGCAGACACAGTGATACCCCAACAGCTGCAGCATATACCCTGCAAGCTAGCTGCAGACACAGTGATACACCTGGCCACTGCAGACACAGTGATAACCCCGGCCACTGCAGAAACAGTGATACCCCAACAGCTGCAGCATATAACCTGCAAGCTGGCTGCAAACACATTGATACCCCTGGCCACTGCAGACACAGTGATACCCCCGGCCACTGCAGACACAGTGATACCCCCGGCCACTGCAGACACAGTGATACCCCAACAGCTGCAGCATATACCCTGCAAGCTGGCTGCAAACACATTGATACCCCTGGCCACTGCAGACACAGTGATACCCCAACAGCTGCAGCATATACCCCTGCAAGCTGGCTGCAGACACAGTGATACCCCAACAGCTGCAGATACAGCATATACACCGCAAGCTGGCTGCAGACACATTGATACCGCAACAGCTGCAGCATATACCCCTGCAAGCTGGTTGCAGACACAATGATACCCCAACAGCTGCAGCATATACCCCTGCAAGCTGGCTGCAGACACAGTGATACCCCAACAGCTGCAGATACAGCATATACCCCTGCAAGCTGGCTGCAGACACAGTGATACCCCTGCAAGCTGGCTGCAAACACATTGATACCCCTGGCCACTGCAGACACAGTGATACCCCCGGCCACTGCAGACACAGTGATACCCCCGGCCACTGCAGACACAGTGATACCCCAACAGCTGCAGCATATACCCTGCAAGCTGGCTGCAAACACATTGATACCCCTGGCCACTGCAGACACAGTGATACCCCAACAGCTGCAGCATATACCCCTGCAAGCTGGCTGCAGACACAGTGATACCCCAACAGCTGCAGATACAGCATATACACCGCAAGCTGGCTGCAGACACATTGATACCGCAACAGCTGCAGCATATACCCCTGCAAGCTGGTTGCAGACACAGTGATACCCCAACAGCTGCAGATACAGCATATACCCCTGCAAGCTGGCTGCAGACACAGTGATACCCCAACAGCTGCAGATACAGCATATACCCCTGCAAGCTGGCTGCAGACACAGTGATACCCCTGCAAGCTGGCTGCAAACACATTGATACCCCTGGCCACTGCAGACACAGTGATACCCCCTGCAGACACAGTGATACCCCCGGCCACTGCAGACACAGTGATACCCCCGGCCACTGCAGACACATTGATACCCCTGGCCACTGCAGACACAGTGATACCCCCGGCCACTGTAGACACAGTGATACCCCTGGCCACTGTAGACACAGTGATACCCCTGTAGACACAGTGATACCCCTGGTCACTGTAGACACCCCTGGCCACTGCAGACACATTGATACCCCTGGCCACTGCAGACACAGTGATACCCCTGGCCACTGTAGACACAGTGATACCCCTGGCCACTGTAGACACAGTGATACCCCTGGCCACTGCAGACACAGTGATACCCCCGGCCACTGCACACAGTGATACCCCCGGCCACTGCAGACACAGTGATACCCCCGGCCACTGCAGACACAGTGATACCCCTGGCCACTGTAGACACAGTGATACCCCTGGCCACTGTAGACACAGTGCTACCCCTGGCCACTGTATACACTGATACCCCTGGCCACTGTATACACAGTGATACCCCTGGCCACTGTAGACACATTGATACCCCTGGCCACTGTAGACACAGTGATACCCCTGGCCACTGCAGACACAGTGATACCCCCGGCCACTGCAGACACATTGATACCCCCGGCCACTGCAGACACAGTGATATCCCTGGCCACTGCAGACACAGTGATATCCCTGGCCACTGTAGACACAGTGATACCCCCGGCCACTGCAGACACAGTGATACCCCCGGCCACTGCAGACACATTGATACCCCTGGCCACTGCAGACACATTAATACCCCTGGCCACTGCAGACACAGTGATACCCCTGGCCACTGTAGACACAGTGATACCCCCGGCCACAGTAGACACAGTGATACCCCGGCCACTGCAGACACAGTGATACCCCAACAGCTGCAGCATATACCCCGCAAGCTGGCTGCAGACACATTGATACCCCTGGCCACTGCAGACACATTGACACCCCTGGCCACTGTAGACACATTGATACCCCCGGTCACTGTAGACACATTGACACCCCTGGCCACTGTAGACACATTGATACCCCCGGTCACTGTAGACACATTGATACCCCCGGCCACTGCAGACACATTGATACCCCTGGCCACTGCACACAGTGATACCCCCGGCCACTGCAGACACATTGATACCCCAACAGCTGCAGCATATACCCCTGCAAGCTGGCTGCAGACACGGTGATACCCCCCCCCCCAGCTGCAGCATATACCCCTGCAAGCTGGCTGCAGACACGGTGATACCCCTGGAAGCTGCAGACGCAGTGATGCCACCAACAACTACAGTGATACCCTCAGGCAGATATCTGTTTCAATATGGCCGACTTGACTTCAGTTTGGTAATACATGTACCACATTAGATGACTATAGGCTATGACTAAGAAATGTCATTTCAAGGTGGCTATGATTTTGACAATCTGTTTAGTAAATTTTTGGTACAGTGTTGCCCAAAATTACAATTTTAAGGTCTGCCTCCATGGGAAAGTGGTTATATAATGGTTGCTGACTTGTATATCACTGATGGTGACGGGTTAGACACAGCCTGTACGGGGATCGATTTATATGAAAAAGGTGGCAGTTTCTTACAGAGGTTGGTGTACTAAAAGTAGTGGTTAACCGCTGGAGCCTGACCAGGAAACGTAAACTTGTTAGGTAAACTGCCCACTGGGTGCTAATGAAGGCGTAAAACCCAAATAAATAATTTTAGGATTTGCGATGGAAATGGAGTCATATAGTGAGAATTACCCCTGCCTCTAGGTATACATGTATTTGACAGACCCCTGGCTCTAGGTATACATGTATTTGACAGACCCCTGCCTCTAGGTATACATGTATTTGACAGACCCCTGCCTCTTGGTATACATGTATTTGACAGACCCCTGCCTCTAGGTATACATGTATTTGACAGACAGCTACCTCTAGGTATACATGTATTTGACAGACCCCTGCCTCTTGGTATACATGTATTTGACAGACCCCTGCCTCTAGGTATACATGTATTTGACAGACAGCTACCTCTAGGTATACATGTATTTGACAGACAGCTACCTCTAGGTATACATGTATTTGACAGACCCCTGCCTCTAGGTATACATGTATTTGACAGACAGCTACCTCTAGGTATACATGTATTTGACAGACAGCTACCTCTAGGTATACATGTATTTGACAGACCCCTGCCTCTAGGTATACATGTATTTGACAGACAGCTACCTCTAGGTATACATGTATTTGACAGACCCCTGCCTCTAGGTATACATGTATTTGACAGACCCCTGCCTCTAGGTATACATGTATTTGACAGACCCCTGCCTCTAGGTATACATGTATTTGACAGACAGCTACCTCTAGGTATACATGTATTTGACAGACCCCTGCCTCTAGGTATACATGTATTTGACAGACCCCTGCCTCTAGGTATACATGTATTTGACAGACCCCTGCCTCTAGGTATACATGTATTTGACAGACCCCTGCCTCTAGGTATACATGTATTTGACAGACAGCTACCTCTAGGTATACATGTATTTGACAGACAGCTACCTCTAGGTATACATGTATTTGACAGACCCCTGCCTCTAGGTATACATGTATTTGACAGACAGCTACCTCTAGGTATACATGTATTTGACAGACAGCTACCTCTAGGTATACATGTATTTGACAGACCCCTGCCTCTAGGTATACATGTATTTGACAGACGCCTGCCTCTAGGTATACATGTATTTGACAGACAGCTACCTCTAGGTATACATGTATTTGACAGACCCCTGCCTCTAGGTATACATGTATTTGACAGACCCCTGCCTCTAGGTATACATGTATTTGACAGACCCCTGCCTCTAGGTATACATGTATTTGACAGACCCCTGCCTCTAGGTATACATGTATTTGACAGACCCCTGCCTCTAGGTATACATGTATTTGACAGACCCCTGCCTCTAGGTATACATGTATTTGACAGACCCCTGCCTCTAGGTATACATGTATTTGACAGACAGCTACCTCTAGGTATACATGTATTTGACAGACCCCTGCCTCTAGGTATACATGTATTTGACAGACAGCTACCTCTAGGTATACATGTATTTGACAGACCCCTGCCTCTAGGTATACATGTATTTGACAGACCCCTGCCTCTAGGTATACATGTATTTGACAGACAGCTACCTCTAGGTATACATGTATTTGACAGACCCCTGCCTCTAGGTATACATGTATTTGACAGACCCCTGCCTCTAGGTATACATGTATTTGACAGACCCATCTGATTGTATCTCTCAAGACACAATGGACTTGAAACACACTTGGCCTCACCAAGCGCAGTGGAACACACCGGTATTGAACCCAAACCTTCCAAGCTGCTTAGTAATCTTGTAACGATGAACAAGTATTAGCCAAAAGGCTCGCTTAATAGCAAAATTCCAAAACTCATTTCATAAAACATGTTATGAAATCATCACAAGTGTAAGATCCGATATATTTATCACATTCCTCGATGGGCAGCAAATTCGCAGTCCTGGCACTGAAAGGCGCAGTCCTGGCAGTGAAAGGCGCAGTCCTGGCAGTGAAAGGCGAGGCCACGGAGGCTCTATTATAAATGTGAAGAAAGTGGTTATAGGAAATACTTCAAAGAACACATTTTCTGTAAGTTGACCATATCATTTCGGTTTTTGATGGTAAAGTGAATTGAGCATATGGCATACATAATTAACTTATTGGGGTAGAATTAACAATTTTCAAAAAACAGTAATTTTAATTGATAGAATGTAAAAGTAGATTCATAGAGTAGTATCAACATATACCAAGTAGAACATAACAAACTGTATGTACCAATACATATCCATTCTAATATAAAACAAACCATATAATTAGATAAAATACTAACACAGGAATATGAAGTTTCGGTGGGATAAAACTATCCTTGTGGTTAAATCACGTTCTTATGCAAGTCATAGTAGCGCATTTGCTTCAGGTGCGAAAGGCCAAGAGTTCGCTCCCATTTGTAGCCGTTGCGATCGTACCCATAGGTAAGGCATTTAAATTCAGCATTGCCTCCTTTCTCCCTCTTTGACGATGGATTCTACCAGGAATGAGGTCTCGAGAGCATTGCCTCCTTTCTCCCTCTTTGACGATGGATTCTACCAGGAATGAGGTCTCGAGAGCATTGCCTCCTTTCTCCCTCTTTGACGATGGATTCTACCAGGAATGAGGTCTCGAGAGCATTGCCTCCTTTCTCCCTCTTTGACGATGGATTCTACCAGGAATGAGGTCTCGAGAGCATTGCCTCCTTTCTCCCTCTTTGACGATGGATTCTACCAGGAATGAGGTCTCGAGAGCATTGCCTCCTTTCTCCCTCTTTGACGATGGATTCTACCAGGAATGAGGTCTCGAGAGCATTGCCTCCTTTCTCCCTCTTTGACGATGGATTCTACCAGGAATGAGGTCTCGAGAGCATTGCCTCCTTTCTCCCTCTTTGACGATGGATTCTACCAGGAATGAGGTCTCGAGAGCATTGCCTCCTTTCTCCCTCTTTGACGATGGATTCTACCAGGAATGAGGTCTCGAGAGCATTGCCTCCTTTCTCCCTCTTTGGCAATGGATTCTACCAGGAATGAGGTCTCGAGAGCATTGCCTCCTTTCTCCCTCTTTGACGATGGATTCTACCAGGAATGAGGTCTCGAGAGCATTGCCTCCTTTCTCCCTCTTTGGCAATGGATTCTACCAGGAATGAGGTCTCGAGAGCATTGCCTCCTTTCTCCCTCTTTGACGATGGATTCTACCAGGAATGAGGTCTCGAGAGCATTGCCTCCTTTCTCCCTCTTTGGCAATGGATTCTACCAGGAATGAGGTCTCGAGAGCATTGCCTCCTTTCTCCCTCTTTGACAATGGATTCTACCAGGAATGAGGTCTCGAGAGCATTGCCTCCTTTCTCCCTCTTTGACAATGGATTCTACCAGGAATGAGGTCTCGAGAGCGATTGATCTAATGTTGTAAGAACTTGTTTCGCAATCAAGCTAAAATTAATTTGTATAAACTGAAGAAATCGAGTTCTTTTCAGCAATATGAAAAACGGAAGTTCTCGGCTCTGCTTACAGTACAAAAAGGTTTACTTTCTTTATTTTACAATGATTGCAAAACAAGTTCTAACAACTTATATTAACCACTCTCATTGGCGAGGATTAAATTGTGTATGTGGTCATTCGTGTGGGCGGAAAACGGAGTACCCGTAGAAAACACACCTGTCCAATCTGGCGACCACCGTACCATCTCACATACTTCCCGGTCCGAGGATCAAACATGGGTTGCATTGGTGAGAAGCGAGCGCGCTAACTACTGCGCTAATCGGACAGCTTACAGTACAGGAGTACCAGTATTGAATACAGTCACTAGTAGACTACTCCATTTTAGTAGTAAAATGCTTTTACGAATAATTATGTAATTATGTTATACAAAAGTTTAAAAGTTTACGTAAAATCTGAATAAACTAGAGATTGATTTTGAAAAGTCTCCCCACTCGCTTTTGCTTCAGTGGAGTGTCTCCCCACTCGCTGTTGCTTCAGTGGAGTGTCTTCCCACTTTTCATATGCGGTTTTGGAAATTAAGTATGGATGACAAGCTTTGTGTTATGAAAATGTTCAAATGGCCAGAATTCCTCCAACCGGATTGGGATTATAATATGCACAACTAGACATCATACTGGTGCTTCATGCCAAACTTGGTGAAAAATGCACAACTAGACATCATACTGGTGCTTCATGCCAAACTTGGTGAAAAATGCACAACTAGACATCATACTGGTGTTTCATGCCAAACTTGGTGAAAAATGCATAACTAGACATCATACTGGTGCTTCATGCCAAACTTGGTGAAAAAGCAACAAGGTGTTATTGGAGATGAAGCACAGACAAGCTTTAGGTCATAAAAATTGGCCGTAAATCAACAAAAATATCGTCATATGCAATAATAAATGTGCACAACTAGACATCATACCATTGCTTCCTGCCAAGTTTGGTGAACATTCAACAAGGGGATTTGGCGATGAAGCACGGATAAGGAAAAGCAGACGGCAATGGCAAAACCAATAGGTGAGACATTGATTATTGAGCATGAAAATATAAGGCAGTAATATAATACTATTAAAAATTAACATCACAGTCTAGATGCATGTACAGACCAACACAGTCTGTGTATATATACAGACCAACACACTCTAGATGCATGTACAGACCAACACAGTATGTGTATATATACAGACCAACATAGTCTAGATGCATGTACAGACCAACACAGTATGTGTATATATACAGACCAACACACTCTAGATGCATGTACAGACCAACACAGTCTGTGTATATATACAGACCAACATAGTCTATGTGCATGTACAGACCAACACAGTATGTGTATATATACAGACCAACATAGTCTAGATGCATGTACAGACCAACACAGTCTGTGTATATATACAGACCAACATAGTATATGTGCATGTACAGACCAACACAGTATGTGTATATATACAGACCAACATAGTCTAGATGCATGTACAGACCAACACAGTCTGTGTATATATACAGACCAACACAGTCTTGTGCATGTACAGACCAACACAGTATGTGTATATATACAGACCAACATAGTCTATGTGCATGTACAGACCAACACAGTCTGTGTATATATACAGACCAACACAGTCTATGTGCATGTACAGACCAACACAGTCTGTGTATATATACAGACCAACATAGTATATGTGCATGTACAGACCAACACAGTATGTGTATATATACAGACCAACATAGTATATGTGCATGTACAGACCAACACAGTCTGTGTATATATACAGACCAACACAGTATATGTGCATGTACAGACCAACACAGTATGTGTATATATACAGACCAACATAGTCTATGTGCATGTACAGACCAACACAGTCTGTGTATATATACAGACCAACATAGTCTATGTGCATGTACAGACCAACACAGTCTGTGTATATATACAGACCAACACAGTCTATGTGCATGTACAGACTAACATAGTCTATGTGCATGTACAGACCAACACAGTCTGTGTATATATACAGACCAACATAGTCTAGATGCATGTACAGACCAACACAGTCTGTGTATATATACAGACCAACACAGTCTAGATGCATGTACAGACCAATACAGTATGTGTATATATACAGACCAACATAGTCTAGATGCATGTACAGACCAACACAGTATGTGTATATATACAGACCAACATAGTCTAGATGCATGTACAGACCAACACAGTATGTGTATATATACAGACCAACATAGTCTAGATGCATGTACAGACCAACACAGTCTGTGTATATATACAGACCAACATAGTATATGTGCATGTACAGACCAACACAGTCTGTGTATATATACAGACCAACATAGTCTAGATGCATGTACAGACCAACACAGTCTGTGTATATATACAGACCAACACAGTCTAGATGCATGTACAGACCAATACAGTATGTGTATATATACAGACCAACATAGTCTAGATGCATGTACAGACCAACACAGTATGTGTATATATACAGACCAACATAGTCTATGTGCATGTACAGACCAACACAGTATGTGTATATATACAGACCAACATAGTCTATGTGCATGTACAGACCAACACAGTCTGTGTATATATACAGACCAACATAGTATATGTGCATGTACAGACCAACACAGTCTGTGTATATATACAGACCAACACAGTATATGTGCATGTACAGACCAACACAGTCTGTGTATATATACAGACCAACACAGTATATGTGCATGTACAGACCAACACAGTATGTGTATATATACAGACCAACATAGTCTATGTGCATGTACAGACCAACACAGTCTGTGTATATATACAGACCAACATAGTCTATGTGCATGTACAGACCAACACAGTCTGTGTATATATACAGACCAACACAGTCTATGTGCATGTACAGACTAACATAGTCTATGTGCATGTACAGACCAACACAGTCTGTGTATATATACAGACCAACATAGTCTAGATGCATGTACAGACCAACACAGTCTGTGTATATATACAGACCAACACAGTCTAGATGCATGTACAGACCAACACAGTCTGTGTATATATACAGACCAACACAGTCTATGTGCATGTACAGACTAACATAGTCTATGTGCATGTACAGACCAACACAGTCTGTGTATATATACAGACCAACATAGTCTAGATGCATGTACAGACCAACACAGTCTGTGTATATATACAGACCAACACAGTCTAGATGCATGTACAGACCAACACAGTCTGTGTATATATACAGACCAACACAGTCTAGATGCATGTACAGACCAATACAGTATGTGTATATATACAGACCAACATAGTCTAGATGCATGTACAGACCAACACAGTATGTGTATATATACAGACCAACATAGTCTAGATGCATGTACAGACCAACACAGTATGTGTATATATACAGACCAACATAGTCTAGATGCATGTACAGACCAACACAGTCTGTGTATATATACAGACCAACATAGTATATGTGCATGTACAGACCAACACAGTCTGTGTATATATACAGACCAACATAGTCTAGATGCATGTACAGACCAACACAGTCTGTGTATATATACAGACCAACACAGTCTATGTGCATGTACAGACCAACACAGTATGTGTATATATACAGACCAACATAGTCTATGTGCATGTACAGACCAACACAGTCTGTGTATATATACAGACCAACACAGTCTATGTGCATGTACAGACCAACACAGTCTGTGTATATATACAGACCAACATAGTATATGTGCATGTACAGACCAACACAGTCTGTGTATATATACAGACCAACATAGTATATGTGCATGTACAGACCAACACAGTCTGTGTATATATACAGACCAACACAGTATATGTGCATGTACAGACCAACACAGTCTGTGTATATATACAGACCAACACAGTCTATGTGCATGTACATACCAACACAGTCTGTGTATATATACAGACCAACATAGTCTATGTGCATGTACAGACCAACACAGTCTGTGTATATATACAGACCAACACAGTATATGTGCATGTACAGACCAACATAGTCTATGTGCATGTACAGACCAACACAGTCTGTGTATATATACAGACCAACATAGTCTAGATGCATGTACATACCAACACAGTCTGTGTATATATACAGACCAACACAGTCTAGATGCATGTACAGACCAACACAGTCTGTGTATATATACAGACCAACACAGTCTAGATGCATGTACAGACCAATACAGTATGTGTATATATACAGACCAACATAGTCTAGATGCATGTACAGACCAACACAGTATGTGTATATATACAGACCAACATAGTCTAGATGCATGTACAGACCAACACAGTATGTGTATATATACAGACTAACACAGTCTAGCTGCATGTACAGACCAACACAGTCTGTGTATATTTACAGACCAACACAGTCTATGTGCATGTACAGACCAACACAGTCTGTGTATATATACAGACCAACATAGTCTATGTGCATGTACATACCAACACAGTATGTGTATATATACAGACCAACATAGTCTATGTGCATGTACAGACCAACACAGTCTGTGTATATATACAGACCAACATAGTCTATGTGCATGTACAGACCAACACAGTCTGTGTATATTTACAGACCAACACAGTCTATGTGCATGTACAGACCAACACAGTATGTGTATATATACAGACCAACACAGTCTAGATGCATATCCAGACCAACACAGTCTGTGTATATATACAGACCAACACAGTCTGTGTATATATACAGACCAACACAGTCTAGATGCATATCCAGACCAACACAGTCTGTGTATATATACAGATCAACACAGTCTATGTGCATGTACAGACCAACACAGTCTGTGTATATATACAGACCAACACAGTCTAGATGCATATCCAGACCAACACAGTCTGTGTATATATACATACCAACACAGTCTGTGTATATATACAGACCAACACAGTCTAGATGCATATCCAGACCAACACAGTCTGTGTATATATACAGACCAACACAGTCTAGATGCATATCCAGACCAACACAGTCTGTGTATATATACAGACCAACACAGTCTGTGTATATATACAGACCAACACAGTCTAGATGCATATCCAGATCAACACAGTCTCTGTATATATACAGACCAACACAGTCTAGATGCATATCCAGATCAACACAGTCTATGTGCATATATACAGACCAATACAGTCTGTGTGCATGTACAGACCAACACAGTCTATGTGTATATTCAGACCAACACAGTCTATGTGTATATTCAGACCAACACAGTCTATGTGCATGTACAGACCAACACAGTCTATGTGTATATTCAGACCAACACAGTCTATGTGTATATTCAGACCAACACAGTCTATGTGTATATTCAGACCAACACAGTCTATGTGTATATTCATGGTCCAATCAATGTATGAATCTCAAATGGGCAGAGGCATATGTAGTCCAGCAATGCTTAGGTCTAGCGTGGGAACGTGGCTGACACCAGGTTGCGCCCAGTCACCGAGCGCTATACCGGAGTTGTACGGGCGGTGGATGAGGCGCCGGGAGAGATGATAGGATGACATTCTCTCTAGTTGAGATAGAACCATGATCACCTGCCTGAAACAAACATGAAATATCATGTACATACTCGTGACTGTTTAATTTCGTGACCAAGTGGTTACGGTCATCAACTTCAAATCCCAGAGTCGAATCCCACTGGGGGCAACAAATTCTTTCATGTGAGGAAGCTATCCAGAAGGTCGGTGGTTCTAGCTGGGTGCCAGTTTGTGCCTGAAATACTGCTTGGAGATGCACCTGGGGGTTTCCTCCACCAATAATAGCTGGAGAATCACCATATAACCTAAGCTGTCGGTACGACTTTAAATCACCAAATCATAAATTATTAGCAAATAAATCGCAGCTAAGTTTTGGTTCAAAAGTCGCCGTTATTAAATTTATTAAAGCTATTGATATATCAGTAATATTTTATATTCAATCCATGAATTGAAGACACTAAACATTACGTTTTAAGAATCTGCAAAATTATGTGGCCACGAAACTAAGCCAATATTCAAATACAAATGTACATTATTGGCCCTCGATGGCTCATAAGTCAAGCTGGTCTCGACAATGTAGATCGTAACATGACAATAATCAGTGTGGGGTAAGAACAAGTGGTTTATGAATCTACTCCTATGTTGGAGCGTTCAGCACCAGGGATCATTCTAGACGGCGATGTGGGCGAAATTGTCGCCCTAGGGACCCTGACTTCGCCCTCTGGGGGCCCTACTTCTCCCTACACTGGCCCATTATAAAGCACTCCTTCTATTCAAATGTTGTATTTAATGGTTGTACTGTGCATTTTAACCCTATTTTGCAGAAGTATATTAAAGAACACCATTTAAGGAAGCGATCACGCGTTTTCTCACTTCTCCCAAAAATTCTGACCTAGAATGAACCCTGAGCACTGTCGGGACAAAGCCATCTGGGGACCGCTTACTGGTCGATCACAGTAAATATTCCCACTTGCCAGGTAGGATCTCAGGGACGACAGGCATATTTCCAGCACTATTTCTGGAAAACTATCCCCTGGCGAGGATAGTTCACAGGTAAAATCCTTGAACTTTAGCCCAACTATTCCCCCACTAATAGGAGACCTAGACTAGACCAATTTTCTGAAAATGTCCCTAGATAAAGTGCTAGGGGCAAATCGTAGTACAATTGGTAAACGAGTGGTTTTATTATAATTTGGGTGTGCCGAATTCGATGCAGGTGTTTACCAATATGTGTCCTTGACCTTCAAAAGGTCAATTCAAAATGGAGACCATTTTTTACATATATTTTAATAACCTGGGGATACAATAAAGTGGTCATGTATCTGTCTAATTGTTTAATTAAGGATTAAAACCAATCGCTATTACGTTTATCGTAAAATGCAAAACAGTATATTTAAACTGTATGGAGACTGAAGAATTCCTCGTAACATTTAACCACACCAAATGGACTACATTTTCACGATAATCGAAATAGCGATATGTTTTAATCGATATATTTGCATCGCATTTTCTGAACATCTAAAACCTGTATTTACACCATTTAATGGAAGAGCGTCGTTACAAATGCACCGTGTGGTGTTAACGACACCGTTATAGAAACGCGTGCGATGTGGGACTTCAAACAAAAACATTTAGCCAATCAGCAACTGCACTTATCAGTGTAATAGCAATGTAAATATTACTAGATATATCTATATACTGTCTACATCCGTTATGTCGAATTCCGTCGGACTAAATACTTCGACATAACCAAAGTTTGACGTAACGGAATTCGATATAAACGGATCCAGTTATATGTAAAATGATAGTGTCTGAAACGGGACTTTGATCAGACTTCGAGATAACCGGATAATTCGAGATAACCGACTTCGACATAGCGGATGTAGACTGTACTGTCATACCCGTTTGCATGTACAATACTGTGTATGGTTAACCCATCATACCTGTGTAATGGGGGTATGCTATCTACAGTAACCAGAGCTCCCCGGGTAGAGACGAGGTTTGATGAGTCGGTGCAGTCGCACTTGATGTGCACACTACTCTGAGGTAACCGGTTCTCTATCACAAATAGTCCCCCGCACCAGCCATGCATCAGTGTATAACATGTCACTCCCTGTCGTATCTGCAATGTTAATCATTATAATTTGTTATGCTTGCATTAATTTGAGTTAGACCGTTATACCATCAAAATATGAGACGTTTGTGCTTAACACATCACTGCTGCATAAGTATGCATAAACAATTAATGATAAATTAATTACGTACTTAAATTATTTCACAAAACCGGAAAACATGGACACTCTAGTCTGGAATGAATTAATTCTCTACTCGTCATTTCTGACTTGATCAGAAAGGTCAAAGAAAGGTCAAACCTCTTCCCTGTTGCCCCTAGCAACTGCTAACTGTACAACAGCATCAGCGAAAGCGTGTCGGTATTTACTGGATTTTGTGTCCATCTCATCCACCATCACGGCTTTAGAACTGTGTAGAGATAGGACAAAGTCCTTACCCCGGCCTGCACCATCAACTGTGTGTATAAATAGTTCATGGCATTCATTTTGTGAGTAGGAAACGTGAAATGATAGATTTGCCCATTGTTCTTATTTAAGTAAATCTCATCAGCAAATATCTTAACTCACAACACATTGTCATGGGAAATACTTCAGGTAAGTCATTCCAATACTACTACAAGAGAGCCAATAGGGCCTAAATCACTCAGTCACATGGTACAGGTTGTTGCAAGTAATCTACGGATCATTTGTCAACATTCCCAACAATGAGCAACATCGTTGGCATTTCTGTTATCTCCCTTGGCAGATAAAGTCTGATTTATCCAGAAATATTTAGATGTCGTCTTAGTTGGAATCCTTTGTTTTTACTGTTATTCCCTAACCAGATGTTGCAGTATGTTTATTGTGATTTTATAAAAAATTATGCTAATTAATTGGTAACAAATCTTTACAGATAAGTACCCATTGGACAGACACACTGTAGGATATCTATCGAGATATAGTAATTTAATAATGTGGATGAAAATTGATAGCATGTTGTGCAAAGGAAACAATGGTACATTATGCGCAACTAGACATCATACCTGCCAAGTTTGGTGAAAATCCAACAAGGGGTTATGGAGATGAAGCACGGATCAGGTAAAATGGACGGACAGACGAAAAAGGCTAAAACAATATGTCTCTCCCCATTAGGGGAGACAGAATTATTATGTAGCAAATACCCCACTTGCTGCTCCCCAGCGCTGTCCATGCAAAGGAACTTATATAGTAAGTATGGTATTAACCGTTTCCCTCATAGAAGCACCACTTGACTCCATTACCAATACGACATACATTGACAATGTAGTAGCCAAACCAATGTTCATAATAAAGGCCAGCATCTCATGTAGTACCAGTAATATCTATGGAGGTGGGATAGATATGGCGACTACTTATCCACTGCATGATATCTAAATGGCTGTCGTTTGTATGGAGATACAATAGTATATTAACCTAAATCACTATGAAGCACAAGCAAGGGTTAAGATAACTTCTTAGAAAAATGACTTACTATTAGACCAATGGTTAAAGGCCAAAGCCACAATAACATATTCTCCTGGTTCCAACATCACATTGCAACCAACAAAGCTCTTTAGCTGACGTCTGCTGCATTTGATTAATCTTCCAAATGCTTGAGAGTTTGACCCAGATTCTCTGTAGACTAGCACACATAAATCTAGTATACTCTGAGATTCTTCATTTCCCCTGAAATAAAGAGATTATGTGTGGATATTGATGCATATATATTACACTTGTGGCTCAAACCTTTTGCCTGTATTTTGTTACTTTTTGTATTGAATAAAATAGGTTTTAAGTAATATACATTACATACAGTTTGCAGAGAAGCCATGATGGGATGTCCAAAAGAAATTATCACAGTCCTAATTCTTTAATACATAAGATAAATGTACATTACCATAGGCGAAGCTATCAATTAACAAACGATATAGGAAAGAGGTAACCATATAAGCAAGTTGCTTTCTCCTCAATCCTACATGTATTTTCTTATTGTGATCATTATACTATGTATATTCATTGAAATAAAATATTGTTTAAATTAATTAACAAACGATATACAAAGATATACACACATAAACAGAAAATACCAGCACAAAACACCACCCAACATACTTCATTCGGGGACTTACCGGATACCTTCCTGGAAGACCCCTATTTCCACTTCAGTTGTATAAAATGCTGTTACTTTCACAACCTTTGGAGAGTCGTTGCCATTATGAGGTAGTATTCCACGAACCCTGACCTCATACCAGTCAGGCCGCACCTTACAAACATCAACACTATCGAAGTACCTGCAATGGAACACGCAATTTGCTGCTCTATAAATTTTACTTGTGGACCGGGTGATTTTGAGTGACACCCAAATCATGAGTTATAAGTGGCGGGAAAATACTCAGGATTCCTCTCCGGAAACCGTTTCAGTTACATGTGTGTACCTGGAAAGAATAACTGGCCTGCCACAAGCCAACGTTGGGTAATATTTAGTGATCACATTTGAGTTTTTTTAATTGATTGAAAAGATAAACTCCTGGAAGAAATGTGAACCTACAGGAGTGACTGGCGTGAAATTTGATGTTAATGTCCATTAGCTGTCTGTCATAGTGGCTAGTGCATGAAATTTGATGTTAATGTCCATTAGCTGTCTGTCATAGTGGCTAGTGCATGAAATTTGATGTTAATGTCCATTAGCTGTCTGTCATAGTGGCTAGTGCATGAAATTTGATGTTAATGTCCATTAGCTGTCTGTCATAGTGGCTAGTGCATGAAATGTGATGTTAATGTCCATTAGCTGTCTGCCATAGTGGCTAGTGCATGGAATGTGATGTTAATGTCCATTAGCTGTCTGTCATAGTGGCTAGTGCATGAATTTAACACTTCCAGTGGGATTCGGATGTAAAGTGGTGAGGGGAAAGGATTGAACTCAATGACCGTAACAACTCGGGCATGGAGGGCCCTCACAGCATAGGACATCCCAAGAGGTAAGGCATTGCCCTCATGGAAACATGCTTGCAGCATTAAACCACATATACATTGTTGTCGTTTGTTGTTTGTTCATGTTTTATGCCTTCATCAGCACCATTTTGGGCTATTTCGCCGGCGGGTAGTTTGTCTAACAACACCTTTCCTGGGCAGGCTCCAATGGTTAACCAGTACTTGGTGCACCAACCTGCGTAAGAAATTGCTGACTTTTAAATATAAAGAGTTACACTGTGAGCAGGGCTCGAACCAGTGACCATCAATGATGTAGAACAAGATACTTACTTGTGTGGAGGTCGTGATAGCGCAATGGACGCGAAAGGTCCCGAGTTCAAACCATGCTGGAGCCGTTATGATTGTGCCCTTAGGCATGGCATTTAATTTCCACGTTGCCTCTTCTCTCTCCCTCGTGGCGATGGATTCCATCAGGAATGAGGTCTCGAGAGTGATTAATATAAGTTGTAAGAACTTGTTACGCAATCGAGCTAAAATAAATTTGTATACACTTACTTTACAAGATCTGTAAGTGACATCCAGAACACGCCCAGGCCACTCCCATGTGGCATCATTTCATTTTTAATGCGTGGTGAAATTTTATTCCACGTATCGCTGTCATCACTCCAATCACCCTTCCACGAGTATCTTCCCCACGGATTACGTAACCTTAGCAACCTGAAAAATTTATGATACTAAAATACATGTCCCTTGTGTATAACATGGGTTATTGCTAGAGTATATCAATGCTATGATATTTCTCACTCTACTCTTGTGTTTCGTTCAATCATATTTTATTGCTTGCTTTTTATACATATAAATGTGACAATGGGAACACAAAACATATTATTTCATGGAAACGAAAACAAACAAGTTCTACCGTGGTGATCACAATTTCTACCAGGACAAGCCACAAGTTCTACCAGCCCGGGCCACAAGTTCTACCGAGTCAGTCGGGCCACAAGTTCTACCAAGTTGGTCGGGCCATAAGTTCTACCAGGCCACAAGTTCTACCAGACCACAAGTTCTACCAGGCCACAAGTTCTACCAGGCCACAAGTTCTACCAGGCCACAAGTTCTACCAGGCCACAAGTTCTACCAGACAACAAGTTCTACCAGACCACAAGTTCTACCAGGCCACAAGTTCTACCAGGCCACAAGTTCTACCAGGCCGGTTGGGCCACAAGTTCTACCAGGCCGGCTGGGCCACAAGTTCTACCAGGCCGGCTGGGCCACAAGTTCTACCAGGCCGGCTGGGCCACAAGTTCTACCAGGCCGGCTGGGCCACAAGTTCTACCAGACCGACTGGGCCACAAGTTCTACCAGGCCACAAGTTCTACCAGGCCGACTGGGCCACAAGTTCTACCAGGCCACAAGTTCTACCAGGCCACAAGTTCTACCAGGCCGGCTGGGCCACAAGTTCTACCAGGCCGGCTGGGCCACAAGTTCTACCAGGTCGACTGGGCCACAAGTTCTACCAGGCCACACGTTCTACCAGGCCACAAGTTCTACCAGGCCACAAGTTCTACCAGGCCGGTTGGGCCACAAGTTCTACCAGGCCGGCTGGGCCACAAGTTCTACCAGGCCGGCTGGGCCACAAGTTATACCAGGCCGGCTGGGCCACAAGTTCTACCAGACCGACTGGGCCACAAGTTCTACCAGGCCACAAGTTCTACCAGGCTGGCTGGGCCACAAGTTCTACCAGGCCACAAGTTCTACCAGGCCGGCTGGGCCACAAGTTCTACCAGGCCAGCTGGGCCACAAGTTCTACCAGGCTGGCTCGGCCACAAGTTCTACCAGGCCGACTGGGCCACAAGTTCTACCTGGCCGACTGGGCCACAAGTTCTACCAGGCCGGCTGGGCCACAAGTTCTACCAGGCCACAAGTTCTACCAGGCCACAAGTTCTACCAGGCCGGCTGGGCCACAAGTTCTACCAGGCTGACTGAGCCACAAGTTCTACCAGGCCGGCTCGGCCACAAGTTCTACCAGGCCGACTGGGCCACAAGTTCTACCAGGCCAGCTGAGCCACAAGTTCTACCAGGCCGGCTGGGCCACAAGTTCTACCAGGCTGACTGAGCCACAAGTTCTACCAGGCCGGCTCGGCCACAAGTTCTACCAGGCCGACTGGGCCACAAGTTCTACCAGGCCAGCTGAGCCACAAGTTCTACCAGGCCGACTGGGCCACAAGTTCTACCAGGCCACAAGTTCTACCAGGCCGGCTGGGCCACAAGTTCTACCAGGCTGACTGAGCCACAAGTTCTACCAGGCCGGCTCGGCCACAAGTTCTACCAGGCCGACTGGGCCACAAGTTCTACCAGGCCAGCTGAGCCACAAGTTCTACCAGGCCGACTGGGCCACAAGTTCTACCAGGCCACAAGTTCTACCAGGCCGGCTGGGCCACAAGTTCTACCAGGCTGACTGAGCCACAAGTTCTACCAGGCCGGCTCGGCCACAAGTTCTACCAGGCCGACTGGGCCACAAGTTCTACCAGGCCAGCTGAGCCACAAGTTCTACCAGGCCGACTGGGCCACAAGTTCTACCAGGCCACAAGTTCTACCAGGCCGGCTGGGCCACAAGTTCTACCAGGCTGACTGAGCCACAAGTTCTACCAGGCCGGCTCGGCCACAAGTTCTACCAGGCCGACTGGGCCACAAGTTCTACCAGGCTGGCTCGGCCACAAGTTCTATGGATATGATCATAATCATATTACTTCCTGCTAATTGCATCATTTCATCGAAGCATGTATACTGCAAGTAAAATCTGGAGTATGACTCAACCAAAATTCTAACATGACTCGGCATTTTGTCTGTATATGCAAAGAATGAATTTACAATGTTTAAAACATAGTTTAACATGTGATTTTTGGAGGATAGTGCAATGATACAGAAAGAGACCCATTCCAGAGTCTCCTCTGGTTCTTTTACGTGCACGGTGTAAAGCACCGACATGAGACCTCGGTTTAACGTCCCATCTGAAAGACTGTTAATTTTATTAGGGTCAGACGGGGGATCGAGTCTCAAAATAAAATTTGTAATTGCGTCATTTATAGTCGTATAGAATATGGTTTGTCGTTGTGAGAGCCGGAACTAACCATGCACATGTCTCAGAACTCCAAACCGTGTTTTACTCGCCAATACATAGTTTCCACGGCAGTCAAAAACACTGATAAGATCTTATCTTGGCAGCCATTTTGACTGGCAAGTTTTATTAACGGCAATTTCATGATTTTACTAGTAATTCTTTAATTGCAATAACTTTATTAATTTTGGTTTCTTAATATAAACTTTGGTATGATTTTAAAGGTATTAAATTGTACTTTTTAAATAATAATTTATTTTTTGACAGTGATGTATGGATTATAAATTATAAGAACTTAACTTGCACCTATTTTTGAAAGTCTATTTTCACAGTTGAAATATTAATATACAGGTAAATTATTATGTATTCGGTATTGATATGAAATTTGTGAAATGATACAAAAAATATGTTCATTGAGAGCTTTCCAGCAATGTATGAACCATGGTATGGGATGAAAAATAAATATTTTATGAAGAAAACAAAATTACGCTACTATATATTATATATAATATCTGATCAACTTTGCCATTCAAAATGGCAGCCACAGTAGGAATGAACGTCACACGGGAACTATGTATAGATAACAGAAAGAAAAATATTATTTCTTAAATAATTCATTTGTACACTTTATCCATATTGTCCCCGACTTGGAATAGTTAGATTGCCGGGCGGGAATTAGATATTTGTCCTAATACTGCCTAATTACAACACCAAGGAATAACCTACCAGGACAGCAGTCATTCCACATATCAAATAACCAAAATGTCGGTCAAGCATAAATTTCATACTGGGTGACATCATGTTGTGTTATACATATAACCGAGACTTCCGGGATACATATAACCGAGACTTCCGGGATACATATAACCGAGACTTCCGGGATACATATAACCGAGACTTCCGGGATACATATAACCGAGACTTCCAGGAAACCCTGTACATGTATATATATATAGTTTTGGAGATAAAACATTAAGGACGAGATTTGAGTCTGTGAGTCTTGAGAAGTGACAGATGCACGGACGTCCTCAAAGACAGACATATATCGGCATTTTCTTTGTTAAAAAGAAACTCAACAATACATCAACAAAATCTGGCAAGAATAATGGCAGGAACAGGAAGTACTATTGGTCTCAATGGCCTCTAGTTGGCTCTATTAGATGCACAGACAGACGGACGGACAGCGTGATTCCAATATTGCCCCAATTTATCTATGAAAGTGGTGGTATGCTTATGATGTACAGTAATTATAACCTATCATTGTTCATTCTAAATATTTAAAATAAACAAAAAACATTTAAACAAAACAGATATAAAAACTAATGATATACATGTACATAGATTTCAGATGTCACGGACATCTGGGCTGTTGACCCACAAGATGGTGGCGGCATCACTCGGTAATTGGTCACGTGATTGCAATGTATAGCTGGGCAAGTCATTTCTTCACTCGCTGATCAGTAAACATGAATTCAAGATTTTATTTTCTGTTATATAAACATGTGTTAATTTTAAAGTGAATGTCTGCATGCAATAACAATAAACTGATAAGATAAACTATTAAGATTGCCAGATTACCATCCAAACTAACAGTGGAATTGATATGGGAGACCCACTTTAAATTACACATGTACTCAAACTAACAGTGGAATTGATATGGGAGACCCACTTTAAATTACACATGTACTCAAACTAACAGTGGAATTGATATGGGAGACCCACTTTAAATTACACATGTACTCAAACTAACAGTGGAATTGATATGGGAGACCCACTTTAAATTACACATGTACTCAAACTAACAGTGTAATTGATATGGGAGACCCACTTTAAATTACACATGTACTCAAACTAACAGTGGAATTGATATGGGAGACCCACTTTAAATTACACATGTACTCAAACTAACAGTGGAATTGATATGGGAGACCCACTTTAAATTACACATGTACTCAAACTAACAGTGTAATTGATATGGGAGACTCACTTTAAATTACACATGTACTCAAACTAACAGTGTAATTGATATGGGAGACCCACTTTAAATTACACATGTACTCAAACTAACAGTGGAATTGATATGGGAGACCCACTTTAAATTACACATGTACTCAAACTAACAGTGGAATTGATATGGGAGACCCACTTTAAATTACACATGTACTCAAACTAACAGTGTAATTGATATGGGAGACCCACTTTAAATTACACATGTACTCAAACTAACAGTGGAATTGATATGGGAGACCCACTTTAAATTACACATGTACTCAAACTAACAGTGGAATTGATATGGAAGATACTAACAGTGTAATTGATATGGGAGACCCACTTTAAATTACACATGTACTATACTGAGTCAAAAAAGAAACGATACCTGGTGTTTATGTGTCTATAATTTCAACATTTATTAAGAAAATTCTTTGAAAATTCATAAGATGATAGTCCAACATGTTTGAAAGAGGAGCACATAATGAGCCTCCGAAACTGTCTACTGCGTGATGCCGTAATTCGTCGGACAGGGGTCTAATGGAGTTTTCACACAGACGTCAATACCGAGTATGGGCACCATTTGCGTCTCTCACTGCAATGCACCGCCGTCGCATCGAACGGAAGATTGTCTGAATCTCTTGCTGGTCAATATTTGTCCACTCCTGACGCAAAACATCCCTCAGTTGGTTTAACGTTACCGGCTGACGTCGTCTGACGCGGCGGTCTAACGTATCCCACAAATGTTCTATGGGTGACAAGTCTGGTGACAAAGCAGGCCACGGCAGGGTTTCAATATTGTTCTGCTCCAATAATGTGGTGGAAATCAGAGCAGTATGACACCTGGCGTTGTCCTGTTGGAACAGTGTGACGTTTCTGTTGGCATTAAAGAATGGCACAACAACTGGCGCACGGATCTCATCACAGTACCGCTGGGCGTTTAGGTTCCCGTCCACCACTAACAGTTCAGTGCGACTGCCGAAGGTGATACCGCCCCATGCCATAATGCTTCCGTCCCCGAACAGATCGACCTGACGTACACATGGGTCGGCGTAACGTTCACCGCGTCTGCGATATACCCGCTCTCTGCCATCCGCTCGACGCAAACAGAACCGCGATTCATCGCTAAACATCCACCGAATTCCACTGTAACCGAGTCCAGCGAGCACGTTCCGTCATCCATTCCCGCCGTACGTCACGGTGACGTCGTGTCAGGATGGGTCCAACGTATGGCCGATAGGCACGAATGCCACGTTCACCGAGCCGGTTCCTGACTGTTTGTGCACTGATGCGATTGTTGGTCATCCCAGGAGTAACGGCAGCTGTGTGCGTAGCAGGTAGGAACCGGTCACGTAAATGTGACGTCCGAATGTGACGGTCCTGTTCACGCGTCGTCACACGTGGTTGACCAGATCTTGGACGGTCGTCCACCGATCCATGTGTTCGATAACGTCGAAGTAGACGTGTTATCGTGATCCGCGTAACCCCAAGTCGATTTGCGACGTCACGCTGACGTAAACCGCCGTCAATCATGCCAATGGCACGCATTCTCTGATTGCGGTTTAGCCTAGGCATAACAATGGGTATGTAAGGTGTTTTTCCTCGATGATAATGCAATACCAGTACAATAAACCGGTTTTCCGATTTGTACATGTGTAGCAAGTTGTCTTTGTTGAGGAGCACGTGCAAATCGGAAATTCGGCGTTCCCGGATTATCGGGTGTTTATTTACCTGTGTTTATGGTTGGCTGACGTTGCAATAAGATACCCGGTACTGATACGTAATAATATATTAAACCTTTCTATGGTTTTATCCGATTTACGTCATTTTTAGTTTGGTATCGTTTCTTTTTTGACTCAGTATATATCACATTAAACTAACAATGGAATTGATATGGGAGACCCACTTTAAATTACACATGTACTATATCACATTGAATGGAATTTCGATTTATCTCAATTTGAAGCAAGGAAAATAGAATTTTGTGATTTTTAATAAATAAAAGACATACTTTAACCCTTTCAACCCCACAGGCCTCTAAATAGGCTTATGAAAAGTGTAGATCCAGATGAGCCGGCTCATGACGAGCCGTCTCATCAGGATCTGCACTTTTTTGCCAGTAATAATTATTACTATTTTTTGATAAATGAACTGGTCCAAAGGTAATTTTCTTATTAATTTATTGGTCTGAAAATATCACGCACCAGTCCATGTCAGTTACTTGGGGTTGAATGGGTTAACTCATACATTATAGCGGAGACAATTACACAATTGTGATTTAATTTACCTCAACATGAGATAAATTGTATAAATATAAAATCCGCTTCTAGATTATTTGCTTTCCAGTTCATAAGATAAAATCAAATAGTGATTTGAATATAAAGCTATAAATACACTGCAATAGTGACTGATGTATACATGGAACAGAGCCCATGTGATTCTAGCCTTTGTTTAACTGTTTACTAACCAAACACTGAGGTAAACCTGTCAACTTAGCCATGTGAGGGGGGTGCTAATGGGGGGGGGGATAATTGTGTTGGGGCAGGAGTGGATGATAATCTAGACAATTATTTATTTGTGTGGTTCAGAAATTGTGTATATTACTGTCTGTAAGCTAGTTTTTTGACCGACATTTAATTTTTGTTGGTTTAAACATAATTTATTGCCAAAATGTACATAGCAATTTGGTTTGAGCCACAAGTGCTTTCCACATTATGAAACGGCTCTCCCCAATATTTACCGAAAATTCATTTTATGGCTACAATTAGTTTACAATGCATTTAAATGAATAAATGCAAATTACATACATTTTTGTTAAACACTGATTAAAGATTTTGACCAATAAAAATAATGCAACATTTTGATGACAATGCATTTAGATAAACTAACATCTGGCTGTGAGTTTTTTATTGAAATTCATGGCACACATTTTAAATATAACGGTACTGTACAGTTATTGCCGTCCATGATTAAACATATTTCATGCATCATGTTGGTAGTTGATGACCCTACGTAGAGTGCATCATCATAGAACATTCAACAGGAATTTCCAGATAAAACCAATACACTGAAAGTTGTCAGCCAAAACCATCTGTACAAACAATAGTATACAAAGAACATTGTAGAAACTGAGATGCTTTAGTCTGAGAGTAATTCCAGTTGACAGATTATGGACCTAGAACCAGTCACTGATTGTGGATCTGGAACCAGTCACTGATTGTGGATCTGGAACCAGTCACTGATTCTGGATCTGAAACCAGTCACTGATTCTGGATCTGGAACCAGTCACTGATTATGGATCTGGAACCAGTCACTGATGCTGGATCTGGATCTGGAACCAGTCACTGATTATGGATCTGGAACCAGTCACTGATGCTGGATCTGGAACCAGTCACTGATTATGGATCTGGAACCAGTCACTGATTCTGGATCTGGAACCAGTCACTGATTATGGATCTGGAACCAGTCACTGATGCTGGATCTGGAACCAGTCACTGATTATGGATCTGGAACCAGTCACTGATGCTGGATCTGGAACCAGTCACTGATTCTGGATCTGGAACCAGTCACTGATTATGGATCTGGAACCAGTCACTGATTATGGATCTGGAACCACTCACTGATTCTGGATCTGGAACCAGTCACTGATTATGGATTTGCAACCACTCACTGATTCTGGATCTGGAACCAGTCACTGATTATGGATCTGGAACCAGTCACTGATTCTGGATCTGGAACCAGTCACTGATTCTGGATCTGGAACCAGTCACTGATTATGGATCTGGAACCAGTCACTGATTATGGATCTGGAACCACTCACTGATTCTGGATCTGGAACCAGTCACTGATTATGGATTTGCAACCACTCACTGATTCTGGATCTGGAACCAGTCACTGATTATGGATCTGGAACCAGTCACTGATTCTGGATCTGGAACCAGTCACTGATTCTGGATCTGGAACCAGTCACTGATTATGGATCTGGAACCAGTCACTGATTATGGATCTGGAACCACTCACTGATTCTGGATCTGGAACCAGTCAGTGCTTATGGATTTGGAACCAGTCAGTGATTATGGACCTGAAAACAGTCACTGATTATGGATCTGGAACCAGTCTCTGATTAAGGACTTGGAACCAGTATCTGATTATGGATCTGGAACCAGTCACTGATTATAGATCTGGAACCAATCACTGATTATGGACCTGGAACCAGTCTCTGAATACAGACTTGTTTATGGGTAGAGGTGTGGATTCAATATATAAATGATTTCACCTATACGGATGTATGTTTTGTGGTGATGCTGTTAGGTCAATCACAGCATTTTCTCTGGAATATATGTTACATACAGACTATGTGATAAGCTACATACAGACTATGTGATAAGCTACATACAGACTATGTGATAAGCTACACACAGACTATGTAACAAACTACATACATGTATGTAGTATGTAATAACTAATAAGCTACATACAGACTATGTGATAAGCTACATACAGACTATGTGATAAGCTACATACAGACTATGTGATAAGCTACATACAGACTATGTGATAAGCTACATACAGAATGTGTGCTGAGCTACATACAGACTCTATGCTATGCTCTATCTACCAGATCTAGGTTCCACATGACATGGTGTGACAATTTATAAATGTAATATATTGTCCAATATTTTACATCTATGTTTTCATCATTTAAATTTTAAAGAATAAATAACTCTGGAACCTGCCTCTTATCCGTGAAAGGGGTACTTTCGGATGTAAGGCTATCATGCTAAAGGTTGTATACCTGAGGCTGTCAGGGGTAAGGCATTCAGGGGTAAGGCAGTCTGGGGTAAGGCATTCTGGGGTAAGGCATTCAGGGGTAAGGCAGTCAGGGGTAAGGCATTCTGGGGTAAGGGCAGTCAGGGGTAAGGCAGTCAGGGGTAAAGTAGTCAGGGTTAAGCAGTCAGGGGTAAGGCATTCAGGGGTAAGGCATTCAGGGGTAAGGCAGTCAGGGGTAAAGTAGTCAGGGTTAAGCAGTCAGGGGTAAGGCATTCAGGGGTAAGGCATTCAGGGGTAAGGCATTCAGGGGTAAGGCATTCAGGGGTAAGGCAGTCAGGGGTAAGGCAGTCAGCGGTAAAGCATTCAGATTTAATGCTGTCAGGGTAAGACTGTCAAGGGCGACATTTTGGAGGTTAAACATTCAATGGTTTATACAAATTTATTTTTTAGCTCAATTGCGAAACAAGTTCTTACAACTTATATTAATCACTCTCGAGACCTTATTCCTGATGGAATCCATTGCCACGAGGGAGAGAGAAGAGGCAACGTGGAATTTAAATGCTTTGCCTAAGGGCACAATCATAATGGCTCCAGCGGGGCTCGAACTCCGGACCTTTCGCTATCACGACTTCCACAACGACATTCAACGGTTAGGCATAAGGCCCTCATGAGTAAGTTTTCACAAGCAAGGCTTTCATGGTTGTCAGGGATTCAGGGGTAAGACTTTAGGGGGTAAAGAATTCAGGGGTAAGACTTTAGGGGGTAAAGAATTCAGGGGTAAGACTTTAGGGGGTAAAGAATTCAGGGGTAAGACTTTAGGGGGTAAAGAATTCAGGGGTAAGACTTTAGGGGGTAAAGAATTCAGGGGTAAGACTTTAGGGGGTAAAGAATTCAGGGGTAAGACTTTAGGGGGTAGAGAATTCAGGGTAAGACTTTAGGGGTAAGACTTTAGGGGTAAAGAATTCAGGGGTAAGACTTTAGGGGGTAAATAATTCAGGGGTAAGACTTTAGGGGGTAAAGAATTCAGGGTTAAACCTTTATAGGGTTAAGGCTGTCAGGTGTAATGCTGTCAAGGGCAAGGAGGTATGGGTGTCAGGGGTAATGCTGTCAGGGGCAAGGAGGTATGGGTTTCAGGGGTAATGCTATCAGGGGCAAGGAGGTATGGGTGTCAGGGGTAATGCTGTCAGGGGCAAGGAGGTATGGGTGTCAGGGGTAATGCTGTCAGGGGCAAGGAGGTATGGGTGTCAGGGGTAATGCTGTCAGGGGCAAGGAGGTATGGGTGTCAGGGGTAATGCTGTCAGGGGCAAGGAGGTATGGGTGTCAGGGGTAATGCTGTCAGGGGCAAGGAGGTATGGGTGTCAGGGGTAATGCTATCAGGGGTAAGGCTATCAGGGTAAAGGTATCAGAGGTAAGGGTGTCAGGTTAATGATGTCATGGGTAAGGGCAAGAGTGTCAGGGATAAGGGGGTGAGGGGTGTCAATGGTAAGAGTGTCATGGATAAGGGTGTTTGGTGTAAGGCTATCAGGGGTAAGGATGTCAACACTAGGGTGAAGGGTGCCAGGGGTAAGGATGTCAGATGTAAGGGTGTCAGGGGTATGGGTGAAGGGTGCCAGGGGTAAGGGTGTCAGGGGTATGGGTGTCAGGGAGAAGGCATCAGGGAGAAGAGTGTCAGGCATAAGGCTTTCAGGGGTACAGCATTCAGGGGTAAGGCTTTCAGGAGTACAGCATTCAGGGGTAAGGCTTTCAGGGGTACATCATTCAGGGGTAAGACTTTCAGGAGTACAGCATTCAGGGGTAAGGCTTTCAGGGGTACAGCATTCAGGGGTAAGGCTTTCAGGAGTACAGCATTCAGGGGTAAGACTTTCAGGAGTACAGCATTCAGGGGTAAGACTTTCAGGAGTACAGCATTCAGGGGTAAGGCTTTCAGGAGTACAGCATTCAGGGGTAAGACTTTCAGGGGTACAGCATTCAGGGGTAAGACTTTCAGGAGTACAGCAGGGGTAGGGCTGTCAGTGGTAGAGCTTCCAGGGTTGTCAGGGGTAAGGTTGTCAGGGGTCAATGTTATGGCTGTCACATAACATAATCATAAGAAATATATTAAAGAGTACAAGCTTATTACAAGATAAGTACTAAACAATAGCAATTTTCCAGTTGTTATATATCTTGGAAGGATAACTTACTTGTTTCCTTGTAATTCCCTGACATCCAGTATTGAGTAGGCATGCCTTGATCGCAGCCCTAGTTCCTCGTAAGATACCTCATCCGTCTTCATGTTCCCACCCCCACAAGATGCCCCCATCAAAAATCTGAAAAAGATTTAGCAAACTAATTATTAGGGATTCATAGTCATGGAGTTGTAAACACATGTAATATTGTAGCGAAAATCTCTGCTTACCAAATGAAACTGAAGACCGTGTAGAAATAAACAGTTTGACCAACGTTGTTTGGGTGTTTCTTAAATTTGGCCTATTGGCCTGGCTTTATTATGTAAATCGCTAGGATTGAACACATGAAAGCAATGTGATCTCAACTGGGAGCTAGGGAAACAGACGGTAATGTGATCTCAACTGGGAGCTAGGGAAACAGACGGTAATGTGATCTCAACTGGGAGCTAGGGAAACAGACGGTAATGTGATCTCAACTGGGAGCTAGGGAAACAGACGGTAATGTGATCTCAACTGGGAGCTAGGGAAACAGACGGTAATGTGATCTCAACTGGGAGCTAGGGAAACAGACGGTAATGTGATCTCAACTGGGAGCTAGGGAAACAGACGGTAATGTGATCTCAACTGGGAGCTAGGGAAACAGACGGTAATGTGATCTCAACTGGGAGCTAGGGAAACAGACGGTAATGTGATCTCAATTGGGAGCTAGGGAAACAGACGGTAATGTGATCTCAACTGGGAGCTAGGGAAACAGACGGTAATGTGATCTCAACTGGGAGCTAGGGAAACAGACAGTAATGTGATCTCAACTGGGAGCTAGGGAAACAGACGGTAATGTGATCTCAACTGGGAGCTAGGGAAACAGACGGTAATGTGATCTCAACTGGGAGCTAGGGAAACAGACGGTAATGTGATCTCAACTGGGAGCTAGGGAAACAGACGGTAATGTGATCTCAACTGGGAGCTAGGGAAACAGACGGTAATGTAATCTCAACTGGGAGCTAGGGAAACAGACGGTAATGTGATCTCAACTGGGAGCTAGGGAAACAGACGGTAATGTAATCTCAACTGGGAGCTAGGGAAACAGACGGTAATGTGATCTCAACTGGGAGCTAGGGAAACAGACGGTAATGTAATATAATCATAAACACAAACGCTAATGTCCTCTGTAAAGTCAGTACCACATGGTGAAAACCTGGCCGTGCCACATCCACATAGCAGTTTGTATATCTGTATTACCAGAGGGTGAAAGCCTGGCCGTGCCACACCCACATACCAGTTTGTATATCTGTATTACCAGAGGAAGAAAGCTTGACCCTGCCACACCAACATACCAGTTTGTATATCTGTATTACCAGAGGAAGAAAGCTTGACCCTGACACACCCACATACCAGTTTGTATATCTGTATTACCAGAGGAAGAAAGCTTGACCCTGCCACACCCACATACCAGTTTGTATATCTGTATTACCAGAGGATGAAAGCTTGACCCTGTCACACCCACATAGCAGTTTGTATATCTGTATTACCAGAGGGTGAAAGCCTGGCCATGCCACACCCACATAGCAGTTTGTATATCTGTATTACCAGAGGGTGAAAGCCTGGCCGTGCCACACCAACATACCAGTTTGTATATCTGTATTACCAGAGGGTGAAAGCCTGGCAATGTCACACCCACATACCAGTTTGTATATCTGTATTACCAGAGGGTGAAAGCCTGGCCATGCCACACCAACATACCAGTTTGTATATCTGTATTACCAGAGGAAGAAAGCTTGACCCTGTGGCACCTATACACCAGTTTGTATACTGTCAAACCTACCTTAAGCAGCCAGCCAGTGGAATCACAGTGGCTGGTTAGCACAGGTGGCTGCTTAATAGAGGTAAAATGCATAATAAAACAACATATTGGGAATCTAGAAACTGGCTGATTAATACAGACTGGCCGATTAATACAGACTGGCTGATTAATACAGGCTGGCTGATTAATAGCCAATTAATACAGACTGGCCAATTAATACAGACTGGCCAATTAATACAGACTGGCCAATTAATACAGACTGGCTGATTAATACAGACTGGCCAATTAATACAGACTGGCCGATTAATACAGACTGGCTGATTAATACAGGCTGGCCGATTAATACAGGCTGGCCAATTAATACAGACTGGCTGATTAATACAGACTGGCCGATTAATACAGGCTGGCCAATTAATACAGACTGGCTGATTAATACAGGCTGGCTGATAAATGCAGACTGGCCAATTAATACAGACTGGCCGATTAATGCAGACTGGCCAATTAATACAGACTGGCCGATTAATACAGGCTGGCCAATTAATACAGACTGGCCAATTAATACAGACTGGCTGATAAATGCAGACTGGCCAATTAACACAGACTGGCCAATTAATACAGACTGGCCAATTAATACAGACTGGTATATATACATGCATGATAATACCAGAACGTGGCTAATTTAACATGACTGACTTCACTCCAGAAACTCACCACCCTACCCCCCAGTACAGGAAATTATGTTATTACATGTACTATACAAACATCAGTAACTTAAAACAAGACAAGACACAAAATCTTTCAATGAAATTATCTTTGTTAACCTTTTCCAAGAAATGGTGATATATTTAGATATCCATTATGGTGATATATTTAGATATCCATCATGGTGATATATTTAGATATCCGTCACTTCACTATACATATCAAGGGGGTACACTACATTAAAGCGACATTACATCGCAAAAGGCAAATAAAATGCATTTTTTCACGTATAAATGCGTCGCTACTACACATTCTTCTGAATACATTAGAACACTAACATTGAATCAATAAACAGTGTTTGTGTGATCTATAAATTGAAAGTAGGATTTCATATAACGGTCATCCACGCTCCTGAATTGACGTTTGTTTGTTATTTGATCGATACTAAACATGTGTGATACTGTCGTTTAGAAATTAGTCTACACATAAATATGCACAAATGTGAGATATAGCGGTAAATCTGTACCATAAATCTTGTTATTCAGGATACACATGTTGTATTACGCATGAATGTCGACCCAATATACATTACTTTATTATGTCAACAAACCGTGTATATATATATATGACGTTTGCGTATTAGTTGAAATACTCAGTATTTGAGGCAAAAAAATAAATAATTATACCATATAATAGGAAAATACATTCTGTAGAAATTTGCGTTTTCACTAATGTAGTGTCGCTTTAAACTAAGTTTCTTTCGTGCAAGCACATAAGAAATAAGTTCTCTAGTAACTTCCCTGTTACATGCTACATGTAAGAAATGTAATGTAAATTATGATAAATCTCTAACTTCCCCATTACATGCTACATGCAAGAAATGTAATGTAAATTATGATAAATCTCTAACTTCCCCATTACATGCTACATACAAGAAATGTAATGTAAATTATGATAAATCTCTAACTTCCCCATTACATGCTACATGCAAGAAATGTAATGTAAATTATGATAAATCTCTAACTTCCCCGTTACATGTTACCAGGGATCATTCTAGAGGGCGATGTGGGCGAAATTGTCGCCCTAGGGACCCTGACTTCGCCCTCTGAGGGCCCCACTTCTCCGCAAAAAAAATAAAAAAATAAAAATAATAATGATTTTTTGTTTTTTTACGATTTTCAAACAAAATTGTGTCTAGTAAGATGATACACTGGCCCATTATAAAGCACTCCTTCTATTCAAATGTTGTATTTAATGGTTGTACTGTGCATGTTAACCCTATTTTGCAGAAGTATATTAAAGAACACCATTTAAGTAAGCGATCACGCGCTTTCTCACTTCTCCCAAAAATTCTGACCTAGAATGAACCCTGGTTACATGCAAGAAATGTAATGTAAATTATGATAAATCTCTAACTTCCTTGTTGCAATAACTATAGATAAGCAAGACGTTATCAGTAAATAACCTATTACCAAAATCATGTTTCAACAATGAGGTCAGGTATATATTCAATGTGTTGACATTCTTCTAATAACATTGTTTCCTGAATATACGAAAGCATGATGAATCATGACAGCGTTTGCAAGATATTTCCCACAAAGCATCATGAATCGTGACAGAGTTTGCAAGATATTTCCCACAAAGCATGATCAATCGTGACAGTGTTTGCAAGATATTTCCCACAAAGCATGACGAATCATGACAGCGTTTGCAAGATATTTCCCACAAAGCATCATGAATCGTGACAGTGTTTGCAAGATATTTCCCACAAAGCATCATGAATCGTGACAGTGTTTGCAAGATATTTCCCACAAAGCATGATCAATCGTGACAGTGTTTGCAAGATATTTCCCACAAAGCATGACGAATCATGACGTGTTTGCAAGATATTTCCCACAAAGCATCATGAATCGTGACAGTGTTTGCAAGATATTTCCCACAAAGCATCATAAATCGTGACAGTGTTTGCAAGATATTTCCCACAAAGCATCATGAATCGTGACAGTGTTTGCAAGATATTTCCCACAAAACATGATCAATCGTGAAATATTGCAGGATAAAAAATATGCCTTCAAGATATTTCCTATAGAGTAGAATCAAGCTGGAGCCACTACGACTGTGCCCTTAGGCAAGGCATTTAAATTCCACATGCCTCTTCTCAGTAATTGTGTCCATATAC
This sequence comes from Archivesica marissinica, assembly GCA_014843695.1. Taxonomy (NCBI): domain Eukaryota; kingdom Metazoa; phylum Mollusca; class Bivalvia; order Venerida; family Vesicomyidae; genus Archivesica; species Archivesica marissinica. The sequence goes on along the minus strand of CM026391.1, from coordinate 53,487,024 downwards.
GGTCAACTTAAACACATAATGACTTACCTCGATTCCCGACAACTCAGTAATTGTTCCCATATACAGTCAACTTAAACACATAATGACTTACCTTGATTCCCGACAACTCAGTAATTGTTCCCATATACAGTCAACTTAAACACATAATGACTTACCTTGATTCCCGACAACTCAGTAATTGTTCCCATATACAGTCAACTTAAACACATAATGACTTACCTTGATTCCCGACAACTCAGTAATTGTTCCCATATACAGTCAACTTAAACACATAATGACTTACCTCGATTCCCGACAACTCAGTAATTGTTCCCATATACAGTCAACTTAAACACATAATGACTTACCTCGATTCCCGACAACTCAGTAATTGTGCCCATATAAGGTCAACTTAAACACATAATGACTTACCTCGATTCCCGACAACTCAGTAATTGTTCCCATATACAGTCAACTTAAACACATAATGACTTACCTCGATTCCCAACAACTCAGTAATTGTTCCCATATACAGTCAACTTAAACACATAATGACTTACCTCGATTCCTGACAACTCAGTAATTGTGCCCATATAAGGTCAACTTAAACACATAATGACTTACCTCGATTCCCAACAACTCAGTAATTGTTCCCATATACAGTCAACTTAAACACATAATGACTTACCTCGATTCCCGACAACTCAGTAATTGTGCCCATATAAGGTCAACTTAAACACATAATGACTTACCTCGATTCCCGACAACTCAGTAATTGTGCCCATATAAGGTCAACTTAAACACATAATGACTTACCTCGATTCCCAACAACTCAGTAATTGTTCCCATATACAGTCAACTTAAACACATAATGACTTACCTCGATTCCCGACAACTCAGTAATTGTGCCCATATAAGGTCAACTTAAACACATAATGACTTACCTCGATTCCCGACAACTCAGTAATTGTGCCCATATAAGGTCAACTTAAACACATAATGACTTACCTCGATTCCCGACAACTCAGTAATTGTGCCCATATAAGGTCAACTTAAACACATAATGACTTACCTCGATTCCCGACAACTCAGTAATTGTGCCCATATAAGGTCAACTTAAACACATAATGACTTACCTTGATTCCCGACAACTCAGTAATTGTGCCCATATAAGGTCAACTTAAACACATAATGACTTACCTCGATTCCCGACAACTCAGTAATTGTGCCCATATAAGGTCAACTTAAACACATAATGACTTACCTCGATTCCCGACAACTCAGTAATTGTGCCCATATAAGATCGACATCAATATTACGATTCTCATTCTTGTTTGCTGAAATAGAAAATCAAGTTTTAATGCTTAACATATTATTGTGGGAGGGGAACATTGATCAAAATTTCGGAGGGCGGGGGTTTTGGGCACATAATTTCCAGCGCCCCTATTGGTCAATTCTATATGTAGTGATGTGCAGATCACATACAATACATGGTAATCATCACTTAGAGCAGTGTGCATGCAGTCATGTGTCATTCTCTTCAGTTTTTATATTTTTATACATTTACAATATACAGTCGAACTTCGTTACCTCGAACTTGACAGGTCCGTGAGTAATCGTTCCGAGTCATGGGAGGTTCGAGTCAAGGGTAGTTGTGTGGGTTGACCCATAATATTGATAAATTAAATTGTGTTTTGGTAGCTTACTGTTATATACTGGTTTATGCAATACATCCAATGGTTATATACATGTTATGCAGTGGTTTAAATGATTAATCTACATAATACTCAGGTAGTTGAATGCATTCTAAAAATAGAATCTGTCAGTTACCGGTAGATACATGCCATGTACAGTCTGCTTTGCCGTATTGTGTTTATTTAAGTCGGATTTCCGTAACAACTGGTTCTATACATAATTACGTTTAATACCAATTTAAACTATGGATAAAAAAGCCGCCATGATTGAAACCCAGTCACAATAGAATAGTAATTGCCAATCTCCGACGTGTAAATTAGGCGAGTGTACCGATCAAAAGGGATGTCATTGCCATTAACAAAAGCTGTGAAAACTTTTATGTGACACGTGGACCTGGACACTCAACCAATTGTGTTCGACCCAAAGGTGTTAATTTAAGTACTAATTGATTTCATGGGACCAGTGATATGGTTCGAGAGTTCCAGTCATCCGTGTTCGAGTCATCGAAGGTAGAACAATATGCATTATATAGAGATTATCGCCGGGACCAGACGACATGTTCGAGCCAACAGTGGTGTTCGAGCCAACCGCGTTCGAGGCAACGAAGTTCGACTGTATGTACATACTGGGAATAACAATGGTGAATTTAAAAACAATGTCAGTGTATAATCAAATTACATTTCACAAATTAAACTTTAACTTTAACGAACACAATTCTATTTAGTCTCAATAATGTTTATTATGACAAAACACGATGCTACCATACTCTAATTGGAGTTAGATTGCTGTGATTGACGGAACTAGAATGCTGTGTATGATGGGCCTGTCGGATCAAGTCCTGTTGGCTGTCCGATTAGCGTAGTGGTTAGCACGCTCGCTTCTCACCAATGCAGGGAAGTATGTGAGATGGTACGATGGTCGCCAGATCGGACAGGTGGGTTTTCTCAGGATACTCCGGTTTCCTCCCACATGAATGACCACATATACGCTTTCATCCGAGCCAACGAGAGTGATTAATATAAGTTGATAAAACTTGCTTCGCAATCGTTGTAAAAGAAATAAAGTATTTAAAAAAAAAAAAGTCCGAAAGCATTCACGCTAATCTTATTCTAAGTTGTAATGGCTGGAAACCAAAATTGAAAACTAGTTTGTACCTTGCAAAGCAATACTTTCACATGGTTCGCCAGTCAATGTGGCCAGTCCTTCTATGCATTTCCCTGCTATTAGTGACTCATAGCAACCATGTAGCTTCGCCATAGCCTTCTCTATCAACGCAACCCACAGCTGCTTCCTTTTTGCCTAAAATAACATAATGTAGGATTCTATAGTGCGTACATGTATCTTAATGTAGGACATTTATCGAGTGTGTACAAACAACTAACAAGGAATATGGGGAGGCCACAATAAGGGATCTCTACATCAGGATTCTCACTTATACTATACTCGTGTCGGTCTGGACACACCTTGAAATGTTCAGGTCAGTTTCCAACTATCCCCGACATTCATTCATTCTCATAGCATAGTAACAATATCAACAATAGGGTTGGTGACCAGTTACAATAGAGTTGGTGACCAGTTACAATAGGGTCGGTGACCAGTTACAATAGGGCTGGTGACAGGTAACAATAGGGTTGGTGACCAGTAACAATAGGGTTGGTGACCAGTTACAATAGGGTTGGTGACAGGTAACAATAGGGTTGGTGACAGGTAACAATAGGGTTGATGACCAGTTACAATAGGGCTGGTGACAGGTAACAATAGGGTTGGTGACCAGTTACAATAGGGCTGGTGACAGGTAGCAATAGGGTTGGTGACCAGTTACAATAGGGCTGGTGACCAGTTACAATAGGGTTGGTGACCAGTTACAATAGGGTTGGTGACCAGTTATAATAGGGCTGGTGACCAGTTACAGTAGGGCTGGTGACCAGCTACAATAGGGTTGGTGACCAGTTACAATAGGGCTGGTGACCAGTTACAATAGGGTTGGTGACAGGTAGCAATAGGGCTGGTGACAGGTAACAATAAGGTTGGTGACCAGTTACAATAGGGTTAGTAACAGGTAGCAATATGGCTGGTGACAGGTAACAATAGGGTTGGTGACCAGTTACAATAGGGCTGGTGACAGGTAACAATAGGGCTGGTGACAGGTAACAATAGGGCTGGTGACAGGTAACAATAGGGTTGATGACAGGTAGCAATAGGGTTGGTGACCAGTTACAATAGGGTCAGTGACCAGTTACAATAGGGCTGGTGACAGGTAACAATAGGGTTGGTGACAGGTAACAATAGGGTTGGTGACAGGTAACAATAGGGCTGGTGACCAGTTACAATAGGGTTGGTGACAGGTAACAATAGGACTGGTGACAGGTAACAATAGGGTTGGTGACCAGTTACAATAGGGCTGGTGACAGGTAACAATAGGACTGGTGACAGGTAACAATAGGGTTGGTGACCAGTTACAATAGGGCTGGTGACAGGTAACAATAGGACTGGTGACCAGTTACAATAGGGTTGGTGACCAGTTACAATAGGGCTGGTGACAGGTAGCAATAGGACTGGTGACAGGTAACAATAGGGTTGGTGACCAGTTACAATAGGGCTGGTGACAGGTAACAATAGGACTGGTGACAGGTAACAATAGGGTTGGTGACCAGTTACAATAGGGCTGGTGACAGGTAACAATAGGACTGGTGACAGGTAACAATAGGGTTGGTGACCAGTTACAATAGGGCTGGTGACAGGTAACAATAGGACTGGTGACCAGTTACAATAGGGTTGGTGACCAGTTACAATAGGGCTGGTGACAGGTAGCAATAGGGTTGGTGACAAGTTACAATAGGACTGGTGACAGGTAACAATAGGGCTGGTGACAGGTAACAATAGGGTTGGTGACAGGTAACAATAGGGTTGGTGACAGGTAACAATAGGGCTGGTGACCAGTTACAATAGGGTTGGTGACAGGTAACAATAGGATGGTGACAGGTAACAATAGGGTTGGTGACTGGTGACAGGTAACAATAGGACTGGTGACAGGTAACAATAGGGTTGGTGACCAGTTACAATAGGGCTGGTGACAGGTAACAATAGGACTGGTGACCAGTTACAATAGGGTTGGTGACCAGTTACAATAGGGCTGGTGACAGGTAGCAATAGGGTTGGTGACAAGTTACAATAGGGTTGGTGACAGGTACAATAGGGTTGGTGACCAGTTACAATAGGGTTGGTGACAGGTAGCAATAGGGCTGGTGACAGGTAACAATAGGACTGGTGACAGGTAACAATAGGGTTGGTGACCAGTTACAATAGGGCTGGTGACAGGTAACAATAGGACTGGTGACCAGTTACAATAGGGTTGGTGACCAGTTACAATAGGGCTGGTGACAGGTAGCAATAGGGTTGGTGACAAGTTACAATAGGACTGGTGACAGGTAACAATAGGGCTGGTGACAGGTAACAATAGGGCTGGTGACAGGTAACAATAGGGTTGGTGACAAGTTACAATAGGGCTGGTGACCAGTTACAATAGGGATGGTGACAGGTAGCAATATGGTTGGTGACAGGTAACACTAGGACTGGTGACAGGTAACAATAGGGTTGGTGACAGGTAACAATAGGGCTGGTGACCAGTTACAATAGGGTTGGTGACGTGAGGTAACAATAGGACTGGTGACAGGTAACAATAGGGTTGGTGACCAGTTACAATAGGGCTGGTGACAGGTAACAATAGGACTGGTGACCAGTTACAATAGGGCTGGTGACAGGTAACAATAGGACTGGTGACAGGTAACAATAGGGTTGGTGACCAGTTACAATAGGGCTGGTGACAGGTAACACTAGGACTGGTGACAGGTAACAATAGGGTTGGTGACCAGTTACAATAGGGCTGGTGACAGGTAACAATAGGACTGGTGACCAGTTACAATAGGGTTGGTGACCAGTTACAATAGGGCTGGTGACAGGTAGCAATAGGGTTGGTGACAAGTTACAATAGGACTGGTGACAGGTAACAATAGGGCTGGTGACAGGTAACAATAGGGCTGGTGACAGGTAACAATAGGGTTGGTGACAAGTTACAATAGGGCTGGTGACCAGTTACAATAGGGCTGGTGACAGGTAGCAATATGGTTGGTGACAGGTAACACTAGGACTGGTGACAGGTAACAATAGGGCTGGTGACAGGTAACAATAGGGTTGGTGACCAGTTACAATAGGGCTGGTGACAGGTATCAATAGGACTGGTGACAGGTAACGATAGGGCTGGTCAGTGATAATAATAGGGCTGGTGAGTGATAATAATAGGGCTGGTCAGTGATAACAATAGGGCTGGTAAGTGGTAACAATAGGGCTGGTAAGTGATAATAATAGGGCTGGTAAGTGATAACAATAAGGCTGGTAAGTGATAACAATAGGGCTGGTAAGTGATAACAATAAACAATAAGGCTGGTAAGTGATAACAATAGGGCTGGTAAGTGGTAACAATAGGGCTGGTAAGTGATAATAATAGGGCTGGTAAGTGATAACAATATGGCTGGTGAGTGATAACAATAGGGCTGGTAAGTGATAACAATAGGGCTGGTAAGTGATAACAATAGGGCTGGTAAGTGGTAACAATAGGGCTGGTAAGTGATAATAATAGGGCTGGTAAGTGGTAACAATAGGGCTGGTAAGTGATAACAATAGGGCTGGTAAGTGATAATAATAGGGCTGGTAAGTGATAACAATATGGCTGGTGAGTGATAACAATAGGGCTGGTAAGTGATAACAATAGGGCTGGTAAGTGATAATAATAGGGCTGGTGAGCCATAACAATAGGGCTGGTGAGCCATAACAATAGGGCTGGTGAGTCATAACAATAGGGCTGGTGAGTCATAACAATAGGGCTGGTAAGTGGTAACAATAGGGCTGGTAAGTGATAACAATAGGGCTGGTAAGTGGTAACAATAGGGCTGGTAAGTGATAACAATAGGGCTGGTAAGCCATAATAATAGGGCTGGTGAGCCATAACAATAGGGCTGGTGAGCCATAACAATAGGGATGGTGAGTCATAACAATAGGGCTGGTGAGTCATAACAATAGGGCTGGTGAGTCATAACAATAGGGCTGGTCAGTGATAACAATAGGGCTGCATGGTGATTGTCAACAAACAATCCATACAGCGTTGGGCTTCTTTTCAAACCTTACAAGTGACTGGGCTGTTACAAGCTGACATATTACCTGTGAAAATATGAGGCGGCCGTTCTCATTGCATGGTAAAACATCATCTATGAGTACAATCTGCCAAACCCCGTCCTTACACAGCCGTACCTGGTACACACCTTCAGGGCAATAATCCTTCGTCGGAATGATTTTTTTAATCAATTCCGGCTGTTCAGCCAACACCGCTAAGGCACTTAAAAACCTGCAAGTAAATTCAATGTACTGACAAACCCGTATTTAACCCATTTCATTCTGGATACCGTTCAAACAGTATTTGCAAAGAACATAGAGCCAGATGAATGTTCCATCTGATCAGGCTGTATGCTGTCATCTATTCAGATGATCTTGCTAAGACACTTGGCTATGTAGCAAACATCATAGATCCAGATCAGCCGCAGCGTCACGCTGTGGCTGATCTGGATCTATGTTGTTTGCAAAAGCCTTTAAATGTATCCAGAATGAAATGGGTTAACCCATTCCTTCATAGAGATTTATGTTAATATACTATTATATCTCCATACAAACGGCAGCCATTTCGCTATCATACAGTGGATAAGTAGTCGCCATATATATCCCACCTCCATAGATATTACTGGGACTTCATGAGATTCTGGCCTTTATTATGAGCATTGGTTTGACTACTACATTGTCAATGTATGTCGTATTGGCAAAGGCATCAAGAGGTGCTTCTATGAGGGAAAGGGTTAAACCACTTTAACCCTTTGCACACTAGTGTCAGCTAAAATTGCTTTTGCAAACATCATAGAGCTAGATCAGATGGCACATAGCGTGCAGTCTGATCAGGCTGTATGCTGTTTGCTTATTGGATAGTGGAACTAAAACATTTGGCTGAATAGCAAACAACATAAATTCTGATGATTAATAAGATGTGTCGTTGTATCACAGCTGATCTGGATCTATGTTGTATGCAAATGTGATTTTATTTACTCAGAAGGCAAAGGGTTAATGATTACGAAATATTGCGGCGGGATAGGCGTACAAATTGTCAATTAAATGGTATAGTGGAATCTGTGTGGAGAGTCTGACTTGGAATCAAGGGGTAACGGACCCAGGTTTGATACTATTACTTGTCATGGCACGTAAATACAATACGTAGTGTCCTTGAGCAAGGCACCTCACACATATTGCTTTGCTCAGTACTGGTTAACTCCGTAGGTCACTGCTTTTGTGGAAGTCGTGATAGCGCAATGATAGCAATTTCGCTTCAGGTGTGAAAGGTCCGGAGTTCGAGCCCCGCTGGAGCAGTTACGATTGTGCCCTTAGGCAAGGCATTTAAATTCCATGTTGCCTCTTCTCTCTCCCTCGTGGCAATGGATTCTAGCAGGAATGAAGTCTCGAGAGTGATTAATATAGGTTGTAAGAACTTGTTTCGCAATCAAGCTAAAATAAATGTGTATAAACAAACTGCTTAGGTCAGCTAAACCTACCCAGGAAAACATGTCCAGGTCCCCGCAACGTTTTATACCTAAATGGAAATAAAGATAAAAAGCAGTCAATAAATGATGCACCCACCACCTTACCAACAGTTTCCCAACTCTCCTTGTGAGATATCATCTGGCATTGGAGTCCGGTACACAACCCATGGAACTCGACTTTCTGATTTATGTGACTGTATCTTATCACATCGTAACCACTTTACCACATGACTTGCAAGATGACAGCTGGAATCATGATATAGTGACTTATCCACCGGTGGGAAAGAATCGTCCACAAATTTATCATGGTTCTGAAATATGGAGAAACACAAATGACCAGTACTACCTAACGTCTGTCCCATCTACCCGTGGAACCTCATTTTTGGTTTATATTATAATAAGAGGATATTTGTTTGTTTCAGTGAATGGTCGAATTTATCGATTGTATTTCATCAAAATGAACATTGAAATAATATTAGTCTATACAAATTTATTTTTTAGCTCGATTGCGAAACAAGTTCTTTCAACTTATATTAATCAGTCTCGAGACCTCATTCCTGATGGAATCCATCGCCATGAAGGAGAGAGAAGAGGCAATGTGGAATTTAAATGCCTTGCCTAAGAGCACAATCGTAACGGCTCCAGCGGGGCTCGAACTCTGGACCTTTCGCACCTGAAGCGAACGTGCATCCACTGCGCTATCACGACTTCCACACGAATAATATTAATAGCTTTCTATATTCATGAGTAAAATATTATTTGATCATTCACTTAAAGAAATCGTCTTTTTATTTTAGGCTGAAAAGTATTCTTATGATAGTTATGTTATATTTCAGGCTTTACGCCTGCATCAGCACCATTTTGGGCAAAATCGCCGGCGGGCAGTTTACCTAACAACACCTTTCCTGGGAAGGCTCCAGCAGTTAACCAGTACTTGGGTGCACCAACCTCCGTAAGAAACTGCCAACTTTTTCATATAAATGAGACACGGCCTGAACGGGGCTCGAACCCGTGACCATCAGTGATGATAGGTTACAGTGGTATACAAGTCAGCGACATTATTTTTATGATAGAGATGCAACCATGTGATAGAAAGTCGTTTTTATATTGACGTCAAACATGGCGTCACTGACAGCTTGAGTTCGCATTGACAACATTTAAACATGCAGCAGCTAGATACCACACATGCACAGCAGTGAGAAATAAAATGTTTTATTCCACTGCTTTCAACAAATGGTATAATTTTTTGGGGAACAATCAAAACTATTGTCACAATGTATTGGGAATGATTTTGGAACTGTTGCAATGGCCACTATGCCGAGGGCAACAGTTCCAAATGTCATCCCCAATACCGAGGGACAATAGTTTTGTCTGTTCCCCAAACACCTATGAAATTGGTTTATTACCTGACACACTATATAAATACTATTTTGCAATTCATTGTATTTTTTTACCGTTTTGGCTAGTTTCGGGAGCATTTATAATAATCTTAGTAATAAAAGTTCTTGATCCGTTATTTCACCAAAGCTGGCCATTTTGACAGCGTTCATCTGTGGAATGATTTGGGTTTTGCTGCGCTTGTTTGTTTTCAATCTGTGTCAAACGTTTAAAACACAGATCCCAGCCTCCGATATTAATTGGAATTTCGGGTACAGGAGGGAAACAGGCAGTCCTAGTCCTCTCATGGAGCTGTTGCCTGTCTGGCTCAGGAATGACAAAACAGTCAGAAATAACGAATTAAAATTTATATAGTATGTTAGATAATAACACATTTGATTTCACTGATAAATTTCTATAATTCATTGGAAAGCAAAAAATAAATATTTTATTTACAATTATATAATCATAACAAGAATAAACACTTAGGAGCAACCGTTTTCAATTCGTAATTCATAACAACGCAACATCAAAATCACCACTTTGCAGGGTTCCCTCTGTCTGAATGTTTGTCTGCGCCACTTCTGTCGCCAATTGAAAAACACTGGAGCCAATTTAAAAAACTTGGAGCCAACTGAGAGCTATATATTTCGCAAATAAATATTTGAAGCCATGTATTTGACAAAACATGGGCCAACATTTTTTTTTTAAAAGTTGCCCCAAATATTTTTCGCCAATTCACAATAATTTAGCGCAAATATTTATGTTTTGTCGCGATTGGTACCTTTGTCGACCGACAGCGGGAACCATGACTTTGGGAGTATCCTCATAGAATGCATTTGGAAAATGACAAGAAATCAAAATCACAACTTTGTGAGGTTCTTCAAGCGATGTAATGCAAGTCACATCAAATCAATTTGCATTACGTACGGCCTATGTCCCCACCTCCGTGGTTGAGTGGTTATGGCCGCTGACTTGTATACCAATGTAACCTATCATCACTGATGGTCAGGTGATCGAGCCACGCTCAGACCATGTCTCGTTATATGAAAAAGTTGGCAGTCTCTTATGGAGGTTGGTGCACCAAGTACTGGTTAACCGCTGGAGACTGCCCAGGAAATATGTTGTTAGGTAAACTGCCCGTCGCTCATATGGGCAAACGGTAGCGATGATAATAAAAAATTTAAAACAAAAGACGGCTTCTGAAAAATAAACCAACTCCCACCTCATAACTCTACCTGTTCTGATGATGTAAGTTTAAATAGATTTACTTATAATTTGAACAATCAAATGAGGTCCTACTGCTGGTGGGACAGACTTGAGGTCCTACTACTGGTGGGACAGACTTGAGGTCCTACTGCTGGTGGGACAGACTTGAGGTCTTACTGCTGGTGGGACAGACTTGAGGTCCTACTGCTGGTGGGACAGACTTGAGGTCCTACTGCTGGTGGGACAGACTTGAGGTTCTACTGCTGGTGGGACAGACTTGAGGTCCTACTGCTGGTGGGACAGACTTGAGGTCCTACTGCTGGTGAGACAGACTTGAGGTTATACTGCTGGTGGGACAGACTTGAGGTCCTACTGCTGGTGGGACAGACTTGAGGTCCTACTGCTGGTGGGACAGACTTTATTTAGTATTGCTACTGTAAGAACTCACTAAATGCGAAATTAACAAGAAAATAAAAGCAGGCATCCCCTGAGATGGACAGAAGATAGCGACAGATGGACGCTTTCAGTGCAGGCTAGTTGGAGCACGGACGTTCTGACTGTCCATATCTGCACTTCACCCTTCCGATAACTGCGCATAACAATAAAAATACTCATAATTGGCCTGGCAGCCCAAATCCATTTATCCAATAATATAAAGCTCCATTGACAAGGAATGAAGTAATAAACTAAACATGTATCCAATAATACAAACCCCAACCAATAAGGACTGAAGCTATAAACAAAACATTTATCCAATAATATAAACACCAACCAACAAGGACTGAAGCTATAAACAAAACATTTATCCAATAATATAAACCTCCACCCACAAGGCATGAGGCTACAGTCAAACCTGTGGTAGTGGTCACCTCTATTAAGCAGCCAACCTGTATTAAGCAGCCAGTTTCCAGATTCCCAATATGTTATTTTATTATACATTTGACCTATATTAAGCAACCACCTGTGCTAAGCAACACAGCTGTGAATCTGTGATTCCCTTGGCTGGCTGCTTAAGACAGGTTTGAATGAAGCTATAAACAAAACATTTATCCAATAATAGAAACTTCCACCGACAAGGAATGAAACTATAAACAAAACATTTATGCAATAATATAAACCTCCGCCATCATTTAGGAATGAAGTTACATGTATAAACAAAACATGTATTCAATATTACAACCTCTCCTGACAAGAATGAAGACATTTACAAAACATTTATTCAATCTACTGCATCATGAACAGCCTCCTCCCACTTTCTCCATAAATAGAACAACCTAAGGGTGATTAATAAAATAGAATAGAAGTTACCTGTTTACAAAATATCCGGATATGCTGCCACAGCTCTAATGCTTCATTGTCTTCTATGTCCCGGAGTTCCATGACTGACAATGATTGCTGACGTTTTAATGAGTGTTTTGGTTTTATTGTGCCTCGTAGGGACTCTACTTTCTCATCTTTGTTAGATGCTAACTTGCATCCACACATTGTACAGGGTCCGGAGGTAGTACTATTCAGGTAGGTACACACAGAGCATTGTATTCCTGTCATCTGATTTGTCATCTTCGGAACAATCGCCTTCCCCTTCTGCAAATTTATTTGTTGTTTTCTATCTATCTTCTTGTCTTTTAAACTTTCAACTGGTGAATCAATGTCTACCTCTTCAGTACTTTCTCTGTTTTTATCATTACTTGTTTCATTATTTATGTTGTTATCAGTTCCTGAATCTTTTTTATCCTGCTTTACTTCTTCATGTTTCTTATCTGGACTGGTTTCTTTAGAATTAGCTTTTATAACCTTTTTCGTGTCACAGGCAGAACATGCTAGAACTGTTCCTTTATTAATCAAAGTACATGTTGAACATATCCATTCATCTTCTTCTGATATTGCCTTCTTGTTTGTGTGGCACATCTTACAGATTAACAATGTATTTGGATTTTCATATGTACACTTAGAGCATTTCCAAAACATGCTGTCTCTCATTTGCTTTTCTTTCTTATCAATCGACGGTTTTTGCAATCCAGAGGTGGAAGCCTGTACAAATTGGGCAACATTTCTATTATTTGGTGGCTTAACACCTGTTTGTTTAATAGGAACCTTATTTGGTACAGTTGGTTTTTTGCCATCATCATCAGCTAGATTGGGAACTTTGGGATTGGGTTTTGGTCTTTCTGGTATTTTTGGAGCACCTTTTACTGCTTGCTTAACAGGTGAGCCCTTTTTAAATTTCTGTGGTCTTAATCCTTTACAACATTTAGTACACCTTTCATTGAAAGTTGGATTACATGAAAATGTACACTTATCACACTTCCATTCCTCTACATCTACTGGTATTTCAGGTAATTTGCAAACGTTTGCCCCATTTATATCTTTAGGTGTTGCACCTCCAATGTCTTTACTTTTTACATCAACAGTATTACCTTTTGAAGATTTGTCCTTATTTGGAGAAACTGGTGATGTTGAAGGTGGGAATTTAGAATAATCAATATCATTTGGAATTGATTCTGGACTTGGAATATTGGACACTTTAGGTGCCTGACACATTTTACATGTCAAGGCTGGCATAGCATTTTTGTATGTACATCTTTTACATGCCCAATCTCCCTCCTCTATTGCTATTTTCTTCTTTATTTTAACCAATTTATCACTGTCAGCATCAGTAGCCCTAGCAATGTTAGCTACATCATTAGCTTTATTTTCTGTTTCATTAACATTACTATCAACATTATCCGTATTAGTTTTATCAGACCCATTTGGTTTACTCCTTTTTTCTGGATTGTCTTGTTTAATTAAAACGACATCTCGAGTTCTTTCTTTATGGCAGCAAATACAACTATCAAAGAATTGATCATTCGCAATATTACATAATGAATTAGGACAAACCCATTTATACTCCCCTGCACGATATCCTGTACTGCTATCAGCAACTTTATGCGTTACAGGTGTTTTTTTCAGAACCTTTGGTAATTCTGATTTACCTTGAGCAACTGATTTATTAACCTTTTTCAAAATATCTTTATTTATGACCTTCAATTTAGTATCTTTTTTACCTGCTGTAGGCTTCGCATTTTTCAGAACAGATGAGCTCAGTTTTTTACCTTTCTCTTTACTACCATTGCTATTCCCTATTTCTTTCTGGTCTCCTATTCCCTCTGTTTTATTAACTTTACTTTCGTTTGTTTCTTTTGCAACTGTTTCATTCATTTCTTTTTCAACTGTTTTAATAGTTTCTTTGTCAGTTGCTAGTTTAATATTACCTACTGCTCCATCAGTTGAATCCAAACCAACTGCTGGATTGGATGAATCATGTCCTAAACCTTTGAATACTTTTGGAGGCTGTACAGGAGAATCACTGCCGGGTTCAAAGTCTTTAAAAACTCTAGGGACGTGATCAGAATTACTAGTTGTAAATACTTTAGGCACATGCTCTGGTATCTCTTGTGTTCTTACTGTTCTGCACATTTCACATGTGCTATGACTGTAGGAGTTTACATAGGTGCACACCTGGCAGACCCAGTTAATGACTTCCCCGTCCATTCTGTACCACCTAGTTAGAAACTGCTTGATGATGTCACTTCCTGTTTGGGAGCAACTATTGTCCTCTAATTCTGTGAAATCTTCAATGTTGTATCATTCTATGGCTTCTTTCTGAAAATAGAAGTACATGTACATGCAGTGCATAAAATATGTCGATCTGGAAAGTTTTACTAAATTGATTAAGGAATACTTTAAATAACATTTTCCAAATGACCAATTGTACAGTCTAAGTTGGGACAGATGTTTCGAGTAAATTAACAAATGTCATGAATCAGATTTCGGATGGATCAATTTGCAGTACTCACTGTCGGGCAATTGGAAAAGTATATTTCAAAGAAATAATTCTAAAACAGTCAATAAATGTTAAACAAGAAAGTTTCCTCTTCGGCCTTCCACACATATTGTTCATACCCTGATGGAAACTATTAACCCGCGATTCATTCCTTAAATACAAATATATCTTGAATGAACGGATATAAATATAATTTTCTTCGTTTAACCCTTTCAACCCCAAGTAACTGACATGGACTGGTCCATGATATTTTTAGACCAATAAATTAATAACAAAATTACATTTGGATCAGTTCATTTATCAAAATGGGTAATTTTATCTAAAAATAGTAATAATTATTACTGGCAAAAAAGTGCAGATCCTGATGAGACGGCTTGTTACGAGCCGGCTCTTCTGGATCTACACTTTTCATAAGCCTATTTAGAGGCCTGTGGGGTTGAAAGGGTTAATGAACAAATTAGGACAGTATTTTCTCTTATGTGTAATGTAGTAGTACATGTAATTGATGCAGTAAGTGAGGAGTTTGCACATGTTATTTATAAAATGTAAATTGGAAAGTCATTCAGCTCTGGGAAACTGACCAATTTACATTGACAATTTTACATAAAATACATAGCATTAAATACTACCATATAATCTGTAGAATGCAAACTTAAGCATAAAACATTATCATGAATATTATCTACATTATGAATCTTACATTATGAATCTCATACAATATTTTCGTGATGATAAATATTATGTACGAGTTGCAATGAATTTACTTATCAGCCATGTATACAATGTGTCAACCCAAGTGCTAGTCTGGGTTCCAGTCTGTTGATTTTTCACTTTTTAACTTCTGGCAAAATGACAGCCTGGGGAAACTGGATTTCCGATCGTAGCGCCATCTACTTACACCCACTTTTATGAGGGTGTACATGTGAAGAACGACAATTCTTCTCTACAAGATAATATTGCTAAATATAGAAACGGAATTCTATCAGAAATCGCCGAACAGGCACGATTATACACGATCATTTCCGAATATACACGAATGCTCCTGTAGACTCATTTACATTGCAAACATATAATGTCCCGTTTCTGTGTTATATCGACGAGATGGCGGATTTTAAATATTACATTTAGATGGTAATGGATCAACTTAAATATGTAATAGTAAATATGTCAAATCAGACGCACATTGTATTTTTTAAAACTATTTATCATTTCGTACAACCAATTATATAAAGTTTTATCAACATTGCAGTGCCTCGTTTTCGATTCAAGTACGTCACTAATTAAATCACATGCTAATAGGCCTATTAATAGGATTAATGCGAGTCAATAATTACACAGAAAATCCCCCACTTTTCCCCAGGCGTTGATATGATCAGAAACTCAATACGGCCAAAAAATTAATAGTCTCGGTGCTAAAATATATTTATTTGACTGACCAGGCAAACTATATCGACGCCTGTTCCCAGACTGCCCAAGTGCTAAAATTACAGATTACAATTTGAAATTTACAATGTTGTTACGTTTTGTTTGTAGCTTAGTAGGGGACGTAGTTGAGCTAAGGGAACATAGAATTAATGTGCATTAACAGTACCGTAGCCAAAGGCAAATTTCAACCGAGGCAATCTAGGGGGTCCGGGGGCATGTTCCCCCTAAAAAGGTTTAGACGTATAATTATGTACTGACCATTCAGCTCTCTAGCAGTCAAAATTTTATTTAAAGGAATATTTTTTGCATTTTATTTATTTCATTTATTTTTCATTTTTTGGACATTTTAACCGAGGCAACTGCCTTGGTGTGCCTTAGTGTGGCTATGGGCCTGATTAATGTGTTTAATTGGTGCTTCAGATGGGATTGTTTTATCTCGAATATTATGTTTGAATTATTTTAAATAATCTTATAATAATAATAATAATTCTTATATTATATATAATATTTTCTTATATCGGTAATATATTCTTTCTTACAAAGATAAATTAATAAAATTAACATATTCATGATCCATAGATTAAGTAGAACAGACATTAGGTACACTATATACATCTATTCATAAATTATATATTAGCATATGCATGTATGTTATTGATCTTGAAAATGATCTGAAAATAGGTACGTTATTAATCACTTTGGTGCACTATAAATATTTGCTTCACGCTTTGAATGAAATATGAAATGTAGGTAACATAACAATGTATGTTTGTACAGCAGGCAACGCTTGATAGGTCTCAATAAACATATATTACAAATCAACAAGCCTATGATATAAACCATTGTGTTATAAGAATTATTCGCTATTCTAACAATTATCAAATTTATATTCGTTCTTTTTTACCTATGAAGGTAATAAAATATTTGTTTTGAATTTAAGCATTTCGCTTTGGACTAATCGGAGTCAATAGTTACTTACTAACTACCAAAATATAAATTTCCTTTAACCCTTACTGTGCTGGAAACGAGTATATTCATTTTTTCAAACAGCATAGTGCCAAGACAGATGGCACAGAACATGCACATAACGTGCCCTCTGATAAGGCTCTATGCTGTTTGCTATTTGGATAGTGGAGCCAAAATAACTTGGCTGAATAGCAAACAAACATAGATCCTGTTCAGACATGGCTTTACGACGTGGCTGATCTGGATCTATGTTGTATGCGCATTAATTTTATTCCAATTAATTCAGCATTTTAAGGGCTA
This sequence comes from Archivesica marissinica, assembly GCA_014843695.1. NCBI lineage: Eukaryota > Metazoa > Mollusca > Bivalvia > Venerida > Vesicomyidae > Archivesica > Archivesica marissinica. The sequence goes on along the minus strand of CM026391.1, from coordinate 53,469,615 downwards.
AATTTAAGGTTGTAGTTATTGTGGTAATGTGATAAAAAGAATCTTAATAATGAATACATCTGTGGTGATTTCATGCCATATTTTATGAAACTCATTGTGGAATTTTGCTATTAACCCTTTCCTTCATAGAGATTTAGGTCAATATACTATAATATCTCCATACAAACGACAGCAATTTAGCTATCATGCAGTGGATAAGTAGTCGCCATATCTATCCCACCTACATAGATATTACTGGGACTGCATGAGATTTAGGTTAATATACTATTATATCTCCATACAAACGACAGCCATTTAGCTATCATGCAGTGGATAAGTAGTCGCCATATCTATCCCACCTACATAGATATTACTGGGACTGCATGAGATTTAGGTTAATATAATATTATATCTCCATACAAATGACAGCCATTTAGCTATCATGCAGTGGATAAGTAGTCGCCATAGCTATCCCACCTACATAGATATTACTGGGACTTCATGAGATTCTGACCTTTATTATGAGCATTGGTTAGGCTACTACATTGTCAATGTATGTTGTATTGGTAATGGCGTCAAGAGGTGCTTCTATGAGGGAAAGTGTTTATGAACATTGGTTTGGCTACTACATTGTCAATGTATGTTGTATTGGTAATGGCGTCGAGAGGTGCTTCTATGAGGGAAAGTGTTTATGAACATTGGTTTGGCTACTACATTGTCAATGTATGTCATATTGGTAATGGCGTCAAGAGGTGCTTCTATGAGGGAAAGGGTTAAGCTCACCAAAAGGCTTGCATATGGTGTAAGATTCTATAATATTAATTGAATCAGTCATTAGACATCCAATGGTTGCCTATACCATCAGAGAGGACACAAATAACGTAAAAGTATGGTATTCAAACAATATCAGCAACATTATAGACCTGTAAATATATGCTCATCCTAAAGCCATAATATCTCATGAAATTTAGGGTACGATCGGTTTTTTCCCCCCGCCATATTGTGAGATGTTTCCAGAGCGGCTTTTTCCCCGTCCTATTGTGAGATGTTTCCAGAGCGGTTTTTTCCCCGCCCTATTGTGAGATGTTTCCAGAGCGGTTTTTTCTCCGCCCTATTGTGAGATGTTTCCATAGCGGTTTTTTCCCCCCGCCCTATTGTGAGATGTTTCCAGAGCGTTTTTTTCCCCCGCCCTATTGTGAGATGTTTCCAGAGCGGGTTTGTTCCCCCGCCCTATTGTGAGATGTTTCCAGAGGCCAAATTGCCCTGATGTTTGTTTCCTGACCACCAATATTATACTAAAGGCCAGACTCTCCTGTAGTCACTGTAATATCCATGAAGGTGGATGGGGTAGATATGCCGCCTGCTTATCCACTGATTGATACATTTATGACCGTGTACATGTATGTATGGAAATATATATATTAACCTAAATATCTGGGAAAGGGATGTTTAAAAAATCATTTTCGTTTCTGAAAACATATACTATAATTATATATACCGTATAAATTAAGAGATACAATTAATCTTACCTACTGTTTATTATGCACTGTTAAATTCCAAATATAAAACCATCATACTGTACCACTACTTGATAAAACTAACTATAAATAGCCGTCATATTCAATATTCTGTATTTTAGTAGAGACAATATTTCTCGAAAACTATGACTCATATAATTGTGACACAGTATTACACACCTGTAACAGTTGATAGGTAAATAATACTCTTATACTGTTGCCGGTACTACTGTATTTATAAACATACCTCCAATCATGTCTCCTTATATCAAAGTAAATATTTATCTAGGTAACCGAGTCATATATACTGTGTTGTGGTAGAGACAGAAACTATTGAGGTTAAAGTTTATATCTCTATCTATTCCTGTTGCATTTCTGTGAACTATAAGTTTAAACTTGATTTATTTTACAACGATTGGGAAGCAAGTTTTAAAAACTTATATTAATCACTCCGTAAATGTGGTCATTCCAGTGGGAGGAAACCGGAGTACCCGGAGAAAACCCACCACTCCGATCTGGCGACCAATGTACCATCTCACATACTTCCCAGTCCGAGGATCGAACCCGGTTTGCATTAGTGAGAAGCGAGCGCGCTAACCATTGGGCTAATCGGACAACCTGTGAACTATAAAAGATTGCAATGGCACTATTAGGAGGGAGTATATGTACAAAGTTCATTGCAGGGCAAGGATTACGCTCTCGGACGCTCTTGGAGCATAATATTAAATTAGAATTTTGCAACCTGTTCTTGTTCACACTGCTCTTTTATTAAAAACAATAACCCAATTTGTTTTCTGGGAGAACATGCCCCCAGATCCTCCTCATAAACAAACTCACGGTCAGTGACGGCCCCCTCACCAATGCCAATCCTGCCATGCACCATTTATTATACAATATACCGCTAGAATCTACCCGGTGATAATGAGCTGGAAAATAATCAACTAATTTAAAAGATTTCAACGTGGACATTCACTGACATTATTTAACAACACTTCTCCAAGTACAATTCAAATTATTTATTTCAAAATTATGTCGTTTAATTTTATACTACAGTTAAATCTGTTTAACCCTTTCCTTCATAGAGATTTAGGTTAATATACTATTATATCTCCATACAAACAACAGCCATTTAACCCTTTCCTTCATAGAGAGTTAGGTTAATATACTATTATATCTCCATACAAACAACAGCCATTTAACCCTTTCCTTCATAGAGATTTAGGTTAATATACTATTATATATCCATACAAACGACAGCCATTTAACCCTTTCCTTCATAGAGATTTAGGTTAATATACTATTATATCTCCATACAAACGACAGCCATTTAACCCTTTCCTTCATAGAGATTTAGGTTAATATACTATTATATCTCCATACAAACAACAGCCATTTAACCCTTTCCTTCATAGAGATTTAGGTTAATATACCGTCTCCGTGGCCCAGTGGTTAAGGCGTCCGCCTACTGAGCGGGAGGTCGAAGGTTCGAATCTCGTCAGGGGTTCGTTCTGATATGGCCAGTTGGTGAGCCGCCAGCTAGTTAAATAATGGTTACCGATTGCCTACCAGCCTGGCACCTGGCATACAAGCATAGGATTCGGGAAGTACTGATGTTCATAAAAAGAGGTGTCTCATAAGTCAGAAATGGCTGGCCCTTTAAATAGGGGTGACACTATAATAAACAAACACTATACTATTATATCTCCATACAAACAACAGCCATTTAACCCTTTCCTTCATAGAGATTTAGGTTAATATACTATTATATCTCCATACAAACGACAGCCATTTAACCCTTTCCTTCATAGAGATTTAGGTTAATATACTATTGTATCTCCATACAAACAACAGCCATTTAACCCTTTCCTTCATAGAGATTTAGGTTAATATACTGTCTCCGTGCCCAGTGGTTAAGCCGTCCCTACTGAGATTGAGGTCAAGGTTCGAATCTCGTTTCATGGGATTTGGTTAATCTGATATTCCAGTTTGACCCCTCCTAGTTAATTAATGGTTACCTATTGTATACCAGCCTTTCACCCTTTCATGCATAGGATTTGGGAAGTACTGATGTTCATACAAAGACGTCTTTTTTCTCATAATGGTTTTGGGGTTTTCTATATATTATATCTCCATACAAACAACAGCCATTTAACCCTTTCCTTCATAGAGATTTAGGTTAATATACTATTATATCTCCATACAAACGACAGCCATTTAACCCTTTCCTTCATAGAGATTTAGGTTAATATACTATTATATCTCCATACAAACGACAGCCATTTAACCCTTTCCTTCATAGAGATTTAGGTTAATATACTATTATATCTCCATACAAACGACAGCCATTTAACCCTTTCCTTCATAGAGATTTAGGTTAATATACTATTATATCTCCATACAAACGACAGCCATTTAACCCTTTCCTTCATAGAGATTTAGGTTAATATACTATTATATCTCCATACAAACGACAGCCATTTAACCCTTTCCTTCATAGAGATTTAGGTTAATATACTATTATATCTCCATACAAACGACAGCCATTTAAGCAGCCAGCCAAGGGAATCACAGAAAGTGGCTGCTTAGCACAGGTGACTGCTTAATAGGGGGAAATGTATAATAAAACAACATATCAGGAAACTGGCTGCTCAATACAGGTTGGCTGCTTAATACAGGTGACCACTAACACACGTTCGACTGTATACACCTTTCAACTGTATTTTTAGAACAAAATTTTAATATTTTAATTAAATGAAGGAACTAAATGAAATCTTTATCCAGGTAAAATAATCCATTTACAAATATTCCAAACTGTTCAATCAAATTCTAGAATTTCTTTTTCAACTTTTGGTATCCTGTGACCCTGTACATTTCCGTGTAAGAAATACATTTACCTCATGTCAAATGTTACTGGTCAACCTACCCATGTGACTAACCTCTATACAATATAATCGCAACATTGTGTAACACGTCATGAAGAAGAACACGTCATGAAAAACAAAGAATATTACCGATAGTTGATGTACAATGTACTTCCAATATTTTCGATCTGTCCGCCATTTATGAATTTTCCCACAGTTTCAAAATAGAAGTGGTGATCACAAGTGTCCATCTACCTTATATGCATGTATATATACATGTACTGTGCTGTATAATTATATAGTATACCTATATATACACATACTGTGCTGTATAATTATATAGTATACCTATATATACATGTACTGTGCTGTATAATTATATAGTATACCTATATATACATGTACTGTGCTGTATAATTATATAGTATACCTATATATACATGTACTGTGCTGTATAATTATATAGTATACCTATATATACACATACTGTGCTGTATAATTATATAGTATACCTATATATACATGTACTGTGCTGTATAATTATATAGTATACCTATATATACATGTACTGTGCTGTATAATTATATAGTATACCTATATATACATGTACTGTGCTGTATAATTATATAGTATACCTATATATACACATACTGTGCTGTATAATTATATAGTATACCTATATATACATGTACTGTGCTGTATAATTATATAGTATACCTATATATACATGTACTGTGCTGTATAATTATATAGTATACCTATATATACATGTACTGTGCTGTATAATTATATAGTATACCTATATATACATGTCTACAGTTTACCATGCAGTATATATATAGTGTACCTATATATGCATGTCTACAGTTTACCATGCAGTATATATATAGTGTACCTATATATACATGTCTACAGTTTACCATGCAGTATATATATAGTGTACCTATATATACATGTCTACAGTTTACCATGCAGTATATATATAGTGTACCTATAATACGGTATTTTCTGAAAATGTCAATATAGATATGATATCTTTGCTTTAACCTTTAAATAGCAAAGACAGGTCACCTGTAACCTTCTCCAAACATTTCATTTGCATGTTAAGTGGCACGTTATACAGTAGTCAGTTATACAGTAGTCAATCAGACAACATGGAGGAACTTGGCATAAATGTCATTAAAGAAGTAATATTTGTCAACAGCTAATAACATAAATATATCATGAATGTACAAATAGTGAAATACCAATTACGATTGAGTCGGTGATTACTGCAGAACAATAAGAAACAATAATCAGTAACTGCCCCTGAATACTCCTATAAGTAGGTTGGTCCTCTTAATTGGATTCCTCTGTTTTTATCGTTGTTTCCTTTGCACAATGTGCTATCCATTTTGTAATCTTATAATTATTAAATTTCGACAGATATCCTACAGCACAATTATCCAATTGACACTGTAAAAATTGGATATGAAATAATTAACCTGATTTTGATATATTACATTGATCCTACCACAACGTCTGGTTAGAAAACAACAGTAAAAACAAAGGATTCAAACTAAACGGATCAATATACATTTCGGGATAAATCGGACGCTATATGTTAACCTGTTACACGCTAGCGGCAGATAAAAGCACTTTTGCAAACAGCATAGAGCCTGATCAGACGGAACAAAATGTGATATGTATATATACTATGGTTTGGGGAATCTGTGCAATTATGTCAGTCCTAGTCATGACAAGGTAGAGCTGGCACCTGCCCTGCAACCACTATCCATAGGAATGTCAGGGTAGAGCTGGCACCTGCCCTGCAACCACTATCCATAGGAATGTCAGCATAGAGCTGGCACCTGCCCTGCAACCACTATCCATAGGAATGTCAGCATAGAGCTGGCACCTGCCCTGCAACCACTATCCATAGGAATGTCAGGGTAGAGCTGGCACCTGCCCTGCAACCACTATCCATAGGAATGTCAGGGTAGAGCTGGCACCTGCCCTGCAACCACTTTCCATAGGAATGTCAGGGTAGAGCTGGCACCTGCCCTGCAACCACTATCCATAGGAATGTCAGGGTAGAGCTGGCACCTGCCCTGCAACCACTTTCCATAGGAATGTCAGGGTAGAGCTGGCACCTGCCCTGCAACCACTTTCCATAGGAATGTCAGGGTAGAGCTGGCACCTGCCCTGCAACCACTATCCATAGGAATGTCAGGGTAGAGCAGGCACCTACCCTGCAACCACTTTCCATAGGAATGTCAGGGTGTTTCTGATCTAGTCATGACAAGGTAGAGCTGGCACCTGCCCTGCAACCACTTTCCATAGGAATGTCAGGGTAGAGCTGGCACCTGCCCTGCAACCACTATCCATAGGAATGTCAGGGTAGAGCTGGCACCTGCCCTGCAACCACTATCCATAGGAATGTCAGGGTAGAGCTGGCACCTGCCCTGCAACCACTATCCATAGGAATGTCAGGGTAGAGCTGGCACCTGCCCTGCAACCACTATCCATAGGAATGTCAGGGTAGAGCTGGCACCTGCCCTGAAACCACTTTCCATAGGAATGTCAGGGTGTTTCTGATCTAGTCATGACAAGGTAGAGCTGGCACCTGCCCTGCAACCACTTTCCATAGGAATATCAGGGTAGAGCTGGCACCTGCCCTGCAACCACTTTCCATAGGAATGTCAGGGTGTTTCTGATCTAGTCATGACAAGGTAGAGCTGGCACCTGCCCTGCAACCACTTTCCATAGGAATGTCAGGGTGCTGGCCTTCCTTCTGATCTGTATGCTCTAGAGCACCTAGTCATGACAAGGTAGAGCTGGCACCTGCCCTGCAACCACTTTCCATAGGAATGTCAGGGTAGAGCTGGCACCTGCCCTGCAACCACTTTCCATAGGAATGTCAGGGTAGAGCTGGCACCTGCCCTGCAACCACTATCCATAGGAATGTCAGGGTAGAGCTGGCACCTGCCCTGCAACCACTTTCCATAGGAATGTCAGGGTAGAGCTGGCACCTGCCCTGCAACCACTATCCATAGGAATGTCAGGGTAGAGCTGGCACCTGCCCTGCAACCACTTTCCATAGGAATGTCAGGGTGTTGGCCTTCCTTCTGATCTGTATGCTCTAGAGCACCTGTAGGATCGTGTACACCAGTCTTCATCATGTGATTGATAATATCCTGCGATGAACCTGGCCGCCTGTTCTTGCACTCTCTCTTGTCGTCCATGACATAGTGTGGGTTGCCAATTACTGTACCCTCAGCATGTAGGAACTTGAGAGTTGCCATATGTAATAACAATACACATACCTCAGCATGTAGGAACTTGAGAGTTGCCATGTGTTATAACAATATCTCAGCATGTAGGAACTTGAGAGTTGTCATGTGTTATAACAATACCTCAGCATGTAGGAACTTGAGAGTTGCCATGTTTTATAACAATACACATACCTCAGCATGTAGGAACTTGAGAGTTGTCATGTGTTATAACAATACACATACCTCAGCATGTAGGAACTTGAGAGTTGCCATGTGTTATAACAATACACATACCTCAGCATGTAGGAACTTGAGAGTTGTCATGTGTTATAACAATACACATACCTCAGCATGTAGGAACTTGAGAGTTGTCATGTGTTATAACAATACATATACCTCAGCATGTAGGAACTTGAGAGTTGCCATGTGTTATAACAATACAATACCTCAGCATGTAGGAACTTGAGAGTTGTCATGTGTTATAACAATACATATACCTCAGCATGTAGGAACTTGAGAGTTGTCATGTGTTATAACAATACATATACCTCAGCATGTAGGAACTTGAGAGTTGTCATGTGTTATAACAATACATATACCTCAGCATGTAGGAACTTGAGAGTTGTCATGTGTTATAACAATACATATACCTCAGCATGTAGGAACTTGAGAGTTGTCATGTGTTATAACAATACATATACCTCAGCATGTAGGAACTTGAGAGTTGCCATGTGTTATAACAATACCTCAGCATGTAGGAACTTGAGAGTTGCCATGTTTTATAACAATACCTCAGCATGTAGGAACTTGAGAGTTGTCATGTGTTATAACAATACCTCAGCATGTAGGAACTTGAGAGTTGTCATGTGTTATAACAATACCTCAGCATGTAGGAACTTGAGAGTTGCCATGTGTTATAACAATACCTCAGCATGTAGGAACTTGAGAGTTGCCATGTGTTATAACAATACATATACCTCAGCATGTAGGAACTTGAGAGTTGTCATGTGTTATAACAATACCTCAGCATGTAGTAACTTGAGATTAGTCATATGTTATAACAATATCTGTAACCATCTGTGCATAATTATTCTTAGACCAATCTGAGTTCAAATTATTGTTGAAGAATGTTTAGTACCAATGCTACATGTATATATACATAAAAATTAGGGATGGCAACAAATAGCGATTTTGGTATTCAAATATTCGGTTGGGAAGGTATTCGAATATTCGATAGAATTCTATCTAAAACTCAAAATCACTCTTAACTCTTTCGTAAACGACGTCACCTTCTTCCTGTAAGGCCATGCAAATATGACGACGACTCATTCAGTTATTGTTATCGACCACTGTACATTCACTTGAACTGCTTTCCGTTGAAAGATTTTTATTTTTCAAATGATTATTCAGATTGATGTTGTACACCTAGCAGTTGTCTTATTCTCAGAGCGATTGAAGTATTTCCAAATGTGTGACTGAGCAGGCGGCATTCTTGAGGACAATATTTTTTATTTAACGTCGCTACCGGTTGCCCATATGAGTGACAGACAGCTTTCCTAGCAGTACCTTTCGTGGGCAGGCTCCAGAGGTTAACCAGTACTTGGTGTACTAACCTCCGTAAGAAACTGTCAACTCGTTCATATAAATGAGACATGGCCCGAGCGTGGCTTTAAATAGTACTTTTTGGTAATATTGAGAAGTAAATTAAAATTTTAAGATACGTGGGAGTGGGTGTTGTTTGACATCATAATTAAACACTACCTGCCTTAACACCTACTGAAATTATCCGATTACATGGCAGAGTGTCAATTAACACCTGTCATGAATGCGAACACAACATGGTCCTGTGGCGATTTATTTTTATTGAAAATATAATATTTTTTATATTATATATTATAGTTGACATCCCTAATAAAAATGCATATTTTGGGGGCTTTTTGCAATGTAATGTCGCTTTAAACATACCTCAAAAATGTATAGCCACTGGAGAGTTATATGTCGGTAAATAGCTATAATACTAATGTTATTTGTTTGTAAAAACTCCAATAATAAAGAAAGTTTGAATTGAATTGTCACAAGTCAAATCAAAACAATCTGTGAACAACATAAATAGATTTAGATCTGAATTTCAACAATTAATATAATTTATGATAATGCCCTGGGGATTAAATCAGATTAACTGGGGAAACTTTAGTAACATCCTGTATAGCTATATATCCTGGTTGGTATGTCCAATAGAACATTGTAATCCTTAGTTCCTTGATATAAACATGATCATCTCAGTCATGGACAATCTTGATTAAAAACCAATCACGATATTTCACTTCCTTTAACCCATTCAACCCCAAGTAACTGACATGGACTGGTGCATGATATTTTTAGACCAATAAATTAATAAGAAAATTACCTTTGGACCAGTTCATTTATCAAAATGGGTAATTTTATCTAAAAATAGTAATTATTACTGGCAAAAAGTGCAGATCCTGATGAGATGGCTTGTCACGAGCCGGCTCATCTGGATCTACACTTTTTATAAGTCTGTAGTGTTGAAAGGGTTAAATACATGCAGTTACTATATGAATCAAATTTAACAACTGAACGCTGTCTCTGACTTCTTTTAATTTGTAAAAACATGTCTTAATTTCTCTCAAGTGCATTTCAAAATACAATATTTTCTCAAAGTTACTACCTTCATAACCTTTACTCATACTTAAAACACTATTATGGCGTCATACCTTTGTACTTGCAGTCCATTATTATTAATATTGGACTGCTGTCAAAGTATTATATTAAATCCTACGCGTAAATTTACAAAATGAACAACTTTAATTAGTAGGATCTTGTTATATAAGTGTGTGTTTTAAGTAAGATATAAGCCTCAAACAGATCCAATATGTAAAATATTGGTACTGTCTTCGGCACTACGCGTCTCACACAGTCCAATATTTTACATATTGGATCATTTTCGGCTTATATCCGATACATAATATTATTGGATATCATACGTCGACGTGCACAATATATGTGAAAAAGACGCATAAGAGAAAGTATTAACCCTTACATTGCTGTTTTTGCAAACAGCATAGAGTCAGATCAGATGGCACATTCATTTGCTATCAGATAGTGAAGCTAATACACTCGGGTGAATAGCAAATAACACAGATCCTGATAGGACTCCATGTAATAGCGCCGTGGCTGAACTGGATCTATGTTGTTTGCACATTCATTCCAATTGATTCGACATTTTTTAGGGTTAAGAAGATGACCACAGAAGGAAGAGGGAAACATGTATATTAGTTCTCATGTATCTATATATTCAGATGTCGTGATAGCGCAGTGGTAGTGTGTTTACTTCAGATGTGAAAGGCATTGAGTTCGCGCCCAGCTGTTACGATTGTGCCCTTAGGCAAACCATTTAAATTCCACATTGCCTCCTCTCTCTCTCGAGTGTCATTGATAAATATAAGTTGTAAGAATGCGTTTCGCAATCGAGCTAATATAAATTTGTATAAACTAACATATTATCTATAAAACACGTTTTGGACGCAATGCTGTTAACATCTTGGGTGTTCAATTTACTTTTCCAAACATTTGGAATACTGTTCAATAAATTTGTTATATATTAAAAATGCTCTATCTGATTTACATTTTTCATACAAAATTTTGTCCAGTAAGATACACGGGCCAATTATATATTTAATGGTCATACTGTGTATATTTTAACCCTATTTTGCTGAAATTTATTAAATAACACCATGTAAGGATGCAATCGCCCGCTTTCTCACTTCTTGTAAGCATTCTGCCCTTGAAAGAGCCCTGAATTACGGTTGTGAGTTTGTGGTGCTTCTACAGTGTAGTGGATATGGTGTGTGCCATATAGCAGAGGTTGTGAATTTGAGCACTGTCAGAACCATGGTGGTGGTGTCCACTCGTTAGGCAAGACACTTCAATTCACATTTCCTCTTCCATCTGGAAATGCATCTGGAGAGTGATTAATCTAATGTTGTAAAAATTTGTTTCACAATCAAGGTAAAATTGTCTTCTGTCTATTTTCCCATTTATTTCTTTTTCTCTATCTTGCGCGCACACCCTGGAAGTACCGATAAATTCAATCAATGTTTTGAGGTTGGTGGCAAAGACTCAGGAGGAAGTGTGTGTGTTTTACGTGGATTACCAGTCCAGCGTATTAACCACTGGACTACAGATCCGGCTATGATCTCAGGAGGGACAAATAATATACATTGTATTAATATTATGCCATTTATGGTGTCGGAGAAACATGTTCCAGCACGTTGATCTATGATATTTAATAATGTTGCAACATGCTGACCATCTACCTGTACAATAAGGTTACCACCTATACACAAACTGTGATACTGTCAAAAGGAAAAGTAGAATGTTGTAAATGAAATATCAGTGAATTGATGTTATTTGTGTGACAACCAGAAATGTGGATTAAGAGCAGAGTTCTCTTTCCTGTATAAACATGTTACTAATCATTCATAAAAACACAGAATAATAGATCGGATTAGCAAAATATGCACATACCCGCTTGACAGGTTCTATAGCCTTTGACCTTAACAGAAAAATCTTGATTGATGTAAAGATAGTTTTCATTGGATGAAAATAGCAAATCAACCAATCATAGAAAGCGTATCACGGTAACTTTTGACTTGACGTACTTCCGGGTGTGAGCCATTTTCCACAGAAAAACAAATATATCTTTATGCAAATATTTATAAATTTCGGACTTTAATCCTTGCATTTTGAATTTCTTATGGTGACAGCCTCATGTGCTGAGAATGTGTAAAGGTTAATGAACCGGAAGAAAGAGAGAATGAATCACGTTGTTTATTCGGGATGGATGATCAAGTCGCCTCCTGAACAAAAGTTGACAGGCCCATGGAAAATATTTAGAGCAGTAAGTCTCAGCAATATATCTTAAGTTTAAAATAGTGCGATTATGTTCTAGTCTGGAGATTTTGTCGAGAATACAAAAAATGCAGATAGGTAACCTTTTTCTTGTGCTTGTTCGACCAGTTTAGAACTATGAAATTTTATACTATTAAAAATGGTGTCTAATGGCAATGATGTTTGACAGATATCTTTTCTTTTATAGGCCATGATATGTAGGATTTACGCCGAGCATAGGTTCCACCACTCTATCTTTTCTTATGATCATCAGATCAATAAAACTACTGAAATACACTGAAATAGGCAGTCCTGTGGTAGAGTGTCGGATTTGGAATCGATCGGTCCCAGGTTCGATACTGGGTCAGGCCACGTATGTAGTGTCATTGAGCAATGTATCTCACACACATTGCTTAGTACTGGTTAACCACTTAGGTAGGCTAAGCTTGCCCAGGAAAACATGTCTACGTCCCCCCCAAGGGTTTTGACATTAATGGAACATACATACATACAATAGTTAAAGAAGAAACACATTTGTAACGTTGGAAGTTGTTAGTGTAGTGTGGCGTGAGTAGAACATCGGCCCAGCTAGCTCGGTTGGTAGAGCTGTCCAACTATTTATTTAACGTCGCTACCGGTTGCCCATATGAGTGACAGACAGTTTACCTAGCAGCACCTTTCGTGGGCAGGCTCCAGAGGTTAACCAGTACTTGATGCACCAACCTCCGTAAGAAACTGTCAACTCGTTCATATAAATGAGACATGGCCCGAGCGTGGCTTGACCCCTAACCATCATAAAAATCATAGTTTAAATAGTACTTTTTGGTAATATTGAACAGTTAATTAAAATGTTAAGATACGTGGGGGTGGGGTGTTGTTGCAAAGTGTCTGTGTACTGTACTATTTCATTCTCTGTCTAAACAGTTTTGACATCATAATTAAACACTACCTACCTTAACACCTACTGAAATTATCCGATTACATGGCAGAGTGTCAATTAACACCTGTCATGAATGCGAACACAACATGGTCCTGTGGCGATTTTTGTTTATTGGAAGGTTTTAATATAATGATTTCAAAAGAAAACAAGTATACAGACGGATATGTAGTCCAGTAGTGTATTGCGGCGTGAGTAGAACATCGGCCCGGCTAGCTCAGTTGGTTTGGTAGAGCTGTCCGACTAGTGTTCGGGAGGTCGTGGGTTTGAGTCCCACGTCGTGTCACTAACTGTTCCGCTCTTTTACTTTGCTTGGTCACTTTAGTACTATTGCAATTTAAACGATGTCTATCTATCTTCCCCTAATGGCGAACACCTTGCAGTTTGGTTAATAGCAGCTAATTAAAAACAGTTTGGTTAATAGCAGCTAGGCAGAACTACTTGAATTGTCCTATGGTACTGGTAGGGAGATGGACAATGTCTGGGGGAGATGGTTCCAATTATAAATGGTTTTTGAAAAAAAGGAAAACTTGTATCCGAAAAAAAAGGAAAACTTGTATCAGTCTGTATTTGCTGTAATTAACCTAGACATGTAGTTTAAGGAATTGCAGTGGCTTAATGGGAAAAACAACCAGATCATTATGAATTTTATACATAATGGATAACCTATTGTCAATACGCCGTTGATCTAGTCTGCGTAGATTTAGGGAATGGAGCATGTCTGTAACACTCAAGGTACGATAGAAGTCTGCCGTTATCCAACAGGCTGCTCTTCGCTGGACACCTTCAACTTGGTCTATCAGTGTTTGGGTTATGGGGCTTAGCTGCTATCATATTTCAAGGCAGAGCTTGACAAATCCTATTGCCCGACGCCCAGCACAAGTCTAAGTCATATTTGGGCAAGTGAGTCCCTGACAGGTCAAAATTCCATGGGTGTAATAATTGGACAAGTGTCCAATAAACAGATCATTTAAATAGACTTGTAAACCAATCAACTGTTTATTGTCATTCATGTGGCAAGCCAATTATCTATCAAAAACCCGCCCTCTACATACAATGTACTATTAATGGCAGGCATTGGGAGAAACTATTGACAAGTTGTGTCCACTTTCATTTTTAAAATCCATTCCTGCACCAGTTTATTAAATGTGTAAGTTTTCCAACCCTCTTGAAAAAGTCTATCACTTTTTGATTTTTTGGATGGTGGAGTTACACCAAAGACCCCAGAGTCTAATTTTCGTTTTAGAGCCATTTTCAAGGTAGACTATGAATAACCAAATTAGCAGTGTGTCTGAATGTCTTTTGAAAGCAAATATGTGGTATATGTGTGTTCTATGCCCACATGAGTGACGCCTCTTGAAGAGATTAGTCATTTTAGATTTTTGGATGATAGTGCAATGATACAGAGAGAGACCCATTCCAGAGTCTCCTCTGGTTCTTTTACGTGCACGGTGCAAAGCACCGACACGAGACCTCGATTTAACGTCCCATCTGAAAGACTGTTAAAATTTATTAGGGTCAGACGGGGGATCGAACCTGTGATCCCTGGATTACCAGTCCAGCGCGTTACCACTGCACTACAGAACCGTCTGTTTATTTGCAAGAAGCACCATGTAATAAACAAGAGAGTAAATAACTCGCCGCCAAATTCGTCGTGTATTTGCAAGAAGCACCATTTATTGTATATATAATTTTCTTTTATTACTATCAATAACTCACCGGACGTTTGTACGTTCTGTTGTATAGTATGTCTCTTTCTGTTCTCGTCCGTTCTGTCCCTTGTTTTTATTCACATCAGTTGATCGGTCGTTTGATTCCCCTGTCGTTTGATTGACAGGAGTTTATCTGCTCGTAAATCTACCAGCGAGAAGTACAGACAGGCGACTGATGTCATCATGTCACCATGTGTAACACAACACTATGTAGGGGAGATAACTTTAAGTGTATTTACATTATCTACGTTTGGTTAACCACTGGAGCCTGCACAGGAAATGTGTTTTGTTCGGTAAACTGTCCGCCGTCGATATACAAATGTACATGTTGCCCAAAATGGTGCTGATTAAGGCATAAAACCCGAACAACTAAACAAATTATATTTGTTTGTACAGATACATGTATAAGAACAGCTGAAACGCCCATATTTTATCTAAGTAAATTGCGTCTCGATATATATTGTATGGTGCGTAGGTGATGATATTTTATCTAAGTAAATTGCGTCTCGATATATATTGTATGGTGCGTAGGTGATGATGCGTCTGTACCTAATTCACAAGAAAAAAATATTGTCTATTTTTATTTGACTTACAGCCAATAACTTGTAACATTTTAAAAGTAAGATATACTAGCCAATGCAAGTCATTATCAAAATACATGCGTCTACAAAGCATGGGTTGGGTAAAGAAACTCCATTTCCCCATGCCCGCATCTTGGCTAGAGACCAAATGTCAGTTGGGGTAACTTCCTTAAAGCGTATGTCATTGGCACAGCTTGTTGATTTCCGTATATGACGCATACATATTTTTTTCGGCAGTTACATTGGTACTGTACAATATTTTAGTACCAACTCTTCTACATCTGATATTCTGTGTATTTGAGTATTGAATTAATATCTAAATAATCTAATCATAGTAATGTGTATAGCTACTTTTTAAAATGTGACTCACACACTGAGATATTAGTATTACTGAACCCATTCAACCCCAAGTAAATGACATGGTGCATAATATTTTTATACCAATAAATTAGTAAGAAAAATACATGTGGACCAGTTCATTTATAATCAAAATGGGTAATTTTGTATAAAAATAGTATTATTACATAATAGTATATTAACCTAAATCTCATGCAGTAATATCTATGGAGGTGGGTTAGATATGGCGACTACTTATCCACTGCATGATAGCTAAATGGCTGTCGTTTGTATGGATATATAATAGTATATTAACCTAAAATCTCATGTAGTCCCAGTAATATCTATGGAGGTGGGTTAGATATGGCGACTACTTATCCACTGCATGATAGCTAAATGGCTGTCGTTTGTATGGATATATAATAGTATATTAACCTAAATATCTATGAAGGAAAGGGTTAAGACAAGATTTTATTTTATGACGACAACACAATATTTCAGCTTACCGTACATACTCGCCTATAAGACAAGTTTTTTGCCACCAGATTACGACCTCAAAATAGCTTCCCGACTTACACATCCAAGGGAGTGCTAAAATGAAACATATAAATTTGTTAACCATTTACCTAATAGAAGCGCCTCTTGATGCTATTGAAGATATAATAGTATATTAACCTAAATCTCTATGCAGGAAAGGGTTAAGTACATGTAAGTAACCGGTCATGCGGTAAATTAAATCAACAGAGTTAATAAACATGTTACAATAGGTTATTTTGTCATTTTTATAGTGCTTTGTACTGTATCTATTGATGTTTTTCAGTATTTCTATGGATCATTGATCCAACAGATAAACTAGCAAAATCTCTATGACATGACATGGAATAACTTTAAATGGATGGTATCCATTTCCCCAAATGTTTATGATGTCATTAAATGTGTGTAGAATTTTATTCCAATTATTTTGCTAGAGCATGTGATTTTATCATGTCCGAGAGTGTTTAACCTGTGTCACTGCATTAACCTGTGTCACTGCATTAACCTGTGTCACTGCATTAACCTGTGTCACTGCATTAACCTGTGTCACTGCATTAACTTGTGTCACTGCATTAACCTGTGTCACTGCATTAACCTGTGTCACTGCATTAACTTGTGTCACTGCATTAACCTGTGTCACTGCATTAACCTGTGTCACTGCATTAACCTGTGTCACTGCATTATCCCCGTGTCACTGCATTATCCCCGTGTCACTGCATTAACCTGTGTCACTGCATTAACCTGTGTCACTGCATTATCCCCGTGTCATTGCATTATCCCCGTGTCATTGCATTATCCCCGTGTCACTGCATTATCCTGTGTCACTGCATTATCCCCGTGTCACTGCATTCACTGCATTATCCCGTTGTGTCATTGCATTATCCCGTGTCATTGCATTATGTGTCACTGCATTATCACTGCATTATCCTGTGTCACTGCATTATCCCCGTGTCACTGCATTATCCCGTGTCACTGCATTATCCCCGTGTCACTGCATTATCCTGTGTCACTGCATTATCCCCGTGTCACTGCATTATCCCCGTGTCATTGCATTATCCCCGTGTCATTGCATTATCCCCGTGTCACTGCATTATCCTGTGTCACTGCATTATCCCCGTGTCACTGCGTTATCCTGTGTCACTGCATTATCCCCGTGTCACTGCATTATCCTGTGTCACTGCGTTATCCTGTCACTGCATTATCCCCGTGTCACTGCATTATCCTGTGTCACTGCATTATCCCCGTGTCACTGCATTATCCCTGTGTCACTGCATTATCCCCGTGTCACTGCATTATCCCCGTGTCACTGCGTTATCCTGTGTCACTGCATTATCCCCGTGTCACTGCATTATCCCCGTGTCACTGCATTATCCCCGTGTCACTGCGTTATCCTGTGTCACTGCATTATCCCCGTGTCACTGCATTATCCTGTGTCACTGCATTAACTTGTGTCACTGCATTATCCCCGTGTCACTGCATTATCCTGTGTCACTGCATTATCCTGTGTTGCTACATTATCCTGTGTTGCTGCATTATCCTGTGTTGCTGCATTATCCGGTGTTACTACATTATGTGTTGCTGCATTATCCTGTGTTGCTACATTATGTGTTGCTACATTATCCTGTGTTGCTACATTATGTGTTGCTGCATTATCCTGTGTTGCTGCATTATGTGTTGCTGCATTATCCGGTGTTACTACATTATGTGTTGCTGCATTATCCGGTGTTGCTACATTATCCGGTGTTACTACATTATCCGGTGTTACTACATTATGTGTTGCTGCATTATCCGGTGTTGCTACATTATCCGGTGTTGCTACATTATCCGGTGTTACTACATTATGTGTTGCTGCATTATCCGGTGTTACTACATTATCCGGTGTTACTACATTATGTGTTGCTGCATTATCCGGTGTTACTACATTATGTGTTGCTGCATTATCCTGTGTTGCTACATTATCCGGTGTTACTACATTATGTGTTGCTGCATTATCCGGTGTTGCTACATTATGTGTTGCTGCATTATCCGGTGTTACTACATTATCCTGTGTTGCTGCATTATCCGGTGTTGCTACATTATGTGTTGCTGCATTATCCGGTGTTGCTACATTATGTGTTGCTACATTATCCGGTGTTGCTACATTATGTGTTGCTGCATTATCCGGTGTTGCTACATTATGTGTTGCTGCATTATCCGGTGTTACTACATTATGTGTTGCTGCATTATCCGGTGTTACTACATTATGTGTTGCTGCATTATCCGGTGTTGCTACATTATGTGTTGCTGCATTATCTGGTGTTACTACATTATGTGTTGCTGCATTATCCGGTGTTGCTACATTATGTGTTGCTGCATTATCTGGTGTTACTACATTATGTGTTGCTGCATTATCCGGTGTTGCTACATTATGTGTTGCTGCATTATCTGGTGTTACTACATTATGTGTTGCTGCATTATCCGGTGTTGCTACATTATGTGTTGCTGCATTATCCGGTGTTACTACATTATGTGTTGCTGCATTATCCGGTGTTGCTACATTATGTGTTGCTGCATTATCCTGTGTTGCTACATTATGTGTTGCTGCATTATCCTGTGTTGCTACATTATGTGTTGCTGCATTATCGGTGTTACTACATTATCCGGTGTTACTACATTATGTGTTGCTGCATTATCCGGTGTTGCTACATTATGTGTTGCTACATTATCCGGTGTTACTACATTATGTGTTGCTGCATTATCCGGTGTTGCTACATTATCCGGTGTTACTACATTATGTGTTGCTGCATTATCCGGTGTTACTACATTATGTGTTGCTGCATTATCCTGTGTTGCTACATTATCCGGTGTTACTACATTATGTGTTGCTGCATTATCCGGTGTTGCTACATTATGTGTTGCTGCATTATCTGGTGTTACTACATTATGTGTTGCTGCATTATCCGGTGTTGCTACATTATGTGTTGCTGCATTATCTGGTGTTACTACATTATGTGTTGCTGCATTATCCGGTGTTGCTACATTATGTGTTGCTGCATTATCTGGTGTTACTACATTATGTGTTGCTGCATTATCCGGTGTTGCTACATTATGTGTTGCTGCATTATCTGGTGTTACTACATTATGTGTTGCTGCATTATCCGGTGTTGCTACATTATGTGTTGCTGCATTATCTGGTGTTACTACATTATGTGTTGCTGCATTATCCGGTGTTGCTACATTATGTGTTGCTGCATTATCTGGTGTTACTACATTATGTGTTGCTGCATTATCCGGTGTTGCTACATTATGTGTTGCTGCATTATCTGGTGTTACTACATTATGTGTTGCTGCATTATCCGGTGTTGCTACATTATGTGTTGCTGCATTATCTGGTGTTACTACATTATCCTGTGTTGCTGCATTATCCGGTGTTGCTACATTATGTGTTGCTGCTGCAATGCTGCATTATCCGGTGTTACTACATTATGTGTTGCTGCATTATCCGGTGTTGCTACATTATGTGTTGCTGCATTATCCGGTGTTGCTACATTATGTGTTGCTGCATTATCCGGTGTTGCTACATTATGTGTTGCTGCATTATCCGGTGTTACTACATTATGTGTTGCTACATTATGTGTTGCTGCATTATCCGGTGTTACTACATTATGTGTTGCTGCATTATCCGGTGTTGACATGAACAGTATTGTTGAGTTATCGATACTATCGATTATTTTCACTTATGATATTTTCTCTTGTTTAAATACAAGCAAGTATCCTTAGAATATTCCACATGTCCATTGAGCATTATATAATGCCCAAGCCCCCTTGCACTGATTGAAATATGCAAAAACACAATCTCCAAATAATTCACACAATCCCAAACGTAAGGATTATCACCCAGCTCATCCATCAGCCTGGGCAGTACACGTATATTCGGACACAAACCTTTTGTTAATTTGATTCAAAGAGGAATAATAAATAAGACTAGTTGTAATGTACATCTTGCGCTATACATCATGTAACATGTATGGATTCTTGTATTCTGAGAGGTAAAAATAAGTTTAGTACCAAAATGTGAGCTGCGCTCCTGCACGATAGATATATACATATAGAAGCGCCTCTTGATGCCATTACCAATATGACATACATTGACAATGTAGTAGCCAAACCAATGTTCATTAACCGTTACCCTCATAGAAGCACCTCTTGATGCCATTACCAATACGACATACATTGACAATGTAGTAGCCAAACCAATGTTCATAATAAAGGTCAGAATATCATGTAGTCCCAGTAATATCTATGGAGGTGGGATAGATATGGCGACTACTTATCCACTGCATGATAGCTAAATGGCTGTCGTTTGTATGGAGATATAATAGTATATTAACCTAAATCTCTATGTAGTCCCAGTAATATCTATGGAAGTGTGATAGATATGGAGACTACTTATCCACTGCATGATAGCTAAATGGCTGTCGTTTGTATGGAGATATAACAGTATATTAACCTAAATCTCATGTAGTCCCAGTAATATCTATGGAGGTGGGATATATATGGCGACTACTTATCCACTGCATGATAGCTAAATGACTGTTGTTTGTATCGATATAATAGTATATTAACCTAAATCTCTATGTAGTCCCAGTAATATCTATGGAGGTGGGATATATATGGCGACTACTTATCCACTGCCTGATAGCTAAATGACTGTTGTTTGTATGGAGATATAATAGTATATTAACCTAAATCTCTATGAAGGAAAGGGTTAAATGACTGTTGTTTGTATGGAGATATAATAGTATATTAACCTAAATCTCTATGAAGGAAAGGGTTAAATGACTGTCGTTTGTATGGAGATATAATAGTATATTAACCTAAATCTCTATGAAGGAAAGGGTTAAATGACTGTTGTTTGTATGGAGATATAATAGTATATTAACCTAAATCTCTATGAAGGAAAGGGTTAAATGACTGTTGTTTGTATGGAGATATAATAGTATATTAACCTAAATCTCTATGAAGGAAAGGGTTAAATGACTGTCGTTTGTATGGAGATATAATAGTATATTAACCTAAATCTCTATGAAGGAAAGGGTTAAATGACTGTCGTTTGTATGGAGATATAATAGTATATTAACCTAAATCTCTATGAAGGAAAGGGTTAAATGACTGTCGTTTGTATGGAGATATAATAGTATATTAACCTAAATCTCTATGAAGGAAAGGGTTAAATGGCTGTCGTTTGTATGGAGATATAATAGTATATTAACCTAAATCTCTATGAAGGAAAGGGTTAAATGGCTGTCGTTTGTATGGAGATATAATAGTATATTAACCTAAATCTCTATGAAGGAAAGGGTTAAATGGCTGTCGTTTGTATGGAGATATAATAGTATATTAACCTAAATCTCTATGAAGGAAAGGGTTAAATGACTGTCGTTTGTATGGAGATATAATAGTATATTAACCTAAATCTCTATGAAGGAAAGGGTTAAATGACTGTCGTTTGTATGGAGATATAATAGTATATTACCTAAATCTCTATGAAGGAAAGGGTTAAATGACTGTCGTTTGTATGGAGATATAATAGTATATTAACCTAAATCTCTATGAAGGAAAGGGTTAAATGACTGTCGTTTGTATGGAGATATAATAGTATATTAACCTAAATCTCTATGAAGGAAAGGGTTAAATGACTGTCGTTTGTATGGAGATATAATAGTATATTAACCTAAATCTCTATGAAGGAAAGGGTTAAATGGCTGTCGTTTGTATGGAGATATAATAGTATATTAACCTAAATCTCTATGAAGGAAAGGGTTAAATGGCTGTCGTTTGTATGGAGATATAATAGTATATTAACCTAAATCTCTATGAAGGAAAGGGTTAAATGGCTGTCGTTTGTATGGAGATATAATAGTATATTAACCTAAATCTCTATGAAGGAAAGGGTTAAATGGCTGTCGTTTGTATGGAGATATAATAGTATATTAACCTAAATCTCTATGAAGGAAAGGGTTAAATGGCTGTCGTTTGTATGGAGATATAATAGTATATTAACCTAAATCTCTATGAAGGAAAGGGTTAAATGGCTGTCGTTTGTATGGAGATATAATAGTATATTAACCTAAATCTCTATGAAGGAAAGGGTTAAATGGCTGTCGTTTGTATGGAGATATAATAGTATATTAACCTAAATCTCTATGAAGGAAAGGGTTAAATGGCTGTCGTTTGTATGGAGATATAATAGTATATTAACCTAAATCTCTATGAAGGAAAGGGTTAAATGGCTGTCGTTTGTATGGAGATATAATAGTATATTAACCTAAATCTCTATGAAGGAAAGGGTTAAATGGCTGTCGTTTGTATGGAGATATAATAGTATATTAACCTAAATCTCTATGAAGGAAAGGGTTAAATGGCTGTCGTTTGTATGGAGATATAATAGTATATTAACCTAAATCTCTATGAAGGAAAGGGTTAAATGGCTGTCGTTTGTATGGAGATATAATAGTATATTAACCTAAATCTCTATGAAGGAAAGGGTTAAATGGCTGTCGTTTGTATGGAGATATAATAGTATATTAACCTAAATCTCTATGAAGGAAAGGGTTAAATGGCTGTCGTTTGTATGGAGATATAATAGTATATTAACCTAAATCTCTATGAAGGAAAGGGTTAAATGGCTGTCGTTTGTATGGAGATATAATAGTATATTAACCTAAATCTCTATGAAGGAAAGGGTTAAATGGCTGTCGTTTGTATGGAGATATAATAGTATATTAACCTAAATCTCTATGAAGGAAAGGGTTAAATGGCTGTCGTTTGTATGGAGATATAATAGTATATTAACCTAAATCTCTATGAAGGAAAGGGTTAAATGGCTTGTTTGTATGGAGATATAATAGTATATTAACCTAAATCTCTATGAAGGAAAGGGTTAAATGGCTGTCGTTTGTATGGAGATATAATAGTATATTAACCTAAATCTCTATGAAGGAAAGGGTTAAATGCTGGTTTGTATGGAGATATAATAGTATATTACTAAATTCTATGAAGGCTGTCGTTTGTATGGAGATATAATAGTATATTAACCTAAATCTCTATGAAGGAAAGGGTTAAATGGCTGTCGTTTGTATGGAGATATAATAGTATATTAACCTAAATCTCTATGAAGGAAAGGGTTAAATGGCTGTCGTTTGTATGGAGATATAATAGTATATTAACCTAAATCTCTATGAAGGAAAGGGTTAAATGGCTGTCGTTTGTATGGAGATATAATAGTATATTAACCTAAATCTCTATGAAGGAAAGGGTTAAATGGCTGTCGTTTGTATGGAGATATAATAGTATATTAACCTAAATCTCTATGAAGGAAAGGGTTAAATGGCTGTCGTTTGTATGGAGATATAATAGTATATTAACCTAAATCTCTATGAAGGAAAGGGTTAAATGGCTGTCGTTTGTATGGAGATATAATAGTATATTAACCTAAATCTCTATGAAGGAAAGGGTTAAATGGCTGTCGTTTGTATGGAGATATAATAGTATATTAACCTAAATCTCTATGAAGGAAAGGGTTAAATGGCTGTCGTTTGTATGGAGATATAATAGTATATTAACCTAAATCTCTATGAAGGAAAGGGTTAAATGGCTGTCGTTTGTATGGAGATATAATAGTATATTAACCTAAATCTCTATGAAGGAAAGGGTTAAATGGCTGTCGTTTGTATGGAGATATAATAGTATATTAACCTAAATCTCTATGAAGGAAAGGGTTAAATGGCTGTCGTTTGTATGGAGATATAATAGTATATTAACCTAAATCTCTATGAAGGAAAGGGTTAAATGGCTGTCGTTTGTATGGAGATATAATAGTATATTAACCTAAATCTCTATGAAGGAAAGGGTTAAATGGCTGTCGTTTGTATGGAGATATAATAGTATATTAACCTAAATCTCTATGAAGGAAAGGGTTAAATGGCTGTCGTTTGTATGGAGATATAATAGTATATTAACCTAAATCTCTATGAAGGAAAGGGTTAAATGGCTGTCGTTTGTATGGAGATATAATAGTATATTAACCTAAATCTCTATGAAGGAAAGGGTTAATGGCTGTCGTTTGTATGGAGATATAATAGTATATTAACCTAAATTCTATGAAGGAAAGGGTTAAATGACTGTCGTTTGTATGGAGATATAATAGTATATTACCTAAATCTCTATGAAGGAAAGGGTTAAATGGCTGTCGTTTGTATGGAATATAATATATATTAACCTAAATCTCTATGAAGGAAAGGGTTAAATGACTGTCGTTTGTATGGAATATAATAGTTTTTGTTTGTATGGAGATATAATAGTATATTAACCTAAATCTCTATGAAGGAAAGGGTTAAATGACTGTTGTTTGTATGGAGATATAATAGTATATTAACCTAAATCTCTATGAAGGAAAGGGTTAAATGACTGTCGTTTGTATGGAGATATAATAGTATATTAACCTAAATCTCTATGAAGGAAAGGGTTAAATGACTGTTGTTTGTATGGAGATATAATAGTATATTAACCTAAATCTCTATGAAGGAAAGGGTTAAATGACTGTTGTTTGTATGGAGATATAATAGTATATTAACCTAAATCTCTATGAAGGAAAGGGTTAAATGGCTGTCGTTTGTATGGAGATATAATAGTATATTAACCTAAATCTCTATGAAGGAAAGGGTTAAATGGCTGTCGTTTGTATGGAGATATAATAGTATATTAACCTAAATCTCTATGAAGGAAAGGGTTAAATGGCTGTCGTTTGTATGGAGATATAATAGTATATTAACCTAAATCTCTATGAAGGAAAGGGTTAAATGGCTGTCGTTTGTATGGAGATATAATAGTATATTAACCTAAATCTCTATGAAGGAAAGGGTTAAATGGCTGTTGTTTGTATGGAGATATAATAGTATATTAACCTAAATCTCTATGAAGGAATGGGTTAAATG
Source organism: Archivesica marissinica (assembly GCA_014843695.1). Classification (NCBI taxonomy): domain Eukaryota; kingdom Metazoa; phylum Mollusca; class Bivalvia; order Venerida; family Vesicomyidae; genus Archivesica; species Archivesica marissinica. The sequence goes on along the minus strand of CM026391.1, from coordinate 53,444,018 downwards.
GCTTGTTTGTATGGAGATATAATAGTATATTAACCTAAATCTCTATGAAGGAAAGGGTTAAATGACTGTTGTTTGTATGGAGATATAATAGTATATTAACCTAAATCTCTATGAAGGAAAGGGTTAAATGACTGTTGTTTGTATGGAGATATAATAGTATATTAACCTAAATCTCTATGAAAGGGTTAAATGCTGTTTTGTATGGAGATATAATAGTATATTAACCTAAATCTCTATGAAGGAAAGGGTTAAATGCTGTTGTTTGTATGGAGATATAATAGTATATTAACCTAATCTTATGAAGGAAAGGGTTAAATGGCTGTCGTTTGTATGGAGATATAATAGTATATTAACCTAAATCTCTATGAAGGAAAGGGTTAAATGACTGTTGTTTGTATGGAGATATAATAGTATATTAACCTAAATCTCTATGAAGGAAAGGGTTAAATGGTATCCATAATTATGTTTTAGAAAAGTTTTTCTTCAACTTGCACTGGTCAAACATGCAATTTATGCCTGGTCTGTTGTACATTTTATCAACCCGTCTAATATGCAAGTGCATGCCAAAATGCACAGATTTCAGGACCAAAGTAGCCTCAAGTAGGGGGATATCTTATACACATGTAGGCGAGTATGCATGGTAGGTGAGCTATGTTCAAGGTGAGCTAGTTATTGGTAAGGGTGGGTAATCTATCATCCTGGGTTTGTCGTCCGTCAATATTTTACTTCAACTGCAAATTCCTCGGAAAACACTTTTGTCAATATTGATAAATAAAATCAACAAAAGTTGCTAAAATCATTACAGTCCGAAATGGCAGCCATCTTGAAAATCTATTTTCCATTTCTCCTTCTGGTCTTGAGTATCAAAGTAAATCAGGAATACCTAACATAATTCTGTTTCCATATGACAAAATTAAAATACATTTTAGTTTATACAAATTTCTTACTTATATTTAATGACTCTCGAGACATAATTCCTGATGTAATCCATTGCCACGAGGGAGAGAGAAGAAGCAACGTGGAATTTAAATGCCTTGCGTAAGGGCACAATCGTAAAGGCTCCACCAGCGGGGCTCGAACTCTGGGCCTTTTGCACCTGAAGCGAATGCGCTATCACGACTTCACAGGTGTGGGAATCATTGAACAACTAGTAGAACGAAAATGGCTAAGATCATACCGATCTGATATTCAAAATGGCATCATCTCTCATGATTTGGAAATCTATTGTTGATGAAATTTGGTCGGCATATAAAAAATAGCAAAAATATATCCAATCCGAAAATTGAAAATTACCACAAATTTATTTTCGACTTTTCAGGAAGTGCTTTGTCATATTTTATGAAACCCGATGTTTCATTCACATACGACTTAACAATTCATTCTAAATTACCAGACCGACGCATGAATTACGTATTTATGGTAGCAGCTGAATGCTGACGCATTGACAAGTAGATTCTATGACCATAGTTACTTTGGTGCAAATGTCAATTGAGCAATTTAAGGCCTCAGGGCCAGTCCTTGTACATATACAATTATACATGCAATTTCATACTACTAACATTTTAGAAAATTTGGCTCAGAACCAGTCCTGTCGTCATGAATTTGTTTTTGTTGAAATGTCGTACATGACACTCTGCTTGCTCATCTGCCCTACACCTCCCCTCACCCCCTACACCTCCCCTCAGCCCCCCTACACCTCCCCTCACCCCCCTACACCTCCCCTCACCCCTCTACACCTCCCCTCACCCCCCTACACCTCCCCTCAATCCCTACACCTCACCCCTACACCTCGCCCTACACCTCCCTCACCCCTACACCTCGCATCACCCCCTGCACCTCCCCTCATCCCTACACCTCACCCCTACACCTCGCCCTACACCTCCCCTCACCCCTACACGCATCATCCCCCTACACCTCCCCTCATCCCTACACCTCACCCCTACACCTCACCCCTACACCTTGCCCTACACCTCGCCCTACACCCCTCCCCCCCCTCACCCCCTACACCTCCCCTCACCCCCTACACCTCCCCTCACCCCCTACACCTCCCCTACACCTCCCCTCACCCCCTACACCTCCCCTCACCCCCTACACCTCCCCTCACCCCATACACCTCCCCTACACCTCCCCTCACACCCTACACCTCCCCTCACCCCTACACATCCCCACACATCCCCTACACCTCCCCCTACACCCCCCTACACCTCCCCCTACACCTCCCCCTCACCCCCTACACCACCCCCTACACCTCCCCCTACACATCCCCTACACCTCCCCCTACACCCCCTACCATCTCCTACACCTCCCCCTACACCTCCCCTCACCCCCTACACCTTCCCCTACACCTCTCCTCACCCCCTACACCACCCCCCTCCCCCTACACCTCACCCACCCCTACACCTCACCCCTACACCTCACCACTACACCTCCCCATCCCCTCACCCCCTACACCTCCCCTCACCCCTACACCTCCCCATACACCTCCCCTCACACCCCTACACCTCCCCTACACCCCCCCTCACCCCCTACACCTCCTCTCACCTACCCACCCCCTACACCTCCCCTCCCCCACCCCTACACCTCCCCTCACCCCCTACACCTCCCCCTACACCTCACCCCTACACCTCCCCCCACCCCCTACACCTCCCCCTACACCTCACCCCTACACCTCCCCCCTACACCTCCCCTACACTCCCCTACACATCCCCTACACCTCCCCTACACCTCCCCTACACCTCCCCCTACACATCCCCTACACCTCCTCCTACACATCCCCTACACCTCCCCCTACACCTCCCCTCACCCCCTACACCTCCCCTACACCATCCCTCACCCCCTACACCTCCCCTCACCCCCTACACCTCCCCTCACCCCCTACACCTCCCCTCACCCCATACACCTCCCCTCACCTCCTACACCTCCCCTCACCCCCTACACCACCCCCTACACCTCCCCTACACCTCCCCTCACCCCCTACACCTCCCCTCACCCCCTACACCTCCTCTACACCTCCCCTACACCTCCCTCACCCCCTACACCTCCTCTACACCTCCCCTACACCTCCCCTCACCCCCTACACCTCCTCTCACCGCTACACCTCCCCTACACCTCCCCTCAAACCCCCTACATCCATGTACTTTGGCATATTGTCCTGCTAAGATGCACGTGAGCATCCCAGGGCCATCATAACCCTCTTGTTTGAATCCTTTAGTTTTATCAGTTAAGCTTGTGTGTTAATATGATTGAAATCACTTGAGTGAATAAATGAATGGTTTCCCACCAGCTAATGTGTTACGGGACAGTGATCCTCTTTTGAATTGCTAAAACAGATTTAAGAATTGTTCAAGATAATGTCAGAAACGGACAAAAAGATTGATTCTCTAAAATGCATTAACTGATTCCCTTAATAGGTTGTTTTTGACTGGCAATTTACTTCCTATTGGATATTAGGCACTCTTAATTTTTAAGCTGAAAGTAATACATGATCATACCATGTGTTTGAATTCATAAAATGAAATATTGGTATTATTGATTCTAGGTATGTGAAAATCTGATTATTAGTTACATGTATGTTTTAGTAGTTATTATTGTCATAAGAAAAGTACTGAGCATTTTTAAAATGATTCACTTGCCATCTGTGATCATTATTTTGTTTTTTATTTGTTTGTAGTTTCTCGGCAGGGATATTTTCTTGATATGTACTACCGTATGTAGTTACAGGCAGGGTATGTACTACCGTATGTAGTTACAGGCAGGGATATTTTCTTGATATGTACTATCGTATGTAGTTACAGGCAGGGTATGTACTACCGTATGTAGTTACAGGCAGGGATATTTTCTTGATATGTACTATCGAATGTAGTTACAGGCAGGGTATGTACGTATGTAGTTACAGGCAGGAATTTGTCTTCGTATGTACTACCGTATGTAGTTACAGGCAGGGATTTGTCTTGGTATGTACGTATGTAGTTACAGGCAGGAATTTGTCTTCGTATGTACTACCGTATGTAGTTACAGGCAGGGATTTGTCTTGGTATGTACGTATGTAGTTACAGGCAGGGATTTGTCTTGGTATGTACTACCGTATGTAGTTACAGGCAGTGTATGTACTACCGTATGTAGTTACAGGCAGGGATTTGTCTTGGTATGTACTACCGTATGTAGTTACAGGCAGTGATTTGTCTTGGTATGTACGTATGTAGTTACAGGCAGGGATTTGTCTTGGTATGTACTACCGTATGTAGTTACAGGCAGGGATTTGTCTTGGTATGTACTACCGTATGTAGTTACAGGCAGGGATTTGTCTTGGTATGTACTACCATATGTAGTTACAGGCAGTGATTTGTCTTGGTATGTACTACCGTATGTAGTTACAGGCAGTGATTTGTCTTTGTATGTACGTATGTAGTTACAGGCAGGGATTTGTCTTGGTATGTACGTATGTAGTTACAGGCAGGGATTTGTCTTGGTATGTACTACCGTATGTAGTTACAGGCAGGGATTTGTCTTGGTATGTACTACTGTATGTAGTTACAGGCAGTGATTTGTCTTGGTATGTACGTATGTAGTTACAGGCAGGGATTTGTCTTGGTATGTACTACCGTATGTAGTTACAGGCAGGGATTTGTCTTGGTATGTACTACCGTATGTAGTTACAGGCAGGGTTTGTTTGGTATGTACTACCGTATGTAGTTACAGGCAGGATTTGTCTTGGTATGTACTACCGTATGTAGTTACAGGCAGGGTATGTACTACCGTATGTAGTTACAGGCAGGATTTGTCTTGGTATGTACTACCGTATGTAGTTACAGGCAGGGATTTGTCTTGGTATGTACTACCGTATGTAGTTACAGGCAGTGATTTGTCTTGGTATGTACTACCGTATGTAGTTACAGGCAGGGATTTGTCTTGGTATGTACTACCGTATGTAGTTACAGGCAGGGATTTGTCTTGGTATGTACTACTGTATGTAGTTACAGGCAGTGATTTGTCTTGGTATGTACTACGTATGTAGTTACAGGCAGTGATTTGTCTTGGTATGTACTACCGTATGTAGTTACAGGCAGTGATTTGTCTTGGTATGTACTACCGTATGTAGTTACAGGCAGGGATTTGTCTTGGTATGTACTACTGTATGTAGTTACAGGCAGGGATTTGTCTTGGTATGTACTACCGTATGTAGTTACAGGCAGGGTATGTACTACCGTATGTAGTTACAGGCAGGGATTTGTCTTGGTATGTACTACCGTATGTAGTTACAGGCAGGGATTTGTCTTGGTATGTACTACCGTATGTAGTTACAGGCAGGGATTTGTCTTGGTATGTACTACCGTATGTAGTTACAGGCAGGGATTTGTCTTGGTATGTACTACCGTATGTAGTTACAGGCAGGGATTTGTCTTGGTATGTACTACCGTATGTAGTTACAGGCAGGGATTTGTCTTGGTATGTACTACCGTATGTAGTTACAGGCAGGGATTTGTCTTGGTATGTACTACCGTATGTAGTTACAGGCAGGGTATGTACTACCGTATGTAGTTACAGGCAGGGATTTGTCTTGGTATGTACTACCGTATGTAGTTACAGGCAGGGATTTGTCTTGGTATGTACTACCGTATGTAGTTACAGGCAGGGTATGTACTACCGTATGTAGTTACAGGCAGGGATTTGTCTTGGTATGTACTACCGTATGTAGTTACAGGCAGGGATTTGTCTTGGTATGTACTACCGTATGTAGTTACAGGCAGGGATTTGTCTTGGTATGTACTACCGTATGTAGTTACAGGCAGTGATTTGTCTTGGTATGTACTACCGTATGTAGTTACAGGCAGTGATTTGTCTTGGTATGTACTACCGTATGTAGTTACAGGCAGTGATTTGTCTTGGTATGTACTACCGTATGTAGTTACAGGCAGGGATTTGTCTTGGTATGTACTACCGTATGTAGTTACAGGCAGGGATTTGTCTTGGTATGTACTACCGTATGTAGTTACAGGCAGGGTATGTACTACCGTATGTAGTTACAGGCAGTGATTTGTCTTGGTATGTACTACCGTATGTAGTTACAGGCAGGGTATGTACTACCGTATGTAGTTACAGGCAGGGATTTGTCTTGGTATGTACTACCGTATGTAGTTACAGGCAGGGATTTGTCTTGGTATGTACTACCGTATGTAGTTACAGGCAGGGTATGTACTACTGTATGTAGTTACAGGCAGGGATTTGTCTTGGTATGTACTACCGTATGTAGTTACAGGCAGGGTATGTACTACCGTATGTAGTTACAGGCAGGGATTTGTCTTGGTATGTACTACCGTATGTAGTTACAGGCAGGGTATGTACTACCAACGTATGTAGTTACAGGCAGGGATTTGTCTTGGTATGTACTACCGTATGTAGTTACAGGCAGGGATTTGTCTTGGTATGTACTACCGTATGTAGTTACAGGCAGGGTATGTACTACTGTATGTAGTTACAGGCAGGGATTTGTCTTGGTATGTACTACCGTATGTAGTTACAGGCAGGGTATGTACTACCGTATGTAGTTACAGGCAGGGATTTGTCTTGGTATGTACTACCGTATGTAGTTACAGGCAGGGATTTGTCTTGGTATGTACTACCGTATGTAGTTACAGGCAGGGATTTGTCTTGGTATGTACTACCGTATGTAGTTACAGGCAGTGATTTGTCTTGGTATGTACGTATGTAGTTACAGGCAGTGATTTGTCTTGGTATGTACTACCGTATGTAGTTACAGGCAGGGATTTGTCTTGGTATGTACTACGTATGTAGTTACAGGCAGGGATTTGTCTTGGTATGTACTACCGTATGTAGTTACAGGCAGGGATTTGTCTTGGTATGTACTACCGTATGTAGTTACAGGCAGGGTATGTACTACCGTATGTAGTTACAGGCAGTGATTTGTCTTGGTATGTACTACCGTATGTAGTTACAGGCAGGGATTTGTCTTGGTATGTACGTATGTAGTTACAGGCAGGGATTTGTCTTGGTATGTACGTATGTAGTTACAGGCAGTGATTTGTCTTGGTATGTACTACCGTATGTAGTTACAGGCAGGGATTTGTCTTGGTATGTACTACCGTATGTAGTTACAGGCAGGGATTTGTCTTGGTATGTACTACCGTATGTAGTTACAGGCAGGGATTTGTCTTGGTATGTACTACCGTATGTAGTTACAGGCAGGGATTTGTCTTGGTATGTACTACCGTATGTAGTTACAGGCAGGGTATGTACTACCGTATGTAGTTACAGGCAGTGATTTGTCTTGATATGTACTACCGTATGTAGTTACAGACAGTGATTTGTCTTGGTATGTACTACCGTATGTAGTTACATGCAGGGATTTGTCTTGGTATGTACCTATGTAGTTACAGGCAGGGATTTGTCTTGGTATGTAGTTACAGGCAGGGATTTGTCTTGGTATGTAGTTACAGGCAGGGATTTGTCTTGGTATGTACTACCGTATGTAGTTACAGGCAGGGATTTGTCTTGGTATGTAGTTACAGGCAGTGATTTGTCTTGGTATGTACTACCGTATGTAGTTACAGGCAGGGTTTTGTCTTGGTATGTACGTATGTAGTTACAGGCAGTGATTTGTCTTGGTATGTACTACTGTATGTAGTTACAGGCAGGGATTTGTCTTGGTATGTACTACCATATGTAGTTACAGGCAGGGATTTGTCTTGGTATGTACTACGGTCACCGTATGTAGTTACAGGCAGTGATTTGTCTTGGTATGTACTACCGTATGTAGTTACAGGCAGGGATTTGTCTTGGTATGTACTACCGTATGTAGTTACAGGCAGGGATTTGTCTTGGTATGTACTACCGTATGTAGTTACAGGCAGTGATTTGTCTTGGTATGTACGTATGTAGTTACAGGCAGGGATTTGTCTTGGTATGTACTACCGTATGTAGTTACAGGCAGGGATTTGTCTTGGTATGTACGTATGTAGTTACAGGCAGGGATTTGTCTTGGTATGTACTACCGTATGTAGTTACAGGCAGTGATTTGTCTTGGTATGTACTACCGTATGTAGTTACAGGCAGGGATTTGTCTTGGTATGTACGTATGTAGTTACAGGCAGTGATTTGTCTTGGTATGTACGTATGTAGTTACAGGCAGGGATTTGTCTTGGTATGTACTACCGTATGTAGTTACAGGCAGGGATTTGTCTTGGTATGTACTACCGTATGTAGTTACAGGCAGTGATTTGTCTTGGTATGTACGTATGTAGTTACAGGCAGTGATTTGTCTTGGTATGTATGTATGTAGTTACAGGCAGGGATTTGTCTTGGTATGTACTACCGTATGTAGTTACAGGCAGTGATTTGTCTTGGTATGTACTACCGTATGTAGTTACAGGCAGTGATTTGTCTTGGTATGTACTACCGTATGTAGTTACAGGCAGTGATTTGTCTTGGTATGTACTACCGTATGTAGTTACAGGCAGGGATTTGTCTTGGTATGTACTACCGTATGTAGTTACAGGCAGTGATTTGTCTTGGTATGTACTACCGTATGTAGTTACAGGCAGTGATTTGTCTTGGTATGTACTACTGTATGTTGTTACAGGCAGGGATTTGTCTTGGTATGTACATATGTAGTTACAGGCAGTGATTTGTCTTGATATGTACTACCGTATGTAGTTACAGACATGGATTTGTCTTGATATGTACTACTGTATGTAGTTACAGGCAGTGATTTGTCTTGGTTTGCAGTTTGTTAGAATGTATATATTCAGTTCTCAGGCTATGGTTGAACTATCTGCACATTTGATTTTTGATAGAGTTATCCCTCTTTGAAGATTTTAGGGAACAAAGAATGTCCAGACTAGATAAATCCCTGGTCAGATTTCAGCAATACTTGCAGAGAATGATTGGTACCAGGACTGGTTGTACAATGATCACAGTACCAGGACTGGTTGTACAATGATCACAGTACCAGGACTGGTTGTACAATGATCACAGTACCAGGACTGGTTGTACAATGATCACAGTACCAGGACTAGTTGTACAATGATCACAGTACCAGGACTGGTTGTACAATGATCACAGTACCAGGACTGGTTGTACAATGATCACAGTACCAGGACTAGTTGTACAATGATCACACTACCAGGACTGGTTGTACAATGATCAGTACCTGTCCTTTGAACATATTTATAGTTTATAGCAAATAACACATAAACAAAATACAATGGAAATACATGGATACATTTTCAGAAAAGCATACAGTCAAACCTGTCTTAAGCAGCCAGTCAAGGGAATCACAGAAAGTGGCTGCTTAGCACAGGTGGCTGCTTAATAGAGGGTAAATTATTGTACAATAAACAACATATTGGGAATCTGGAAACCTGTTGCTTAATACAAGTTGGTTGCTTAATGGAGGTAACCACTAATGCAGCTTTGACTGTATACATTGTTTTCGTTTCTAACGAATGCTGTTAATTTCTTGCTCAATTTGTGTAATATATAAATTTGCAGAAATTAGTTTTGAAATATTTTCCTTATTAGTCTCTGTAAATAAGGTAATAAACCTTTATTTAGTATGCCAATGTAATAATAGCTTTTAGCATATTATACTCTTTAACCCTTTCCATAGAGATTTAGGTTAATATACTATTATATCTCCATATAAACGACAGCATTTAGATATCATGCAGTGGATAAGTACTCGCCATATCTATCCCATCTCCATAGATATTACTGGGACTACATGAGATTCTGGCCTTTATTATAAACATTGGTTTGTAATGGCGTCAAGAGGTGCTTCTATGAGTGACCCTTTGCTTGCCGAGTAAATAAAATCACATTTGCAAATAACATAGATTATTTGCTATTCAGCCCAAGCTCCACTATCCGAAATTATTCCAAATAGCAAACAGCATAGAGCCTGATCAGATGGCCGTCCGATCTGGCTCTATGCTGTTTTGCAAAAGTGATTTTATCTGCCTCTAGCGTGCAAAGGGTTAATGATACATGTACATGGGAAGACTGCTTTATTTTGTGGAAATTTTCTAGTTGGATGTAAAATGAGATTTGAAACCACAATGTTCTGTCCTGTTCTGTTGCATGATAACCAATGGCTGATGATATGTCACTGTCAAAATAACCAACCAGACATCTTAGTTTTGTGTACAATCAACATTAGTAGCTATTATGTATTTCAGAAATTTATGATTTGCTAACTTTTAACTTTTGACAGTTGTCCGGGGAGTTTACAAGCGTAACAGTAAGTGTTCCTTTTGTATTCTAAGGTTGTCCGAAATAAATTCCTTGTTTCACATCAGTCTATTCAATAGTTTAAACAAAAATAACAATAGTAAGGAAAGTAATTCCTAGAAGCACAATTTCGGCATGATTATTTATCATATTAAAAATGTTATCTGCATTATAAAACATTGTTAAATAAAAAGAATTTTGAAGAAACTGTTCAATCTCTTATTGACAATGTGAATCTCTTATTGACAATGTGTTGACAGTATTAATTACAAAACCTGATGTCAAACATGTAACTTATTTGGGACATCCACATCTTTGGATGGACCTGATGCATCATGGGTGTTGTTTTTAATTTACCATCCTAGTTCTACTAAAAAATTTCCCCAAAGTTTCATTAAAATACATGTGTGATCTCAATCGGGAGTTAACATTTAAAGTTTCTTCAAATAAAAATATAATTCATATGCAAATTTATCCTATGTGTTACGTTTATTTATCGTCGCTACCGGTTGCCCATATGAGTGACGGTTGCCCATATGAGTGACGGTTGCCCATATGAGTGACGGTTGCCCATATGAGTGACGGTTGCCCATATGAGTGACGGTTGCCCATATGAGTGACGGTTGCCCATATGAGTGACGGTTGCCCATATGAGTGACGGTTGCCCATATGAGCGACACCTCCTGAAGAGATTAGTCATTTTAGATTTTTGGAGGATAGTGCAATGATACAGACCCATTCCATAGTCTCCTCTGGTTCTTTTATGTGCCGTTGTACAGCACCGACACGAGACCTTGGTTTAATGTCCCATCTGAAAGACTGTTAATTTTATTAGGGTCAGACAGAGGATCGAACCTGCGATCCCTGGATTACCACTGGACTACAGATCCGTCTGTCAGTTTATCCTATTGTCAACTTACCACCATTTATAAAGTTATTGGTGATTTTTGAAATAAATATCTATAAAGGGAGATAATAAACATACTACAAGATGATAATCGCACGTCCTCTCCTTGGAATAGTGATACACACAGAAGTGTGTGACACATTCCAAGTAAAGGCACTATATGAGGCAATACCTCTTTCAACGCCAAGTAAATTTAGAGCATGTGCAAACAACATAGATCCAGGTCAGCCACAGCGTAACACCGCGTCTGATCAGGATCTATGTTATTTGCTATGCAGACAGGTACTTAAGCTCCACTGTCTGAAGAGTAATCAGTATATATCCTGATCAGATGGCATGTTCTGTTCTGACTGATCGGGTTCTCTGCTTTTTGCAAAGTCTCTTTTATACAACATTGGCGGTGAAAGTGTTAATTGAAATTTATTTTTCTTGCTATGAGAAAAATAGATATGCATACTGTGTTTGCCTCCGTAGACAACCATCCCCCTATGAGCACCTTCTACATATCTTTATGCCCCACAGACGAGTTTTGCACTGCACGACCATCAATCACAGTGCCTATCCCTTGCAAATATTGCACCCAGTAAATTAAGCGATTGGGTCTAAATTAAGCGATTGGGTCGAAACTTTATTCAAGTACGAGTATTCATCTGAATGGGACAATGTGTCATGTACAACTCCCACATTCAAGGTCAAGGTAACATTAAAGGTCATAAAGGTCATATTTCAAATGTTGGCAAACATAGTGCAAGTAATGAAGGAAATGTGTTCATATTCCACACAAGTCTTATACAAACAACTTCCTACACCATACCTCCATCTTCAAAGTTGCATGATGACAGATCACTCATTTGTCTGTGCCATAATCTTTATAAAGCATTTCTATTTATCTAAACTATTGTTTCTACCCATTAATATTGGTTAGTTATGCAATATACATGTTACAAATAAACACAGTGTTCCAATTGCCTGGCATTGATTTATTTTATTTGTTTGATCTTTATACTAATATTGTTCTTAATAAATTAACCCCAAATCATATTTTGCACTTTTGCTCTCAGTCCAAAGAATGCATGTGTGAAGCGTTTGCTTCTAGTTAAATAATGCATAGGGGAGGAATTTACTCATAGTTTAAGAAAAATGCATGGGGACGGGTTTGCTCTATGTCAAAGAATGCATGGGGACGGGTTTGCTCTATGTCAAAGAATGCATGGGGACGGGTTTGCTCTAAGTTCAGGGGAAGGGTTTGCTCTAAGTTCAAAGAATGCATGGGGACGGGTTTGCTCTAAGTTCAGGGGACGGGTTTGCTCTAAGTTCAAAGAATGCATGGGGAATGGGTTTGCTCTAAGTTCAAAGAATGCATGGGGACGGGTTTGCTCTAAGTTCAAAGAATGCATGGGGATGGGTTTGCTCTAAGTTCAAAGAATGCATGGGGATGGGTTTGCTCTAAGTTCAAAGAATGCATGGGGACGGGTTTGCTCTAAGTTCAAAGATGCATGGGGACGGGTTTGCTCTAAGTTCAAAGAATGCATGGGGACGGGTTTGCTCTAAGTTCAAAGAATGCATGGGGACGGGTTTGCTCTAAGTTCAAAGAATGCATGGGGATGGGTTTGCTCTAAGTTCAAAGAATGCATGGGGACGGGTTTGCTCTAAGTTCAAAGAATGCATGGGATGGGTTTGCTCTAAGTTCAAAGAATGCATGGGGATGGGTTTGCTCTAAGTTCAAAGAATGCATGGGGATGGGTTTGCTCTAAGTTCAAAGAATGCATGGGGACGGGTTTGCTCTAAGTTCAAAGAATGCATGGGGACGGGTTTGCTCTAAGTTCAAAGAATGCATGGGGATGGGTTTGCTCTAAGTTCAAAGAATGCATGGGGATGGGTTTGCTCTAAGTTCAAAGAATGCATGGGGACGGGTTTGCTCTAAGTTCAAAGAATGCATGGGGATGGGTTTGCTCTAAGTTCAAAGAATGCATGGGGACGGGTTTGCTCTAAGTTCAAAGAATGCATGGGGATGGGTTTGCTCTAAGTTCAAAGAATGCATGGGGACGGGTTTGCTCTAAGTTCAAAGAATGCATGGGGACGGGTTTGCTCTAAGTTCAAAGAATGCATGGGGATGGGTTTGCTCTAAGTTCAAAGAATGCATGGGGATGGGTTTGCTCTAAGTTCAAAGAATGCATGGGGATGGGTTTGCTCTAAGTTCAAAGAATGCATGGGGATGGGTTTGCTCTAAGTTCAAAGAATACATGGGGAAGGGTTATCTCTCAATCGAAAGAATGCATGGGGATGGGTTTGCTCTATGTCAAAGAATGCATGGGGATGGGTTTGCGCTATGTCAAAGAATGCATGGGGAATGGGTTTGCTCTAAGTTCAAAGAATGCATGGGGAATGGGTTTGCTCTATGTCAAAGAATGCATGGGGATGTGTTTGCTCTAAGTTCAAAGAATGCATGGGGAATGGGTTTGCTACAAGATCAATACATGGAGAAGGGTTATCTCTCTATTGAAAGAATGCATGGGGATGGGTTTGCTCTAAGTGCAAAGAATACATGGGGATGGGTTTACTCTATGTCAAAGAATGCATGGGGATGTGTTTGCTCTAAGTGCAAAGAATGCATGGGGAATGGGTTTGCTATAAGATCAATACATGGAGAAGGGTTATCTCTCAATTGAAAGAATGCATGGGGATGGGTTTGCTCTATGTCAAAGAATGCATGGGGATGGGTTTGCTCTAAGTTCAAAGAATGCATGGGGAATGGGTTTGCTATAAGATCAATACATGGGGAAGGGTTATCTCTCAATCGAAAGAATGCATGGGGATGGGTTTGCTCTATGTCAAAGAATGCATGGGGATGGGTTTGCTCTAAGTTCAAAGAATGCATGGGGAATGGGTTTGCTATAAGATCAATACATGGGGAAGGGTTATCTCTCAATCGAAAGAATGCATGGGGATGGGTTTGCTCTAAGTTCAAAGAATGCATGGGGAATGGGTTTGCTCTAAGTTCAAAGAATGCATGGGGAATGGGTTTGCTATAAGATCAATACATGGGGAAGGGTTATCTCTCAATTGAAAGAATGCATGGGGATGGGTTTGCTCTAAGTGCAAAGAATGCATGGGGATGGGTTTACTCTATGTCAAAGAATGCATGGGGATTGGGTTTGCTCTATGTCAAAGAATGCATGGGGATGGGTTTGCTCTAAATTCAAAGACTGCATGGGGAATGGGTTTGTTCAAAGAATAAGTATAAAAAGGGCTATTGTACTCTGTACTTGGGCTGTGAAGTGTAAAAAGGGCTATTGTACTCTGTACCTGGGCTGTGAAATATAAAAACGGCTATTGTACTCTGTACTTGGGCTGTGAAGTATAAAAAGGGCTATTGTACTATGTACTTTGGCTGTGAAATATAAAAAGGGCTATTGTACTCTGTACTTTGGCTGTGAAGTATAAAAAGGGCTATTGTACTCTGTACTTGGGGTGTGAAGTATAAAAAGGGCTATTGCACTCTGTACTTTGGCTGTGAAGTATAAAAAGGGCTATTGTACTCTGTACTTTGGCTGTGAAATATAAAAAGGGCTATTGCACTCTGTACTTTGGCTGTGAAATATAAAATGGCTATTGTACTCTGTACTTGGGCTGTGAAGTGTAAAAAGGGCTATTGTACTCTGTACTTTGGCTGTGAAGTATAAAAAGGGCTATTGTACTCTGTACTTGGGATGTGAAGTATATAAAGGGCAATTGTACTCTGTACTTGGGATGTGAAGTATAAAAAGGGCTATTGTACTCTGTACTTGGGATGTGAAGTGTAAAAAGGGCTATTGCACTCTGTACTTGGGATGTGAAGTATAAAAAGGGCTATTGCACTCTGTACTTGGGATGTGAAGTATAAAAAGGGCTATTGTACTCTGTACTTGGGCTGTGAAGTGTAAAAAGGGCTATTGTACTCTGTACTTGGGCTGTGAAGTGTAAAAGGGCTATTGTACTCTGCACTTTGGCTGTGAAGTATAAAAAGGGCTATTGTACTCTGTACTTGGGGTGTGAAGTATAAAAAGGGCTATTGCACTCTGTACTTTGGCTGTGAAGTATAAAAAGGGCTATTGTACTCTGTACTTTGGCTGTGAAATATAAAAAGGGCTATTGCACTCTGTACTTTGGCTGTGAAATATAAAACGGCTATTGTACTCTGTACTTGGGATGTGAAGTATAAAAAGGGCAATTGTACTCTGTACTTGGGATGTGAAGTATAAAAAGGGCTATTGTACTCTGTACTTGGGATGTGAAGTGTAAAAAGGGCTATTGCACTCTGTACTTGGGATGTGAAGTATAAAAAGGGCTATTGCACTCTGTACTTGGGATGTGAAGTATAAAAAGGGCTATTGTACTCTGTACTTGGGATGTGAAGTGTAAAAAGGGCTATTGCACTCTGTACTTGGGATGTGAAGTATAAAAAGGGCTATTGCACTCTGTACTTGGGATGTGAAGTATAAAAAGGGCTATTGTACTCTGTACTTGGGCTGTGAAGTGTAAAAAGGGCTATTGTACTCTGTACTTGGGCTGTGAAGTGTAAAAGGGCTATTGTACTCTGCACTTTGGCTGTGAAGTATAAAAAGGGCTATTGTACTCTGTACTTGGGGTGTGAAGTATAAAAAGGGCTATTGCACTCTGTACTTTGGCTGTGAAATATAAAAAGGGCTATTGCACTCTGTACTTTGGCTGTGAAATATAAAACGGCTATTGTACTCTGTACTTGGGCTGTGAAGTGTAAAAAGGGCTATTGTACTCTGTACTTCGGCTGTGAAGTATAAAAAGGGCTATTGTACTCTGTACTTGGGATGTGAAGTATAAAAAGGGCAATTGTACTCTGTACTTGGGATGTGAAGTATAAAAAGGGCTATTGTACTCTGTACTTGGGATGTGAAGTGTAAAAAGGGCTATTGCACTCTGTACTTGGGATGTGAAGTATAAAAAGGGCTATTGCACTCTGTACTTGGGATGTGAAGTATAAAAAGGGCTATTGTACTCTGTACTTTGGCTGTGAAATATAAAAAGGGCTATTGTACTCTGTACTGTGGCTGTGAAGTGTAAAAAGGGCTATTGTACTCTGTACTTGGGATGTGAAGTATAAAAAGGGCTATTGTACTCTGTACTTGGGCTGTGAAGTGTAAAAAGGGCTATTGTACTCTGTACTTGGGCTGTGAAGTGTAAAAAGGGCTATTGTACTCTGTACTTGGGCTGTGAAGTGTAAAAAGGGCTATTGTACTCTGTACTTGGGATGTGAAGTATAAAAAGGGCTATTGTACTCTGTACTTGGGCTGTGAAGTGTAAAAAGGGCTATTGTACTCTGTACTTGGGCTGTGAAGTGTAAAAAGGGCTATTGTACTCTGTACTTGGGCTGTGAAGTGTAAAAAGGGCTATTGTACTCTGTACTTGGGATGTGAAGTATAAAAAGGGCTATTTGTACTCTGGTTGTGAAGTATAAAGATGCTGATAGTTTCCTGTACAAACCAAAACACACCTCCGACAAACTATTTGAATAAAAAAAAATCCAGGGGTAACACCCCCACCGCCCCACCCCAGACCTATCTAGAACCGGACCTGCACATCATTTTCAGCCCCTGACTACTAACTTGATATTTATTACAGGTTTATAACAGATGCAGTGGTTGTATGCTTCTGATAAGTTTGTATAGCTGATACTTACCATAAATATCTTACCTTTGATATAATTATCTTTCTTTGGGTACTTTGAAAGGATCAGTAGTGTCTTGTTATACTGATAAAACTATTTTTGTGATTATGTTAAATATTCCATGATAGCATGGATAATTAACTACTGGGAAAATAAGAGATGCTTTATTGGTATATGTCACAGAATGATCACTATTTGAAGAATGTATCGTATGTATCGTGTTTAAACCCTTTTAACATAATGTATTTGTGTTTTGTGTTGAGAGGAAGGTTAATGTAAAATAAGTGATTACATATTATTTACGCTCTTCTGCAATCAATGTTGAAATGACGTAAACGGAAGGTGACACTAACAACATGTACTTTTGGTTATTATTCAAATTCTAACAATTGGAAACCTGATTGTGTTGGTGTTTCAAGGACTTATCGTGTTTGGTACAGTTTTGTACCAGTAATTGATTTTATAAATTAATCAGTAAGGGACAAACTAATCAGGAAGTAAGTAATCAGGACCTTTATTGTTCGTTTGAATGTTGGTTGAAAAGTAAACATACCTCATTTTTATACTTTATTAAAAAGTTCACTTTAAGATTTGTTCCTTTAAGGCCATATGATAATTATGTGTTTTGTGTTGAGAGGAAGGTTAATGTAAATAAGTGATTACATATTATTTACGCTCTTCTGCAATCAATGTTGAAATGACGTAAACGGAAGGTGACACTAACAACATGTACTTTTGGTTATTATTCAAATTCTAACAATTGGAAACCTGATTGTGTTGGTGTTTCAAGGACTTATCGTGTTTGGTACAGTTTTGTACCAGTAATTGATTTTATAAATTAATCAGTAAGGGACAAACTAATCAGGAAGTAAGTAATCAGGACCTTTATTGTTCGTTTGAATGTTGGTTGAAAAGTAAACATACCTCATTTTTATACTTTATTAAAAAGTTCACTTTAAGATTTGTTCCTTTAAGTACACATATAATTATGTACATGATCTATGTCAATAACAAAATACAGTTTATACAAATTTATTTTAGCTTGATTGCGAAACAAGTTGTTACAACAATGAATCACTCTCGAGACCTCATTCCTGATGGAATCCATCGCCATGAGGGAGAGAGAAGAGGCAACATGGAATTTAAATGCCTTGCCTAAGGGCACAATCGTAATTGCTCCAGTGAGGCTCGAACTCCGGACCTTTCGCAACTGAATGAGTACGCAATGAGTACGCTACGACTGCGCTATGACAACTTACAGTTTATAGAATATTTTTTTCATTAATTTTTTTTATTTTAATCCTATTTTATTGCCAATGATCTCGGTATAACATACAAACTATTGTACGGTACAAGATATATCATAAGATACTTGTATGTCGTTTATCCCCTGAAAGTGATGGAAATAAAACTATGTTTGTGGGGAGGTCGTGACAACTAACTGCTGACTAATGACAATAAACTTGGTGATTAACCCTTTGCCTGCTGAGTAAATAAAATCACATGTGCAAACAACATAGATCCAGATCAGCCGCGGCGTAGCGCCGCGTCTGATCAGGATCCATGTTGTTTGCTATTCAGCCAAGTGTTTTAGCTCCACTATCCGAATAGCAAACAGCATAGAGCCTGATCAGACGGCACGTTCTGTGCCGTCTGATCTGGCTCTATGCTGTTTGCAAAGGTGATTGTATCTGCCGCTAGCGTGCAAAGAGTTAAGGATGCAAATTATTATCATTTAGTATAATAGTTAGACATACACTTGTGGTCAGAAGGACAGTTTACAAGACGCAAATGGAAGATAAACAGCTTTAGCAAAAGTGGTGTTCATGAATATAAATTGTCTGTTTTAACTTCCTATTTTGAAATACACACATGTACATTCTATACATAAACATGCACATTGTATACAGGAGATATGGGGGGAAATGGTTGGATATTAACACGCATACATGGTAAAACTTCACTTTTATTGTACGTAGTTATAAACCAACATGGTTCACTAATTGTTATTACTAAATATTACAATTATTATGCCAAGTACTAATTGTTTTGAATGAAGACTAATTGCTTATTGTTACCAGAGAGTTGACATTATATAAACTTTGGTTTATAGTGTTGAGGCTATGACTCATAGTTTATTGTAATATTAACTTTGGGTTACCATGTGCAAAGTTTGTGGATAGCTCTTTTAATTGGCTTACCTAAAAATGATATTTATAATTGAGCTTTCTTTCAAGATATGTATTTGGTACCCTGCTCTGTTTGCATATTTAACTTGTGTACTGTGTTCTGTTTGGATATTTATCTGGTACCCCGCTCTGTATGGATATTTAACTTGAACCCTGCTCTGTTTGGATATTTAACTGGAACCCTGCTCTGTTTGGATATTTAACTGGAACCCTGCTCTGTTTGGATATTTAACTGGAACCCTGCTCTGTTTGGATATTTATCTTGTACCCTGCTCTATTTGGATATTTATCTTGTACCCTGCTCTGTTTGGATATTTATCTTGTACCCTGTGCTCTGTTTGGATATTTAACTGGAACCCTGCTCTGTTTGGATATTTATCTGGTACCCTGCTCTGTTTGGATATTTAACTGGAACCCTGCTCTGTTTGGATATTTATCTGGTACCCTGCTCTGTTTGCATATTTAACTTGTGTACTGTGTTCTGTTTGGATATTTATCTGGTACCCTGCTCTGTTTGGATATTTAACTTGTCTACTGTGTTCTGTTTGATATTTATCTGGTACCCTGCTCTGTTTGGATATTAACTGGTACCCTGCTCTGTTTGGATATTTATCTGGTACCCTGCTCTGTTTGGATATTTATCTGGTACCCTGCTCTGTTTGGATATTTATCTGTACCCTGCTCTGTTTGGATATTTATCTGGTACCCTGCTCGTGGATATTATCTGGTACCCTGCTCTGTTTGGATATTTATCTGGTACCCTGCTCTGTTTGGATATTTATCTGGTACCCTGCTCTGTTTGGATATTTAACTTGTCTACTGTGTTCTGTTTGCTCTGTTTGGATATTTATCTGGTACCCTGCTCTGTTTGGATATTTAACTGGAACCCTGCTCTGTTTGGATATTTATCTGGTACCCTGCTCTGTTTGGATATTTAACTTGTGTACTGTGTTCTGTTTGGATATTTAACTGGAACCCTGCTCTGTTTGGATATTTATCTGGTACCCTGCTCTGTTTGGATATTTATCTTGTACCCTGCTCTGTTTAGATATTTATCTGGTACCCTGCTCTGTTTGGATATTTAACTGGAACCCTGCTCTGTTTGGATATTTATCTGGTACCCTGCTCTGTTTGGATATTTATCTTGTACCCTGCTCTGTTTGGATATTTATCTGGTACCCTGCTCTGTTTGGATATTTATATTGTACCCTGCTCTGTTTGGATATTTATCTTGTGTACTGTGTTCTGTTTGGATATTTATCTGGTACCCTGCTCTGTTTGGATATTTAACTGGAACCCTGCTCTGTTTGGATATTTATCTGGTACCCTGCTCTGTTTGCATATTTAACTTGTCTACTGTGTTCTGTTTGGATATTTATCTGGTACCCTGCTCTGTTTGCATATTTAACTTGTCTACTGTGTTCTGTTTGCATATTTATCTGGTACCCTGCTCTGTTTGCATATTTAACTTGTCTACTGTGTTCTGTTTGGATATTTATCTGGTACCCTGCTCTGTTTGGATATTTATCTGTACTGTCTGTTTGGATATTTATCTGGTACCCTGCTCTGTTTGGATATATATTTATCTGGTACCCTGCTCTGTTTGGATATTTATCTTGTGTACTGTGTTCTGTTTGGATATTTATCTGGTACCCTGCTCTGTTTGGATATTTAACTGGAACCCTGCTCTGTTTGGATATTTATCTGGTACCCTGCTCTGTTTGGATATTTATCTTGTACCCTGCTCTGTTTGGATATTTATCTGGTACCCTGCTCTGTTTGGATATTTATCTGGTACCCTGCTCTGTTTGGATATTTAACTTGTACTGTGTTCTGTTTGATATTTATCTGGTACCCTGCTCTGTTTGGATATTTAACTTGTACTGTGTTCTGTTTTAATCTGGTACCCTGCTCTGTTTGGATATTTACTGGTACCCTGCTCTGTTTGGATTTACTGGTCTTGTTGTTTTAATTTATCTGGTACCCTGCTCTGTTGGATATTTATCTGTCCCTGCTCTGTTTGGTATATTTATCTGGTACCCTGCTCTGTTTGGATATTTATCTTGTGTACTGTGTTCTGTTTGAATATTTATCTGGTACCCTGCTCTGTTTGGATATTTAACTGGTACTGTGCTGTTTGGATATTTATCTGGTACCCTGCTCTGTTTGGATATTTAACTGGAACCCTGCTCTGTTTGGATATTTATCTGGTACCCTGCTCTGTTTGGATATTTATCTGGTACCCTGCTCTGTTTGGATATTTATCTTGTACCCTGCTCTGTTTGGATATTTATCTGGTACCCTGCTCTGTTTGGATATTTATCTTGTACCCTGCTCTGTTTGGATATTTATCTGGTACCCTGCTCTGTTTGGATATTTATCTGGTACCCTGCTCTGTTTGGATATTTATCTTGTACCCTGCTCTGTTTGGATATTTATCTTGTACCCTGCTCTGTTTGGATATTTATCTTGTACCCTGCTCTGTTTGGATATTTATCTGGTACCCTGCTCTGTTTGGATATTTAACTGGAACCCTGCTCTGTTTGGATATTTATCTTGTACCCTGCTCTGTTTGGATATTTAACTGGAACCCTGCTCTGTTTGGATATTTATCTGGTACCCTGCTCTGTTTGCATATTTAACTTGTGTACTGTGTTCTGTTTGCATATTTATCTGGTACCCTGCTCTGTTTGCATATTTAACTTGTCTACTGTGTTCTGTTTGCATATTTATCTGGTACCCTGCTCTGTTTGCATATTTAACTTGTCTACTGTGTTATGTTTTAATATTTATCTGGTACCCTGCTCTGTTTGCATATTTAACTTGTGTACTGTGTTCTGTTTGGATATTTATCTGGTACCCTGCTCTGTTTGGATATTTAACTGGAACCCTGCTCTGTTTGGATATTTATCTGGTACCCTGCTCTGTTTGGATATTTAACTGGTGTACTGTGTTCTATTTGGATATTTAACTTGAACCCTGCTCTGTTTGGATATTTAATTTGAACCCTGCATTTTTCGCTTTTATGACTTTTTGTCCGTCATCAACATTTTGCTTCAAATGACATCTCCTGAACCACTGATCCAATTATCATGAATCTGCATAGCAACCAATGATTGCTCAAATTAGGTCTTAAAACTAGGTCACTAATTCTCCTACTAGCATGCATGTGGAGCATTATTAACCCATTCACCACTAAGTAACTGACATGGACTGGTGCATGATATTATTAGACCAATAAATTAATAAGAAAATTACATTTGGACCAGTTCATTTATCAAAATGGGTAATTTTTGTCTAAAAATAGTAATATTACCAGCAAAAAGTGCAGATCCTGATGAGACGGCTCGTGACGAGCCGTCTCATCTGGATCTACCCTTTTTGTAAGCCAATTTAGAGGCCTGTGGTGTTGAAAGGGTTAAATGATAGTCTCTGAAGTCATATCGGTTTGTCAAATAACATGGTTGCCAGTGGGTGGGGAATTTTTTGCTCTATTTCCTATAGAATTATATAGTAAATATTTAAGTATCTTCTTCTCATAAACCAAACTGAGCAATCTTTGATATTTGGCATGAAGCATTACATAGTGGACTTCCACAGTACTGAGTAGGGCGGGGTCACATAATTAATATAGACTTATGCAGCAAATCTCTTTAAAAATCTTCTCAGAAGCAACAATGCTCAGAGCATTGATTTTGCATGAGGCATCTCCTAGTGGACCATTACTAAGTTTGGTTTGTTCAAATGGTGATCCTTGTGTCATAGTTGACCCCACTGTGGGGGTCGCATAATTTACATTGGTTTATATAGTAAAACTCTTTAAAACTCATCTTCTCAGAAACCACAATGCCCACAGAACTTTGATATTTTTCAATGTACAGTCAACACTGTATTATGGTTACCTCTACATGTATTAAGCAATATATGTTTTTGTAGCCCTTCCAAATTTCCAACTGGGGTGGGCGGTTCTGGGTCTTCATGTATGGCTGGCTTGTTCTGATTATCTTTGTACCCATATTCGGCACTGCACTCAATAATGTGGGTTTGGACATATCAATGTAAATAGTCAAGGCTCTATCAGAGGATTAATAGCTGGAATAGACATATCAATAGTCAAGGCTCTAGCAGAGGATTTAAATAGCTGGAATAGACATATCAATAGTCAAGGCTCTAGCAGAGGATTTAAATAGCTGGAATAGACATATCAATAGTCAAGGCTCTAGCAGAGGATTTAAATAGCTGGA